>CM057007.1:17784557-18384557 GCA_029891345.1 Dryococelus australis
ACATTTGCTGTTAATAAATGTTTTATTTAGTCGTTTTCGTTTTGTGGTGATATTAGGTTGTTTCATAGCAAAAAAAAAAAAAAGACAACAATATTCGAGCGGCTTTTGTTCAGAGTAAAGAAATATTACTTCGTGCCAAAAGGTAACAATTTAAAGGTTTTTTTTTTTTTTTTTTTGTCGTACATACATTGCAGTTTCCAGTATGTGACCACTGTTCCGACGCAAACGTCCATAAACTAAATAAGTATATCCTGCAGCTATGAAACTACAGCTGAGCAGATATACAGTCCTGTCCTGTCCTGTTCTGCAGATGTCTTTCTGAAGCGCAGTACAGCAATTCTCCAAGTAATAACTAACCTCAATTCTGCCCTAGGGGTGGCATTGTAATCTGGCCCGTGTCACTACTTAACATGAAACCACCTATCAAAAGTAATCTGAACGCAATAAGATACAATCGTCGTGTAGAGCAGGGCGTTATATTAATAACAATGCATGTGCATATATATATATATATATGTATATATATATATATATATATATATATAGCGAATATGATTTTTAATGATTTGTTTCAAATTTCGATTATTTTTCAGAACACAAATTGTTTTCTTTACGGTGTAACTGATATTAGACCCTACCACAAAGACATCTGCTGAACTATCATAACGACAGTGTAAGTTTATCATAGAAACATGAAACAAAAAAATTATGTTTGTGACAAGTCTACTTTGTAGTGGTTCGTACGTAAACTAATTTTTCGTTGCAACAAGTCATGTCTCAAAAAACGAAGAAAGCGTTTATGCAGTTTAATGGTGTCTCTAATTTTAAACAGGACGAACGCGATTCCTCTACTCTTAAGCCGAGGGAACGACGTCCGAAATTTTTCGCACCGGAATGGAGAATTTTGTTTGCCTGGCGCGAGCGCGGTGGCAAGCAGGACAGATCTATTTCAGGCGACTCGTGCTTCCGAGAATTTCACGTCACGCCGCACGAAAGGAAATAGCTCGAACAAGCGCGTCACTTCCGAGGTTCGCCATCCGCCATCCGGACCGAGGGCTTCGCTCGAAAACGTCACCGTACTCACTCCTGGGAGTCACATCGTCATCAGAAATAATCTCCTTTTCGGCAGGCAGCTCTGTATCGGCAGATGTAGCTGTCACAGGACACTCTCCCCACGCAAGTCCTTTTTTTTTTTTTTTTATCGTTTCCAGGGCGAAAGGGGGGGGGGGGGATTTAAATTTTGATGAAAGAGGGGGGGGGATGAAGGGAGGGAAAAGAGTGGTCGAGGGTATCACGAGACAGGGCTTTTCGCAGCATCCCCTTCCTCTTGCCAGTCATGGAAGGGATGACCATCTCGACTCGGAAAACCTAACCCACCCACCCCCCCAAACTTCCCTGCGATGTTATATTTATATCACGACTCCCGGACACTGTCGGGTCTCTTAATTGTCAGCCCGAGCGACGTCTGCCGTCAGCAGCTATGATTAATCTCGCTCGCCAATGACGAGGCCGCCTGCCCATATAGACCCCTATTCCCTTCAACCCTTCAACCAGTCCGGCCCACGCCTCGTGATGCTTATCGCCGCTCGGCGAGGGGTGGCGGGGGATGATGGAGGGATGTTTCCTAGCCGGGCAGCCCCACTTTCACCCCTATGACTGCCATATTCGACCGTCGCCCCCCTCCCCGGCCCCCCGCGAAGAGTTGAGTGACGGTCTTATTAGGTTAACAGACTTGCTCCGCGCACTGCGATCGTGTCAGCCATCACGTGCCTTCCAGTTACCTGTCACCCGCGCTTAAGGCCGCCGTCTACCTGACAATCGGATTGGGTTGCATAGTGTTTGAACCACACGTTTCCTTTCGTGAAACTGTTAAAGGCGCGGTCAATGTGCAGGGACCGCGGTGGCGGAGAGGTTAAGACTGTTCGCCTCCTACCAAGGTGAACCGGGTTCAATCCCGCGTGTGAATCGCGCCGAGACGATCCCGCTGATCAACGGGTTTTCTCGCCTATCTCCTGTTTCCCACGACCTTTCATTCCGGCGCTGCTCCACTCTCGCCTCGTTTTGCCCTCATCGGCTCTTAATACCTCGTTGCTAGGACCCGCCCAAATCTCTCAACTTAACTCAACTCCAATGTACCGATATACGAAAAAAAAAAACTCTTTAGACAAGGCCTTTTAATTGCTTTCAAGGCCACACGCAAATTAGAAACGCCGTTTCGGACCACTCCATGATTGCTGAAAACGAATTTTCCAACTCTGTATTTCAAAATATGAGCATATACAGAAATACTAATAAGGACCCTCTGCAGACTTTCCAGCAATAAAATGATAGGGCCATCGATCAAAACCCTATGACCTGCCCAAACGTGGGCCGGATTAACAATGAAGTGTATTTTCGGTGCCCCAGGTGCGAATTATACGAGAACGATGCTACTAGCGGAGCCATAGAACACCATCCTCACTAAGCAATAAGACGCACGAAATTTTATAATCAGAAGGACATTATATTTCCGGCCACTGTATAAAATTTCAATAAATTCTTATCGGTGTATATTGACAAAGTTTACTTTCGAAATATTTTTGTCTCAGTTTTAAGGTGCACTAACGTATGACGGATACCTCTGTCGGAATGTCAACTAATGGCAAAAGGAAACTATTTAATGAAATTTTTCCATTGGCAGTAATCAGGTGAACAGCTATCTTATTCATGGATGATCTACAAGATGCAACAAATATATGGCTAGTATGTTTACTCTCTCTCTCTCTTTCTCTCTCTCTCTCTACGCTCTACACATAATATATATATATATATACATTCCTCAGAATATATATATTTACTTTACACACACACACACACACACACACACATATATATATATATGTGTGTGTGTGTGTGTGTGTGTGTGTGTCTGTATGTTTGTGTCTGTATGTATGTGTATATATATATATATATGTGGAACAATACATTTATAATCATTTTTGATAGCCCTTTTTCGAGTATCGGGGTTTATTAGATGTTATATCGGAAATAAACAAAATAATTAAAGAAAAGTGTTCGTTATATAGAAGTGTCTGAAACGGTTATCTCCAATAGGAATGAATAATAATTCCAAGGCTTGTTAAAATGATTTGAATATTTATATAAATATAGAGTTATGGGTATTATTTCTAAATAGCTAATATATAAGGATTCGGGAAACATATTTCTGTGAAATTACGAGATTACTCATGAAACTTAACTCCAAAAATTCAAACGTATTATTTTTTCCTTAAATACTTTCAGTAAAAAAAAAAAAGTGTTCCGGGAATTGTGTTTAATTATGTTTCTCCTACAAAGTAACCTGCAGATCAGAATAACTTTACAATCAATTAATACTTCTGACGAACTAGTTCTTCTTTAAAAATGAATTAAATGAAATATAAAAATCAGAAAATAAGTCTAATTCGGTGAAGTAGAAAATAAAGCAAAATTCATGAATTGACAAGTAATGAATTTAAGGATGTTACGATAACTAAAGGCTGTTCACGGTACAGTGAGCACTTTTGAAATCAACCTTTGAATAATGTCACTGCTGCTACCTGCGTAGGGTAGAGTGGGTCAATTCCGATCACGGGGAAAATCCGATCATAATAAGAAAACTGGCAACACTGCAAGCAGCGAGCAGGAAGAAAACTTTGTCATACCACGAGTCGCGCGTGAGGAGTCTTGGAGTTCAGTTCGCGAAAAGTTTTCGCCGGTATCAGTAAATTTGCAGTTTACAAGGATTATCAATGTCGACACCAAGGTAAGTTACAAAATCATTTTTTATCTCTAAATAAACGTTCATGTTTCAAAATAAGCCATCTCAGTCACAAAAATCGATATTTTTGTAGTATCTTGGTTTTGTCTTGTAGCTTACTCATTGAAATCTAATAATACGTGTATTTGTTCCGATAAAAAGTAGTTTCCACTTAACAGTTAGACTTTCAGAGATGGAAGTCAACAAAGCGGGGTAATTTCGATCAAGACTTTGGGGCTATTCCGATCATAATGAAAAACGCATTTCTGTGCACAACAGAAGGACTGGGCCGAAGTTACCTCCAAATCTGAATAGCTGTTACTTGTTATGGTTTTATAGCCACATAAACTCAGCTGACAAAGGAAAGGGTACGCTTGGTGTTTCAAGTTCAGTCCAGGTGATAAACAATAGATTAGTATCTCCTAGCTGTCGCCATTCGGGAAGTGGTGATGTTTATCTGTTTGACAGGGCCCGAGTTCCTAGCTACTAATGTTTCGCTGCTGCTGATAATACTGTGTCAGGTCTCACCCTATATCGCTCAAGAACAAACGGCTGGCTGGTCTCACTCAGTATAGGCCTAACTGATTACCATTAATATTTTCTATTCAGTAGTTACAAGAACAAATTATCACCCATTCATAAAATATAAGACTAGAAGCATAAAATAATACAGCATCAATTTGAGGATTGGTCAGCATACTATTAAAACACTCAGCATCCCTATAAGGCCTATACTGTAGAGTTTTCAACTCTTGTCGATGTATGTTTGTAATTACAATAACAATATCCAAATGTGGTCTGTGGGGACCATCTTGGCAGAAGATTTATCACGATACACATCCATTTATATTAGTTTATTAATTTGTCCATCCTTGATTTGTACCTCAAACCCCTTCTGGAATATAAGGCAAAGGCACTAGAAATCCATGCTACCCAAGTGATTAGGTTGGACATATAATTTCATGCAATGCTTACCTGTTTTTTCATGTATTTTACAAGAGCCTTACTTGTGATGAAGAAATTATGATAGCAAATCAACATAAACCGTTGTCTTTATGAATTTCAGATGGTAAAAAACTACAAACGAAAAAAACACTACCCTTCAGTGGTCCGAGGAGTCTATGTCGCAGGCTATAAGCAGCATCCTCCACGGGGAAACAACCGTCAGAGCAGCTGCTAGCTTACATCAGATACTGTTTACAACACTTAAAAATATGATCCAAAAAGTGAAACTACATCAGTCAATTGGAGCCAAGGGGAAAGAATATAAACATAGAGTAGATCATCCTTCTGTACTCAGTGCTGATGAAGAAGAGGAACTGTGTGAAAGACTGCTTAACTTGTCAAAGAGACACTTTGGTTTGACTACCATTCAGGTAAGAAATGCAGCATAAGTGTCCGCGGAAGTGAAACGTCTCGAAGTTCCCTGGAATAATTCCGAAAAATTATCTGGTAAAGATTGACTTGCTGGGTTCATGGGTAGACGTCCTCAACTATTTTTGAGAAAACCGGGAGGTTTATAAAAAATTAGGGCAGCTGCCATGAACAAAAAAGACTTTAGCAGTTTTTATGAACTCTATGAAAATTGAACACCTGAACTAGGACTCGGTGAGAAGCCAGAGAGAATTTTCAATGTGTGCGAGTCAGGGTTTCCTTTCAACAACAATTCATCGAAAATAATTTGCGAAAAAGGCCAAAGAGAAATCATCAAGTTGACTAGTGTTGGACTTGGTGAAAATGTGTCAGTAGTGGCTTGTTTCAGTGCTAGTGGGGTATACTTCCCACCGTTCGTGATTTTCAAGGATGTGCGGTGTTGGGAGTCATACTGTACGAATTTGCCATCTGGCTCTGTAGCAGCAATGTCTGAATATGGTTACATAAATGAGGACTTGTTCCTCAAATGGTTGCAACATTTTCAGGAACGCCGACTCCCAGGGAAGTGCCTACTTATTTTGAATGGAGATGCATCGCATTGTTCACTTAAATGTCTAAACTTCTGTACAGCCAATGAAATTGAACTTCTCTGTTTGCCACCCCATACCACACACGTCCCCCAGCCCTTAGATCGAACATTTTTTAAACCATTAAAGACTTTCTACCACCAAGAAGCAACTGTATTCATTCACAACAACCCAACACAATCAATTACCAAGTCTGACTTTGGAAATATTTCCACTGCAGCATGGAACAAGGCTGCATCCCATGGGAATGCTACCAAATGGTTCCAGTGCACTGGCCTCTACCCATTTAACCATAAAGTAATCTCAGTGGATAAATTTCTACCATCTGCAGCTTGCAAACTAACTATTCTTCAATCTCAACAGGAAATCCTCCTACTATATCCACTGCAAGTTCATCTTTTTATGTTTCTCATGAGTGTTCTCCAGACCATGCTAAAAGTAAGTCATGTTACCATCATTCCACATCCAAAAACACAGTTGACCGCTCCATTTCTCAAGCTTCACCTACCTTGTTTGTACCAGCGTCTACCTCAAAGTCTCCCAACAAGCAGAAAAACTCTCTATTTAATGACATCATTCCAACTCGACACAAATCATCCAGAAATCTAAACACCCCGAAGCAAACAAGAAAGAAACAGACAGCTCGACACCTGACATAGGAAGGAAACATCAAGGAAACTGCAGAAAAAGTCAAAAATTGCGACAGAGAAAAATAAGCAGGTGGATGGCGCAGTTAAAAGGCGTAGACTGTTTGCAGAAAAAGAAATGTGCTCAAACAAAGAACAACCCCCCTTAATGAAAGATTACAATGATGCACCATGTGGTTTTTGCAACAGAAGATGGAGCCAGGCTGCCAACAGAGGGGATTGGATCGAGTACCAGAAATGTGGAAGCTGGTATCACGAAATATGTGTTGGTGCCGAAGGACGAAAGCATTTCATATGTGGTAGATGTCTGTGATCATAATTGACCCACCATGATCGGATTTACCCCACTCATCACCGTAATTATCCCACCAAATTTGTGTATCATCTAATTTCATCTTTCACAAAAGAATTTTTTGTGAATGTTAAGCATGTTATTAATATGCTAATTAATTGGTGTAGCAAATATTCATGTTGAAGTTTATGTTCATGTATTTTTACTAACTAATTCTTATTTCCACTTATTTTATTTACAAAGCCATTTGAATTGATCAGAATTGCCTCACTCTACCCTATATTTTAACAGGCACGCTATTCGTTACACGTTCAGTTAAGTTGGCAACGCCGAAGAGAAAGCAGTTCCAAGTGTTAACGTTTAATTGCAAGTGTTAGTAAACATTGGTGAATATTGAGACATTTAATTTTACTTTTTGTTTTTTAATGTATATACCAAGAGCAAGAATAAATAACGTTTGGAAAATATTTTCTTTTCTAAAAAAAATTACAGTTGCCCTTGACCGACGCACGAATAAAGTGATCAAGGCCCATGGTAATGGTAATTGTGCATATGGTGTAGGAATACACAATACGCATACAAGTAGGTCTTAGGGAGGGCTTTCAAAAGTGCTAATTTTATCATGAACAATCCTGCGTCTATATAGATTTCAGAGGTACCGGCTCCCACCACTGTCACGATGAAAAAAAAAAAAAATCCCTTGCCGATATTCTGAGAGCATGTCCTTGCGATGAATTGCCACGTCACACCGGTCTTCTCATTCTCCTATTCTCAAAAAAGCTGGAAAGCAAAACATTTCTTATTTTAAATGTATACCAAGCAGCGTTCCATTTTGAATAAGTTAACGTAATTTATTTTGTCTGAAATAAAAAAGAGATTCACAATTCCAGTATTTATGGAATAAACGAAAATAATATATGTCATTCAGAAAACAAGTGAAATAAGTTAGGATAAGAACTTATCTTCTTAATTTATTTAAATGTATTCTTAGGAACAGTAGTTATAGAAATTTCCAGGGAAAACAGGAACTCAAAAATGTGAAAATTATACTATGAACAATTATTTTTAATCTATGCAAAAATTTTTATTCGTGAATGCATAACCATCTTAGTGTTATTTGTGTACTATTTTTCAATGTAAATTATTTCCGTTGTGGTAGTTATTTTCGCAATTTGTGTGTTTGCAAAACAAAACATTTCGTAATTTGTCATGCGACTAGGCAGGAACGATGCATATTACACTATTTAACGCAAGTGACATATCATCTATTGTTTATCGCTTGAAGTGTATCTGTAACAAATAATACGTAGTAATGAAATTACTCCCGCCGCATTTGATAATTTTTGACGCCAGATACTCGTTCTATATATATATATATATATATATATATAATATATATATATATATATATATATATATATTTGGAAGAAGACGACGGTTTGGCAGAAAGCAAGCCCTTATCGCCATGATCGCTGCCGAAGACGGTTTTAACTATGTGTTCTACAGACTCGGTCGTTAGAATGAAAGTGCGTGGCAAAAAACGTACCCACAGAGGTGTAAGGTGTATGAATACAAGTGTCAAACCTACGTATGACCCACACCATATCCTTAATGCTTTAACGGCACTAAAACCAGCTGTGTCTCAAGTGACAGGCGTTTCGGCCTGTTGTCTGTTTGATGCCGTCTAAAAATATACCCCCCCCCCCCCCCACACACACATATATATATATATATATATATATAGTGCCATAATTCTTCTTCTAAACTAAACAGTTATATCGTATTTATTTGCTTCGCACTTTCCCCCATTGCTCAGGGCCGGTTTTACAATGCCTGTTTAAAGTATTGGTTATCTGACCACATGATAAATAAAAACAGAAGTTTTAATCATTGGTGACTATAAAATAAACATGTGGCATGCCAACACAATTACTCGTTTCTAAATAAAGTGCCAACTAATCACTTCCTTACGTATTACTCATATATTACGCACACACATACAGTATATTGCTATTAACGCATCGCCCAATCACGATAAATGAATCACAACTTTGCAAATATGACACTGCGTGCCTGCCTGAATGTGGAATACTGGAAATAATTCGATAACAACGTTGTCATTGCAACGGCTCGATACGACTCGGTTGTGAAAAATATTGCGTGATGTGAATGTATAATGACTGTGAAAATATTCTACACGAGAGATAATACTCCTGCGAAAATGAATACGATCATATAAAAGATACATTTCTTCCCAAGCACACTTTCTTGCAATGACTCCAGAAAAATTTGAGCAAGTTCCCACAGATAGCAACACAGTTACATTAAATAACGTATTTATAACATGCACAAAATAACAATAAACTTTGTAATTAAATATCAAATCAACGAACTTTTAAATCTCAGAGGTCAGACAATTAATTTAATTAATGTTTTCGTCCATTTGCTAGGCGAATGCAATGGTTATCGGCACTTTATCTTGTACGGTCTCAATAACAAACAGAATTGGATGAAATTGTAACGCCTTTAATGAGTTTGATTCTGAGCTGCCCCCAGGATGGCGGTCTCATATTTTAAAACACACGTGCACTGCACCACAAAATTATTAATTAAACAACGAAGCTCCCATGGAATTCATCCAAATATCAGTATGTGCTCGCAAATACTTATATGCATCTTATACTAGCGGCTGTCATGATTCCATCGCCTATTTCGTTAAGAAATTACTGTCCAAAACGCGCAATACTACGTACGAGTGTGCTGACCTTCGCGAAAACATTTATAATAATTTAAAACGGACCAACTATATTTCTCAATTCCTTAAATTTAGATCCAAAACATCCAACTCTACTATAGAATAAACATATTGGCGGAACTATAATTACATTCTTACAATATCGTCTCGTTGCATCATCAAACAAGTGTTTTTAGCCTACTTTTATCCATATACAAGAGTGTGTAGGTACCCATTCCAATATCGCTCACATCTCGAAAACACATTTTCGCATGTATAAAATTCATTTGATAATTAATTACTTGTCTTTAATCAATTCCTAATAATCGCAGCCGACTGACGTAAGCAATAATTTTGTAATCATCCTAAATAACCAGTCGAAATCTTTGGGCGATATTAGACTGTTTAAATACACAAACATAACCTCACATCAGCCGAGAATGACCAACATATTTGTTGCAATATTCTGATTGGTCCAGTAATAGGAACCTATTCTCGTATTCAAGATAACTATTGGTTAGAGGCGAATTAAACGATGCTCATTCTTAACCACATATTCAGAAACAGAAAAAAGTCTCCAACCAACGTTTAAATGTTAATCAGACCTTAGTCGGAACGGAACAAGAAATTGCGATACCGGCTCTTAATGAGGTGCATGTGTATTGTTTCGCGCCTCGATCTCACTGTTAACACCCTCGCCCAGATCTCTCACATTGCTGATGCATGTCCCTCACTGACCCACATGAACGACCCCGAGATGGCGGTGCGATCGCATTGCCCTCGTGAACTCGAGTAGACACCCTCCCCCCCACCTTTCCCCACCACACCCCAACCTCCTCCTGGCAGTGTCACTTCCACGCGCACGCACGCGCACGCACACACACCCTTCCCATTGTTTCCCGCCGGCCGACCCTGAAATGCTTCATCATCAAGTTTGCACCCTATTCGCACCCCCTGCTGTTCCGGTCATATCGCGCAGGGACTACAATGGGCGTGGGCTGCAGAAAAGAGGGTGGTTTTAGGGGGTGGCACCAATATTTCATCCCTTGCTTCATCTACAAGGACTGAGGAGTAGGGTTCTGGACGAATAGCCGGCGAGTCCCCTGCGAATTGTTCAGCTGCAAGAAGGGGTCAAATTGATGCTGTGTCATGACCTAGTGCTAAGTTTAGAAGGGATTCGCCTACTCACGTTAAACTAAACGTTGTAACTCATATAATACAGTAAACAATTATAGGCTGTTCACGGTAAAGCGAGCACTTTTTAAGTCTCTTCCAAATGGCTATAACCACGAATAAATATATTTTGTGGCTGCTTCAGACAGTAACTTTTGGGATTTGTGAAATTTATAGATTGTGTTTATTAGTTACGTGACAGTTTTTATATTAAATATGGTAAAAAATATAGAATTTCACCGTGAATAGACTATAGCTATAAATCCAAGTAAATGTAATAAAGCTTCGAAATTATTTTCAATTTTTTCCGAGAAATGCAGAGCAACCTGCCAACGACTAGAGGCGTCAATGTCTTTATGATAGCAGTTTTTTTTAAATAGCCACTAATACAATTTTTGTCACGTAGCTATGATTTAATCCTGGTGCCAAATGAACAGTGAGAGAACATTTTCATACAATTTCCATTGCTGGTAAATGCTTTAACGAGGTATTACCCTCGTATTAATGAATATATACATAATGACCTGTATACTTAAAAGATCCACTATACTCGTCGTAGAGCCCAGGACCAGTGAATAAATATAATTAAAATTAAACAATAAATATAAATTTTAGTATACATTTTTTATATCCTGCTTAACTTCTGGTTGTTTCGTTATTGTGTCACACGATGATGCTATACATCTAAAGGCAACGGGAGAAAACGAGTCCCCCACTCGATTTGGGTTGGGTGACTCTTAACATCGTGTTCTTGAGAGCCGATGAGGGTGAAACGAGCTGAGTATGGAGCAGCGCCGGAATGTAGGGCAGACATAAATTGGAGATCCCTGAGAAAACCTACCGACCAGTGGCATCGTCCGGCACGATTCCCGCCGAGAGTCGGACTCGGTTCACCTTGCTGGGAGGCGAGCGTGCTAGCCGCTGGGTTACCGCGCAAATGTTTATACTCTCCAGAGACTCGGCAGGTTCGGGAAACTCAGTTGTGATAATAATTAACTTAAAATAAAATTTAATTTGATGTCTATACAGCTCTGTAATTTACACTGAGAGAAAATTTAGAAAAATATGTGTTTGTATGGGGCCAAATATATATCTAGTTACCCTAACAAAACATATTGTTGAGCAAACGAAATTTGAAAAAGCAACAAAATTACTTTTGCTCGTCTAACAAAATATAGGTTTGAATAAAGAAAATCTCTGTGTTGGGCCAAAAAAACTAGACTGTCAACAAAATAGTTTGTTGAATCAACTGTATATATTTGTTTGACCGCTCGTTTGACTGCCTCCGTTCGAGAATACAGCTCGAGAGTTTGTTTGTATTTTTTGTGACAGTTAGGATAGTAACCGTGTTTGTTGGTACATCTATTGATGCTTAACAATCGTATAAACACATTGATAAAACAATGCAACAGGAATCTGACAAGTAAATCTGTAATACTTGAAATACTTCTTTGCACACTTTGCCCAATATTAGTTGAGTATCTATTTAGAAGCTTTCTCTTGAAACCAGTTATCACATTAGCTGAGATTACTAAGGCGTAGCGCTCGGACACAGGTGTTCTATGTTCGCAACTCGACCGAACTTGTAAGTCTTTTTTTATATCTGCCCAAACTGTTTAATGTCCGTGTAGCCAAACAAATCTCTAGTTGAACCAACCAAATCTTACAGTTCGGGGCAACCGAATGAGAACAACAAAATAATCTGGTTTCAGCAACAAAATATTTCATTACCCCTATACAAACAAATAATTTCCTTGCACCAAACAAATCTTGTTTGATTCAACAAAACCTTTTTTCTCGGTGTAGTTTTGGCATTTGCCTGAATAACAACTTATGTACAGAAGATGGTACGTGGGGCTTAACGTCTCGTCGATAGCGAGGTCAATAGAAATTGTACCTATAACACAACAATTCAAATCTAGCAAGAATTTGAAGATTACGTTAATTCATTGAAAATAAGTTAATTTCAAAGAAATGTATTTTTCGCGTTTATTTCCCCAAGATGCTACTACATCTACTACACAAGTCTGGAATCACTCGTCTGTCTGATTTCACTGGTCCAATACAATATCCGCATATTCCATATGTGTGTGTAAGTGCGTACAAGCTGTGCATGGCCCAAAATATACATATAACATGTAATGGGGCCTAGCAAGCAATTTATGAATCGTCCAAACAATAATGACACTTCCAAAACGGCAATAATTCGCAACACATAATGTCACGAATATCAGATTGGCTAACACATGCAACGTAATATTCTGGGGAATTATGAGGCCTTCCAAAAACCGACCATTCAGATCTCAACCACCAGCGTTACTTGTCATACCCCGAAGACAAAATCGATACCCCCCCAACAAGCTTTCTGCTCGAGAACCACTACACTCCAAACTTCACTCAGCGAGAATTGGGCTAAATCAGTGAAAACAGTGACAATCAGTGTCGAATAACTTATTAATATAGTGGTTGAATTTCACTAATTTATTTGTGATATCTCACTGAAAGCCAATAATGTCACCGTTATAAATCACTTTTTGGCTGTGTTGGGGACACGGTCGTTTCCTGCATGAATACGTCTACGTTGACGCGCCCGGACGCCTTGGTGTTTATTTTACGTTCCAGGCACCGCTTCACTCGATCATATAGGATTTTACGGGTATCACTGGATTGCTTTGAGATGCTATTTCCAACCATGTACGATTTCTGTATTTCGACTTGGCTTTTTGATGAGTGTAGGCCGAAATTGTGTTAAGATTTCTTAATTTTTTTTACTTTAAGCTCATACAATTTCACCATAACCACGCCACACAAATGTTTTTGTACACACCATCGATTGATCTGGACGAGAGCTGTCGATTGAAACATAATCGAGAGTCGTAGCTTCTCCTAGTCAAGTTACACTCGGCGGGATTTATGAGACTCGACGAAACGAACTCAAAATTGCGCCCCCCCACCCCCCCCCCCCCCCCCGCCGGCCAACCGCGCAGTCCTCACTCAAGGTTATGCCTGGAGCAATCGAGTGGTGTAATTGAATTTTGAATGTAGACGATAGATTCGGAGCTGCAATGCCAAACTGTATCCCCCGATTTTGTTATCATCGGATTTTCTGGATTGCCTCCCACTATGGTTTGCAAATTTAAAGACAAGGCGTATTCAAGTCAATAGGTGTGTTTGTAATGCCTAGTATCAGAGTGTTACTACACTGAGAGCGCACGAATGCGGTGCGTTGTCCCTTTGGTGTATAATTTTCTAGACTGAGTTAAGCTTTGTTTGCATGAGGCGGGGGTATATCCTGGAAGTAGAACTTTAGCAGTGCTTCATAAAAGTTGGCAATAACAGGGAATGGACTACGCGTGCAATTTTGAGTCCGGAAGTGGGAAAAGTGTGTTCGTGACGGTAGTAACTCTTTTTTTTGGGGGGGGGGGGGGTTGGGGGACGGTGCGGTGAAATGCCCGACGCAGTTTCACGTCAAACATGGATTAACCGTCGGAGGGAAAAAAAAATTTTTTTAAATAATTCGCGCTGCGTACTTTTATGTTTTGCGAACTACGGTCGTTATAGTTACCTGTTGTTTAACAGAAGACTGCAATTGTGGTTGCTTTTCCGACAGAAGCTACGATGAAAAAAAAAAGTCTACAAAATATCGCTGCTATCGTTATAGTTTCCGCTCAAACGTTCGTAAAATCTCCTGTACAAATCTTAACTACGGTACTACGTAAAATAAAAAGGAAACCTTTTATATTTTTAACTAGCTATTATTTGGAACAAGTTGTCAAATATTTACTTGTATCTGCCAGGAAAATACTGCTTCTTTACAATCATTGTTTTATAAACCATACACAACATGGCTTGTGTATCGCCACGTTTGAAACAAACATGTGATTGTTAAAATCCATCTTTAGTTCTTCACGTTCGACTGTAATGCGCCCTAAAATTTGTTCTTATTTACTCGCAGTGTTACATAAATAATGTTGGTAAATAATTTCCAAAGATTTTTGCATCTATTATAAAAAGAAATCGACCGCGAACGTGAATTGTTAAAGACACAGGCATCTTGTCTTGTGAGCTGGGACATTCGCGTTCTGTCACGCATGAGAAATAGTTTTACTAATAGTTTACGGACAGAACAAAGTTTTTTTTTTTTTTTTTAATTTTTCGACTTTATTGCTCGTTTTAAAGTCGGCCCTTGTGCTTACGTTTTATTAACGTCGTATGTTAGATTGTGTATGTTGTGAAATGTTTTAATAGTCAGGAGAGCTACCCTTTCTAGTTGTAGATTCGAGATCAATTCCTCTTACTTCGGGCATCTTTCGTGACTGACGAATAAGGTTCCGTGTTTTCTATTTACGGCGTTACGCCTGTGTTTCTTTTTCTTTTTTTTTTTTTTTTCGGTTACCGTTTCTGTTCATTAACGGTATATTTTCGTAAGACTTGTTGAATTGCGGTAATTTTAACGTTGCAGAAAAATGTTTGGCAACTGTGTCTTTGATGTAAACGGAGTAAATAGCCGCGTAGGATGCCAAGCAAGAAAGAGATCCTAAGGTACAATGAAAAAATTCAATACATAAGGCAAACGTGCAAAGGAACGAAAGAAAAAAAACTGAAATCAGTCTTTATGAAAGCAGACTTAAATTATAATTTCAAATAATATTAAAATTATTTTAATAAATGTCATTTTTATAAAGCCTGTTCATGATAAAGTGAGCACTTTTAAAACCAACAGTAGAAAAAAGTCACTGGCCCTGCCTGCATTTATTTTAACGGGTGCGTTTGTAACGATGGATGGAAAGTAGTTCCATATCTTAACGTCGAATACTAAGTGTTAGGTAGCCATTTGTGATAACTTAAATTATTTCTTTCCCTTTCTGCTTATTTAATGCATAGAAGTGCAAAAATAAACAGATTTTTAAAGTATCTACTTTCATGATGATTTTACATTTTCACTTGACCGACGCATGAATAGAGTGCTGTGGCCAGTGACATTGTTAATGTCACAAAAGGCGGAAGAAGACACAGCGTGCTTACAAGTAGATCTTAGCAGTGCTTTCAAAAGTGCTAATTTTACAGTGAACAGCCTATACCTACTGTAATTACATATTTAAAAATGAGCAAAACGTGTTTTTGCGCAAGTGAAAAGGGAGTTATCGCGGAGGCAAGAAATATGACTTCTGTCTCCTTCGCCTACTCACATCACAGAATACTTGAGAGTACAGAGGAGAAATTGCCGCTTATTCCGGCAACTCCAGGCGCACGCGCCAGAAATATGGCGCCGCTAGCCAGCATGATATCGGAACACTGTTCGCCAATCAGCGCCTGATGACCCACTTGCCAACCGGCAGTTCAGCCAGTAGGGAGCCTCCCGCACCACACGGTAGCCAGTCAGACACGGAGTTTCACGCAGCCAACCAGAGAAAGGGTATGCCAACGTTAAGGTAAAGTGGTGACGTCTGGGAGGCTCTAAACACTTTCAGACCCACTTTAATTTACGGTTTCATGTGTTGCAAACAAAATTATTTTATGATGCGTGCTGCACTTCATTCGACACAAGACTTGTTTCTTTGCCACAGCCAATGAGCTGTAGGCTATATGTTCGGCTGTAGTTATGTGAACCAATTATGACGTAGACCAGTAAGACGGTTTGCGGATCATTTACCCACAGGTAAGATCACTGGTCATTGAGCTTGACAGTGTGCAGCAGAGACCAAAAATTATGTACACGTGCGAAATGTACACAATTATGTACACTGGGTCTGAATGAGTTAACATCGATGTCTTGAGAGCCGGGTATGATGGAGCGAGATGACTGTGGAGCAGCGTCGGAAATAGATGGAAATAGCCGTTTCTGGGACAGTGGGGTCGTGGGGTGAGGCTCGCGAGGCTCACCGCCTCCCTCTTGGATGACGTCATGTGACCTTGAACTGTATGTGATGTTATCGATGCCATTTTGGTTCAAACCTCCCGAAATTTCCCAATTTCCTTGTCATTGTCCTTCCTGTTTTCCCTCGAAATTTCCAGGGTTTCCAGCGAAAATGACACAAGTTGGATTCGATCAAACACAACTTTCGCAGATACATCACATCATATACATATGTCTGAAATATTTTTTAAATGCTCAGTTAAAATTAAATAAAAATTTAATTCCTTGCCATTTATTTGTGACTCATCGAATCCATCTTTTGTCATTTTCGAGGGAAATTGGGGAAATTTCGATGGAAAGCGGGAAATTTACAAGGAAAATGGGAACTTCGGGGAGGTTTTGAACCAAAATGGCACTGATAACATCACCTGCAGGTCGTCACATGACGTCATCCAAGATGGCGGTGATGAGCCTCACAAACCTCACCCACAACCCACTGTCCCAGAACCAGCCGTTTGCATCTACTACCGGAATGCAAGAGCGGGGGAAATGGGAGATCCCCTAGAAAACTCGCCTGTCAGCGGCTTCGACCGAAACGATTCCCCCATACGAAAATCCGGGGGCGACCCTGCCGAAAATCGAACCCGGTTCGCCTTGGTGGGAGTATAGTAGGCTATCTACTATGCCACCGCGGCTCCTCTAACTGCAGTTTTTCGTCAAAATCGCTGAGTGCTGTGCCGTCATGTGACATGGACGTACTAAATGTGTGGAGTGATTTTATGTCAAGTTTCATGATTGTTTCGGATTGCTTGCTTATAATAAACTATGTTTAACCATTTGAGGATGGCGCAGTTTTACAAGCACTGAAGACAAGGTTGGAGTAAGCTGTCTATATTCTCCACTGCAGCTATATACACTTTCCTTCGTCCTATTGATCCTGGCTACACAGGACACGCTTACTGTACTCTGCGACGTTTATCATTGGCTGGCCCTCGGCCAATGGAGTCACGCGTTGACTGTGTAACAAATAATAAGTCGACACGAATATAACCAGTTTTACAATCCATCGTGTTCAACTGAGAACCTATTAAACTGAACAAGTCCATTCATACGAACTGAAATGTTTGACTAGTTGTAAGTTTTTACTTAGATTCTGACGAAATCAAGCGAAATAGTTAATTTATAACGGTGTGAGTTATGTTTTCAAGAGCAAAGCAATTTCTACATAAACGTATCCCCAAGTAAGTACGTGCATGCTCTTTAAATGGTTAAGAATCAAGAAGAGAAACTCGTTACTTTATTCAGTTATTGATCAATACCAACATTCTCCATGACATAGAAACAACAGCTGCGCAACAGTTTGATGGTATTTTTATATCGGGAGGGAGGGGCGTGGCACGCCAAAATATTGTTCCCGTACACATGGAAAATATCAAGGACCAGCCCTGACTATGATGAGTGAGAAGCGCTGTGAGAACTGAACTTTCTTTCCCACGAAGTCAGAGGAAGTACTGCGATGGGTTGAATGGCGGGAAGGGGATGGAGATACCCTAAAGGGACAGAAGGATGAAATGTGTCACACGTCTCGCAATCATCGCATTTGCAATGCAACCCCCCCCCCCCCGATCCACCCCCGGAGCGAAGCCAAAGGCTGAAAACACAGGCTCTGCAGATCTGACAGGTGAACATTTTAATGTCACTCCCAACCCCTACCGCACCACCCCCATCACCCACTTCTGCACTCCACCCAACACGCGACAGCCAGGCGGGGGAAAAAAATCGGCTATTTTGACAAGGAAGGGTAGGGGGATGATCGTGATGCGCATTTCGATTAGCCCCAATTTTCGGGAGACCACATTACACAGTAACGATATACACGCTGTAAAAAAAATGAGGGAAGCTAATTAACCTCTACATGTAAGGTAAAATTACCTGTAAAATGTGCAATTAATCTACATAATAAGTAAGGTAGTATTCCCTAATCGCACGCGAAAAATCCCATAGAGGTAAGGTAGTATTAACAATATTGTATAATAAAATTATATTTAAAAATACACGGGGTATTAGTACCGCTTATTTCTTTGTTACCTATATCCTCAGATGAATAGTAACCGAAGCCTCAACGCTAAAACTCTCGACTCTTGATAGTGGATGGGCGCGTCAACATGGAGCTTTATCGCGACAGGCCGATGCGCTATCCATTGCACCACGATAGCAACGTAATAACATAAACGAATATTTCTACCGCTCGTCCTCCCACTTAGCTGTTGAGACAGTGCTAAAGAGATGCCCGTGTCGTAAGGTAATTTTCCCATCTATTTATGGGATTTTTCACTACCATGTACGCGAATTTTACTCCAGAATGCGGTAAATTTACCTTACACGTAAAGAAAACCATGTTTCCCACACAAATTTGCGAATATTACCTTACATTTGTCAGGTAATTTTCCCATTATTTGCGAATATTACCTTACATTTGTCAGGTAATTTTCCCATTATTTGCGAATATTACCTTACATTTGTCAGGTAATTTTCCCATTATTTGCGAATATTACCTTACATTTGTCAGGTAATTTTCCCATTATTTGCGAATATTACCTTACATTTGTCAGGTAATTTTCCCATTATTTGCGAATATTACCTTACATTTGTCAGGTAATTTTCCCATTATTTTTTACAGTGCCCGTATCGTGCAGGAGAGTCAAATGCAAACTATATGCCATGGATTTTTAACTCTAAAATACATTTTTTTTGGTGGAAACCTAATTGCTAGAAACCTGCAAGATTCGCGTTATTATATGGCACGTGTTAGGCTTCAATTCACTATACCTAGCTTTGTTCTATTCGCTATCCAGTTGACTGCTGGTAACTAGACGGCGTCACTGAGCTCTGTGATCATTTCACTGTGGATTGGTTGCTCAACCATTCAGCCTTACTATTGAGTAAAAGTGTCGTTGGAACATGCTACACAAGTTGTCGGCCAATGACAGACATCGAGCCAGCAAACGTGACGTCTTGGAGTTTAGTCTGCAGACACAGAATAACGCGAATTTTGCACGTCCCTGCTATTTACCAAAATATGAAATTAAACCCTATCGCAAAAACCTCGTGGCACTAACGATTGTCTAGTGTAGTTTTATTTATATTATTGGTATCATTTGAGTTGATGGAATTTCTTGATCGCAAATTTATCTTGAAAAACGGCTCCAAATAAAACTTCATTTCACCATGGCTAGTTGTTATAGTGTAGGCTGTTCACGATAAAGTGAGCACTTTTTAAGACCCTTCCGAAAGGCATTAATCTCTAATAAATATATCTTATTGCAGACTCGGGCATTAAATGTTGGTGGTGGTGAAATGTATACACTGTGTTTATTGGCCACATTGAAATGTTTATAATAAAAAGCAGCAGGAAGATGGAAATTGGATGAAAGGAAAAATTTATAAGGGCCTTAAAAAGTGCTCACTTTACCGTGAACAGCATATAATCTCTGAAGCTCATGTGCGGAACACAACAGATCCGGCGAATTTCAAACGGGTCATAACTATTAAGTTTTCTGTTGGCATAAACGTTTGTACGTACATTATAGCCCAGCCAGAGACTGCAAAAAGATGTTACTGCTATAATTTAGAATTAAGATTCCTCTTGATTCTAATAAATTGTGTTGGAACGAAATTAAATTTATATCGTCTTATTTCACATATCTATAGCCACTTATTTTTAACGAAAAAGTACTTCCAAAGCCAGCCAAAAATTTTGTTGATCCAATTTATCCACAATTTTCCATAGAATCTGGGAATGAATCCTAGTATTGGTATAGGCTGTTCACGGTCAAATGAGCGCTTTTGAAAGCCCTGCTTAAGATATACTTGTATGAACGTTGTGTACCTATGTACATCCCTGATCATCATATTTTCGGAATCGTTTGAGATATCTCGATGAAACGAAGACTGAGTTGGTACTGGGGTAATTATATATATATATATATAGTGTAAATCTGATGTCAGTAAGTTCAGTGGTTTTTTAGTTAAATCCGTTCGGGCAGACATACAGACATGAAAAAAATTAACATTAGATGTGGCTTAGTAATCAATCATACTACATGTTAAAATAATTGAAATTCGAAAATTCGAAAATCATAGACCGACACTTCTATTTTATTTAGTTGTATTGATAAGACCTCCACCTCTCACAAACACGGATACGCCTCTAAGCCGTCTTGTAGCAGTATGGTTTTTTTAATGGACGTTTTAAAAAATGCCTTCTTATGTGAGGAGTTTTACTTCAAGTATGTGTGTATGTATGTACGTAATTAAGGAAATACACTTGATAAAATATTCGCAGGGAATAATAAGTATGAATAAGTTGATATGTAGTTCACACACGCATATTCGCGACCAATCTCAACCACATTTCTTTTAATAAAAGCGTGCTCCTTTCAAACTAAAACTAAAAGAGGGGTCTAAAAGTAAATTTTTGTTCCACGCATTTACAATCGATAACAAATGTAACATATATATATATTTTTTTTTTTTTTTTTTGCAATGTATTGAGAAAATTTCCAACGCATTTAAATATTATTGTACTAGCGATCAAGGGTAAAGTATATAGGTATAAGTTTCTATTAAACATAATATACAACTCTGAGCTGCATTATCTCAAATGGGTAGTATGAAAGAAAAATGTCATTAATACAAATTTAATGATGAAGATTCAAATCTACGGCCCTAACGTTACAAACTGTGCAATGCTATGTAGACAAAATATTTATTTGTAACATTTGTGTGTTCTTCCGATTTTAGCCATATAACTCCGGTTGCCCGAAACCGAATTTGAATAATGAGAATTTTCAGTAAGTATACAATATTTTGGTATATGCAGAATGTGTCTAAATCCCCGTTACACAATGTAAGGGCTTGTATTGGGAACCAAGACGGTTAAGTTTTGCATATGAATTTATGTGCGGAAACGTACCCTTTCTCCGCGACAAACGAAACACCACCACATCACATGCTGGCCTCTCCCACGTCTGCATGACTATGAATGTGCATGTCGCCAGTCACATCGATAATGGTTCCTCGGGATACTCGCATGTATAGGTATTATCCTAAGAAGGTATAGCGAAATATTTTGTTAGTAAGGATGTCAATAATAACGATAGGTCTTGGACTGTTAAGTGTAGACGTCGCTTGTCGTCACATCGAGTCCTTCTTGTAAGTGGACCCAGAAGAAAAAACAACGCACAGTATATTGCAGACGGGGGAGAGGTCAGCATGTGATGTGGTGGTGTTTTGTTTGTCCGCACCTAAGTTCCTGTGCAAAACGTATCTCTCTTGGTCCCCATTACAAGCCCTTGAATTGTGCAATGGGGATTTAGACACATTCTGTACGTCAGATACAATGTTAATTTCATTTCAGGTCTCATAGAGAATATTTACGCTGGATTACTGCCTTGGAGCTGGAGCCTCGAACAAATCTCTACCATGACAAATGTCTTCGTTTTGAAATGCGGATGTCGAAAAAAAAAAAAAAAAAAAAAAATCCGTCCGTCCAATCGAACGCAGAAAAATGTCGTTTTGGAAGACAGTTCCGCGTAGCGGGCGTGATGGGGGATCAGATTTTGTCATGCGGGGGTGGACCAGTGATGCCAACCCCGTTCATCTCCCCTTGGAGGAAGAGGATCTAGCCGTCCGTCGATCACCAACCCCTTTCCTGGACCAACCCCACCTCCACTTTCCCCCCTGTCAGTTCCCACCAGCTCGCACTACAGCCTGTCTCCCGAAATATCTGATCCGTGCTCCATACCCAAACTTCGGTCAGTTGTGAGTGACGTGACGGGGGGGAAAAAATTCCATGCAGAATTATGTATGCGCATCAGGCCTGCGTGATGAAGTTATTGGTATTCTCCCTCGCCCCTCCCCCATCATCTATTTCGACAAAAAAAAAATATTACTCTCGGTGGGAAAAACTACGAAACTCAAAACAAGTCATTTTACAGTACACGTCATTGTAAGTGAAATGCTATAGAACATAACGATAATTAACTTCGTCCATGATGGGTTTAGTTGGGTATTTTATATGTATTGTTTGTCCAGTAACCTAAGTTGATTTTTTGCTTAAGGGATGTCTCCTGCCGAGCGTGTAAATCAAGGTGTTGTAAGCAACGCCACTAGTGAGACAAATGCGGTCTATCTCCAAATTATCACACTCCTGTTTCATACGTGTTCCCCAGTGTTCATATCGGTGCTGAAACCCATCATCAAGTATCTTCTTCAACACTTCTGGGGCCGCGGTGGCTGAGCGGTTAGCTTGCTCGCCTCCCACCAAGGGCGGCGTGTTTTCTCGAGGATATTCTGTCTTCCCTCGCCCTTTCATTCCGGCCCCGCTCCATACTCACCTCAAACTACCCTCATCGGCTCTCTCAGTACCTCGCTGTTAAGAACCAACCCAAATCTCTTCACTCTTCGAGAGCTTGGGAGCGGCATTAGTAGACAGACGGCCAGGCCGCCTTTACCATACACTTCGTTCAAAAAGCATCAGACAGTCAGTACCAGCCGGAAAAAAACGCGTAGTTTACTTTAAGACGAAATCACAGTATATACAATCTTTGTCAAATATAACTCACAGGTACCATTTTATTTCTTGATTAATAAATGTTAGTATGCTGGAAACATAACATCACTGCCTCCACTAGAAATATTTTGCCATCAGAGGTGCGATTGGCTTTAATAACGTCACTTGATCTGTCACTGTCGCTACAGCTATCACTACTATTGTGTAGGTTAAACAAAACTTGAGGAATCTTTTCCTCCATTAGTCCGTTATTTACCCAATAATGGTTTTCTAGTTTTTTCGTATGATCGCATTGTTTTTTCCAGTCTGCTGGTGAAATACTGTCTATTGTCGAATGAGTCAATCGCAGAATATCCGAATTCGCAACGTTAACATTTTTTGTTAGAACCTCGGAATTTTACCATATTACAGATGTACTTTATTGGGTTTAAATCACAATGGTATGGCGCTAATGGGATAATGGTGTGCCCGTGGGCCGTAAGCAGTTCATCGACGGTATGAATAGTAGATTGCTGATGGAAACGAACCTTTACAAGCAGCTCGGGTTTTCTCTCGTCGGCAGAAAAAAAAACAACGTTGTTATTCATCAGGCAATTTATAAGGTTGGTAATAGTAAGACATAGTTTGAGGTTTATTCCCACGCACGCTGTGTTATGGAGCATTATCAAGAACAATAATGCTTGGGGATGGATAGTTGGGACGTAGTTGTGTTCACGCCATTTTATGAAAATGTTGCTATTCATGTCATCATGACATTCTCCGTTTTTAGATTCGGCTTTATAAATAAACTTTGCTCCTTCGATGAAGCCGTTTTCACTACCTGTGCGAACTATAATTCATCGCTGGCCTGGATGGTTGTTTTTGGACACTCCTGCTACGTCATTATGCTGCCAACACTCGTTTACAATGTAATGAGAATGGATCCATGTCTCATCGAGGTATATGACAGGTCATTTGCTTTCTCGTCTGTCATTTTACCTTATAGTTCGAAGGTAGTTCGCTCGCAATGCGACGATCTCGATTTTTTCCATTAATAATAATTGCTTATTTTTAAATTTTTTAAACTTGAAACCCATTGATTTGATTAATCTTCGTAAAATTCCCCTACTACCTCTGAAGTTAACATATTTTCCCAATACCGCCCACAAGTTTTTTTTTAGAGTGGGTATAGTTTTTTTTTTTTCACCACGTAAAACTCTTGCACTTTTTTTTTTCGCGCCACTCGAACATCAAATGAATCGAACTGGCTGCTGATCCAGCAAAGATATAACAAATATGTATATTGCAAGTCACATTACGACATACAATGGAAGTAATACTTATAACTTGCGGGTAAGTGACCGTAACGCAAAACTGGATGGAAAACCACATAGGTTGCCACAACAGTTAACACCACTTAACAACTGGCGTGATTGTAAGCACAGGTTGTAGATAGGGCCGCTTGCTCGCGATTGGCTGGAAGGAGACGAGATAAAAGGAAGTGCAGGGAGGGTTGGCGTGTGTGTGAGAGAGAGAAGGATAACGTTAGTTCCAGATTTTTCCCTGGGATTCACCAAAGTTTGTCGACCTGTACACACATTTCAATGGCGACCACTGCCGTTACTCAAGAGCAACATTTCCTAATTCCTGCGTTGCATGCATCTGTTCGCTGTTTCTGCGTCGTATGGTTCCTATAGGCTGTTCGCGGTAAAATGAGCACTTTAGAAGGCCTTGCTAAAGAGCTACTTGAATGCACGTTGTGTATCCTTCCGCCTCGTGTAAAATCAACATTGTCATCGGTCTGATAATTTTATACATGCAACGGTCAAGTAAAACTTGAAATTATTAGGAAAGTAAATATCATACAAATCTGCTCATTTTTACACTTCGTTGTATTTTAAAAAAAGCGAAAGTAATTTAAGTTATTACAAATGGTTATCTAACAATTTTTATTCGACATTAAGATGTGGAACTATTTTCCGTCCATCGTTACCAACTTGACTGGGAAAATGTCACTCACTGCGCCCATGCATTCAGGGGCAGTGACATTTCTCTGAGGTTCATTTCTAAAGTGCTCACTTTATCGTGAACAGCCTTTATCGCTGCATAAGTGTGCGGCGTCAAGCAAAATTCGTTTCTGTGACGACGCATGTAGATTGTATCCGCCTTCAAGATGTGATGGGAGCTGGTGCTATTTGAAACAAGCTGCCGTGCGCAAGGAACACAAGTGTCATTTCGGCAAGGAAGAAAACGCACGAAATGAAATAGGTGGTGAGCTGCAGCGAAGTGAATTAAGACGGAAGAGGAAACAGGGATACCTTTAGAGAAACCTAAAACTGCAGGGACCTGGAATCGAGTCGGGGGCTAGCTACCGAGTGTTATAATAATTCTTAACCTGACACGTGACCTTTCAGTGCACGGGCAGAGTACTTCGAGTGGATTTGATCAAAATTTGTTTTCGGTTTCTGCAGTTTAAGTACGAGTGTATTTACGCTCGGCTTCGTGAGGAGACGGCTGATCACGTACTATTGAGATATCACGTGTTAGGCTGTTCACGATGAAAAGAGCACTTTTTAAGGCCCTCCCAACAGGCATCAGCTCCTAGTAAATGTAATTTATTGCAGTCTCAGACGTTAACTTTTGAGAGTGATGAAATTTATACTCTGTGCTTATTAATCATATTGCAGTGTTCACATGAAAGAGCGGCGGAAAGGTAGAAATGAATTGAAAGGAAAAATTTAGCAGGGGCCTGAAAAAGGTACTCGCTTTACCGTGGATAGCCTGTAGATGGTTGTTGTGGACCTCAAGCTGCGTTGCAATACACCAGAAGTTAGTAATTTTATCGTGGATTGTAACGTGGAACAAACTAGAACTGCCTTTTTCCATTTATTACCAGTAGCCATCTCGTAAAATAAACATATTTGCGACAACTGCAGTTTAGAGACAAAATATATTTTGTACTTTAATTTTTTACGGAAACATGCGAAATTTTTTTTTTTATCCGACGTCAACAATGTTATGAAAGGAGCGAAGCCTCTGCAAAATTTCTCTGTGTTTTTAGAGATATTTCCGGGTGTGATATATGTCGAGTACAATATTGTTCTTTATTAGACAATGGATGCTAATACATGAACACGAGATAGCTTTTCATAACAGCATTGACATTAAATTTTGTATTTTTTTTTTTACATTAATATTGACAGTATACAAAATGAATGAGTGAAGATATTTGGGCGGCTCTTAACATCGTGGTCTTGAGAACCGATGAGGGTGATTGAAGTGAATGTGTGAGCGGTGCTGGAATGAAGGGGCGGGGGAAACGGGAGACCCCGAGAAAACTCGCCGACCAAGGGCATCGCCTCGGTGGGAGGCGAGCGTGGTAATCGTTCAGTCACCACGGCCCCAGTATATACACACTTTGCATTAGCAGTTAACGATTAGGTTTTCTGGAATACAACAGCAAGCCAGTTACAAGCCTGAATATTCCTTTAACTGGTAGGGAAGTGGGGAGGTGTGTATTGAGAAGCTGCGCCAGGTCGGGAATGCAAAACCATTTTGGTATAAACCATTCCACAGTGCAACCGGCCAGGTTTGAACCAGTATAGAAATACTGGTGAATTAAGCTGTTTTTTTTTTTTTTTTTACTTTGAAATAAATGTAATTTCTCGTTTGCAGAATGAGTGAAATGTGTATTATCCTGAATTACTTAACGAGTATCAAGGGACAATTTTAACAAAGTGCTAGTCATTGAGGGTTATTTAAACAAGGATGGACTTTAAAAAAATTTACAAGTTCAAATTAACGAGAGTGAAAAAATAAATTCCCGATAAAACGTTAACGGTTCTCAAGCTGTCAACGAGAATATAGTCCTTTCGGGCAGAAGTGCGCAGTGGACTATCAATGAATTTTTCAGGCGAAGGGTGATTATGCGGTACAATCTCGCCCTTTCTCCGCCCGAAAATATTCGACCAACCAGCGGCGACCTAGAGCCGAACAACCCTCGGTGGGTCGGCGTCACACCCCCTTCGCCAGCCTCCCCCTTCCCCCCAACCACCACCAACGAACCGGGTCGCCCCTTCTTGCCCGCCAACTCGTATGATAAATGACGTACTCCCCGTAATTGCCTCCTAAGTTATGGCTTATAGCGTGTATGAAATATGGTATCGCTCTGCACGCAATTACCAGAGGGCTATTTATCTTCCCGCTGGGGTGGCGGGAAGAGGGAGAGGGGGGGGGGGATGCCGGCCGACTCAAGGGGGAGAAGGCTGTTCTAAAGTGGAAGTGTGACCCCCCCCCCCCCCCCCACCAACTCTGCGGACTGATCTTTTACTTGAAGCCTGTGTGTGTGTGAATTATGTACCCAGCGCCTGTCTTTTCAACTACGCTGGGGGCCATCAGCCCATCATCGCTGGACGGGAGAGTTCGGGGGTGCGTAGTATCGAGGTACGATGGCTTCATTGACCATTTCGTTAGAGCGTCGAGAAAAACGATGATGGCGGTGCACCCTCGACTAAAAAAAAAGAAAAATTGAAAGACGTGCCGTATTAATGCCTTTTTTGTACTATGAATCTGATAAACTGAAGTTTCCTCCAAAGCAGCGAGACTTTTCCACAAACGGAAGCATGGATTAATATAAATTCTCCTAATTCCATTGCTGAATTTCTCAGTACTAACTGTGTTTCATAACTAATTCACCGTGATTTTCACTGTCTTATATATTAAGAAAGTTGTACGTCTTTTTTTTTTTTTTTTTTTTTTTTTAAGAATGTTTAGAGAAATTTCACAGCAATCAGAGTAGTAGCACAAACTGTAATTAGTATTTGATTTTTAAATCACTGTTTTGAAGTAAGTAACACTTATCTTCCAGTGTTTTACAATTGTGTCAACATGAGAGTAACTTTATTTTTGTTAAATTTATCTTCTACTTATGTTTTACGTTTCAATTATAATATTTTATTTCTAATTAATACGGATAAAAAACAGTGTGAGAAAATAGGTGTGTTGGTAACGCCTAGTAAGAAATAGTTCCTATGCAAAGTATTATATCTCTGAGCGCGCATGAATATGGTGTACTGTCCCTTTGGTGCAATTTCTTGTACTCAGTTAAGTTTGGTTAACATGAAGCGGAGTAATATCCTGGAAGTAGAAATATAGAAGGGCTTCAGAAAAATTGAACGCCACCGTGAATGTACTATAGTGATCGTGAATTTGTTCAGAAAATAATCAAATGGGCAGTGTAATCTCAGCTGTGTAATAGTAGCATTTATACATTTTCAGCTTGGTGTATGATATATTCTACCATACTATATAGAGGATAAAAACGTTGGTTATAGTGAGCAATTATCTTTGAAAATTTCCGCAGTGTGGTGCGCAATTCTATTATACGTGGAAAATTAACAACGGTATAATTTCTCAAGTGAAAGAAAACTGCAGATATGTATTCTTTTTAATCTGGTCTGTTGCAAAAAGCTTGATGAAAATTGGGATACTATAAGTGTATACAAATAACCTTCATCAAAAGCAACAAACACTTTTGAATCAACGTAGAATTAAGTAATTTTTATTTTATAAGAGCAGGTGAGTTCAACTGGCGTAAAGCCCTCTTTGATCACATCGAAACTGCTTTTTCTGATCGAAAGGAGGAAAATGTTGAACACTTTGCATGAGAATCAAACATACACTATCTACCAAAAAGTAGTTGGGCACCCGTGAAGATAGGTAATTCAGTACGTCAATTGACTTGTGTTTCATGGCCTTCGGCGTAGGACCGCTGGTGTCTGTCCGTGGTAGCATGAACACAGAGGCCTATTGTAACATTCTGGATAATGAAATGCTCCCAACATTGTGGCGTTTTTAAGGAATGGGCCCGTGTTACTTCCAGGATGGCAATGACAGGTGCCATGTTTCAAGGGCTACTATGCAGTGGTACGCCGACAACAATATTCGCCGATTGGACTGGCCCGCCCCGAGCCCCGACCTCAACCCTATAGAACATCTTTGGGACGAATTGGATCGCCGGGTGAGGGCTCGTCAGGCGCGGCCATAATCCATTGCTCAACTCATGGTATGGTTGCAAGAGGAATGGCGACGAATCCCCGTGGATGTCCTGCAAACACTCGTAGAGAGCATGCCAGACAGGGTGGCTGCTGTTATAGCCGCAAGAGGTGGCCCTACGAGATTCTAACGGGGTGACAGCCACCGAGCAAACATTGTGGACAGGTGCCCAATTACTTTTTGGTAGATAGTGTATAACTGTTTCTAGCCTACATTCTTTTCCCCCAGTGAACAGTTTTATATCGTGTACACGAATCCTTTATCATATGTACAATGAATGTTCTTACGGTTTTTCACGTGATTACGTCTTCAAATTTGCAAACCATAGTGGGAGGCAATCCATTAAATCCGATGACAACAAAATCGGGGGATACAGTTTGTCATCGCATCTCCGAATATGTCGCCTGCATTCAAAATTTAAAATTACACCACTCGATTGCCGAAGCATAAAAGAAATGTTACTTTGAGTGAGGACTGTGAAGCATCGCGCGCGAGGGGAAGGGTTTCGTTTCACCGAGTCTCGTAACTTTCGCGTAGTATAACATTTGACTAGGAGATGCTAAGACGCTCGTTTAGGTTTCAATCGACAGCTCTTGTCAATATCAATCGATTGCGTGTATAAAAACATTTGTGTGGTGTGGTTATGGGGAAATTGTATGCGTTTAATGTAAAAAAATTAAGAAAACTTAACACAACGTCGGTCTACATTCGTCAAAAAGCCAAGTCTAAATACAGAAGTCGTATACGGTTGGAAAGAGCATCTCAAAATCAATCCGGTGAGGCCAATGAAACCCCATACACTCGAGCGAAGCGGTGCCGGGAACGTAAAAAAAAAAAAAAAAAACATCAAGGCGTCCGAGCGCGTCAACGTAGACGTATTCGCGCAAAACAAACGGCCGTGTCCCCAACACAGCCAAGCACAATTTTTTTTTTTTTTACTTAGAAACGGTCGCACTTGCGTTCTTGGACGATTTATAAAACTGATCAAACGTAATGAGCAATAGAAAAACTTAATTAGGAATTGTATCCAAGCTACGGTAGAGGTTAGTTTGCTGTTGAATTAAAATTGTCTCACAGTGCGAGGAAGGAATCTGTGCCACAAAATTCATCTCCGCACACACATACACACATGGCGAGCGCAGCACGTAGAAAGATAAATTGGTCAGATATGTAGATTTACACAAACTCTGCTTACGTAAAATAGATCATTACAGTTGACAACTGACTGCAATACTATGGGCCCATAAGCACTCAGCATTATTAAAAAAAAAAAACAGTATTTTAATTACAAATGATACATTATATTATTTAACATTTACATTATATTATATATTATATAAATCGTAGTGAATCACTTGAAGTTTCCAGCTGCTACTGTGACTGAAATTTTGGATACAATATGAAAGATGAAGGCATATAGTTTTGTTTTAAGCGTATCCAATTACAAACATAAAACCCTCACGCTGGGTAGTTAACATGGTGGTATGAATTTAAATGGGCATTTTTTAACTTCGAAAATTAAAATGTTTGTGTTGGATTTAAACATTGGATAAATAGGATTATGTTAAAGCAAATTAAACATTTATATTCGTTTTTTTTAAATTGTTTATTGTATTTAAATCGTGTGGAATGTTTACGAGATTTGCATTGCCCACCGCACAAATGGCCGCCTTTCTACCACTGAAAAAGAGCCTGGTTTGACGAACAGGACACTGCTAAATGCAATAACACAAGCATCTAATATAAAACATCATTACCTCTATGTGGTCTTACACGTTCACTTATCGCTAGACAAAAGTCTTACTGATGTCTTTGCTAAGCTAAAAAAAAATAATAATAAATAAAGGAGTACTGGAATTTCGTACAGAGCGCCTACTACAGTAATATATTCTTCCGCCACAGTACTAATCTGTTCTAGAGCAGCATATTGCTTTTCACTTTGGCTGAAGAGCAGCCACACTGCCAAAGAAGACACTGTTCTCAATCGAACGACAATAGTTTAAAGCTGTAGTATTAGAACAACAAAGATATGCCGACTTCCGGCATTCAGCCAAATCTAATCATCGAATACAAAGAAACGTGAACATATTTAGACGGTATAAAAAAAAAGTCCTGACACTTCCTGTTGCCCATGATAATGGGGCTGAAAAACAAGATACCTACCTTTGAAACATATAAGGAAACAGGTCTGTGGGTCGCACAGGAACGCAAAGGTGGCAGCTGAGATGGAACGTAAATGCCTCTAAATTATGGAAGAGCATAGTCGAGATGAGCTTGGTATTTCTCGAAAAAAAAATTCGCGAGTAGTTCTCGTATCCAGCCTCCCGCGGCAGACATCGACACGTGACTTGCTCTTCTAACGGTACAAGAATGAAATAGTTATTTGATGAGCATTTATTTAGTCACACTTTGTGTAACAGTGAACCAGCAATTAACAGTAAACAATAGTACACAGGACGTTCGCGTAAAGTGATCACTTTCGAAAGTCCTGCTGAAGATTTATTTGTATGCACATTCTGTATTCTTCCAGCATATGTAAAATCAACATTGCTATGTACCTTTTCACTTTATTAATACATCGGTCAAGGTAAATTGTGGGGTGATTAGAAAAAGTTTTTTTTTTTTTTTTTTTTTTTTTTTTCCTGAGTTTAAAAATCGGGAAGCAAACAAAATAATTTCAGTACTCACAAACGATTACCATTCACTTATATAATTTGACATTAAGACACGGAACTACTTTCCCTTTGACGTTACCAACTTAACTGGGCACATGTCGGTCGGTGTGACCGTTAAAATATAAGCAAGGAAGGGGCAGTGACATTTTACAAAGGTTGGTTTAAAAGATAGTGAATTAACCGTGAACAGAGTCATGCGCGAGACGTAATAAATGTTTTGCTGCACGACAGAAGCCAACGTACACACGCAATAATGTTTTAGTGTCCATATAGAGCTGTGAAGTCTATGCACTGATTCCTAGGGCTAGGAAAATTTCGCGGGTTCATTCCAGGACAAGATAGAGGTCTAACATGTATACACTGAAGAAGACTTTGTAATTGGAACGAGGTTTATTAAACACGTCCTGGACGACTCTGGGCAAATAGCAGACGTGCAAGGAAACTAGTAACGACCGCCATTCTGCCAGGCGTGGAGTAACACTGTCTTCTCTCTGGAGCAGCGGCCAATGAACAAACATCTAGCCAACAGGTCATTGAACTCGCGAATTCTTCCTATCCCTACTGATTCCAAATCAGTCCGCAAATTACTTTGGGCAAGGTTTGTTCTACTACAGACTCGGAACATAACGTGATATCTTGTGGGAGAGTTTGGCGTACAAAAAATTTTCGCCATTAGGTGCGCAATCTTCCAAAACGTAGCTTTTAATTAAAATTTTAAGCTACGTGAATTATAAAAGAGAAATATTTTACTTAGTTACGAAATTATTTTATATTTCACTTATTGTTGCAAATTATCCTGTTTTAAACATAGAAAATAGAGAAAAAAATGGCACCTTTCCGACACTGGCGCTTACCTTGCAGCAAACATTTTTTCTTTTGCCAAACTTTTAACAGTGATCTTCCCTACCTTATAGGCTGTTCACGGTAAAGTCAGCACTTTTTAAGGCCCTCCCAAAAGGCTATATTTTATTGCAGCCTCAGACATTAAGAAGTGGCGGAAAAGTAGAAATTAACTGAAGGGAAAAATTTAGCAGGGCCTTAAAAAGTGCTCACTTTACGGCGAATAGCCTGTACTCCGGGCTCTCTGCCCAAACAGTGATATTTGGCGATGATGATCTTGTATGGAAGCAACAAATTTTCTGAGGTTGAAACAGCAGTGGTGTTTCACAGTGGGGTGGCGGTACCCGTGGACTTGGGCAACGTAGTTGACGGCTACACCCTTAATGGCCTCTTGAAGCTCGGCGGTGCGAGCATGTGCGCGGTTGACCAATAGGGGCGGTGACGAAGGATGGGGAAGGTGTGGGGAAGGTGGTAAGTATTCCCTCCCTCCTAGACATTCTCTAGTTCTCACCACCTTCGCCAACCTCGACGCCAATCCCCCGAGCAGGCGTGGATTACTCTTAAGACCAGCGCCGAACAATAGATAGGGACAGAAGCCAGGGCGCGCCGCAAACGCGACCATTATCTCCTCTTTCTCCTCCTCTCTACGCCTTTCTACCCCTTTCCCCTCCCCCCCCCCCCCACCCCTTGGCAAGACAACGCGGACTTATTAAACGAAAATTATTAGCAGATATTACAGTTTCTCGACTCGTGGTGTATTAGCCGGGTGGGAAGGCCAAGATTACAACACTGGGAGGGGGGGCGGGTGGTGGTTGCAGATCCTGCGCACAGGGTTAAAGGATGAAACAGCCGTCGTTGAGGATACTGCAGCCCCTGGAACTAAGGGCAGTCGAGGATTACGTAAAGTTTCTGCGCCTTTTGTAGTGCACGCGGTTAGACCCAGCGTTTTTGTTCGTTGAAAGGACTGGCTGGTCGTGATCAATTTCCAACTCCTTCCCATTGGGGTTTTTTTTTTTTTATAGATTTAAGGCCAGTTCGCTCTCTGGCGCATGGTAATCGTAAGTCTGCCAATTCTCCATTTCGGCAATAAGCAGCCCTATATTCTTCTCTATGCGTCATCGCATTAGATGTCAAATTATGGTCGACGCTGTGAGTGGTTAGACACCTGCAACAATAAAACGATAGCATCGTGTGACTTAATAAAGGCTGTCCGTGATAAACTGAACACACTTTGAAAGTCCTGCTTGAGATCTACTTGAATGCACGTTGTACATCCTCCCGCCTTATGTAAAATTAACACTGCCATGGGGCTGACTTACCACTTTATTCATGCGTCAGTCAAGTGAAATTGAGAAGTAATTATAAAAGTAAATATTTTACAAATCCGTCAATTCTTACACTTAGATGCATTGAAAACCCTGAAAGCGAAAGAAATCATTTAATTTTTTAATCACTAATTGTTACCTGGCATTTTTAATTCGACGTTTAAACATGGGACTACTTTCCCTTCATCGTTACAAACTTCACTGGGCGCATGTCACTCAGTGCGCCTGTTCAAATTTGCGCAGGTAGGAGCAGTGACATTTTTCTAAGGTTGATTTAAAAAAAAAAAAAACTAACTTTATTACCAACAGCCATTATCAGGCCTGTATCAGTAAGAGCCTTCGAAATATTTCCTCATGCTGAATTTAAAAAATTGGTGAAAAAAATTAAAGTTTCAACCCTGAATGAATGTATTTACCTTGTCTTGGCAATTCCAGCCTCTCTGTCTTAAACGGCATGGTGGAAGAGATGGGCGTCCATAGCGGTTTTTGGTTTAAACCCCCACTTCAACACGGCAACGTATCGTAATGGTAATTCTAATTGTAGACAAACGTGATTTTCGTTGAGCATACGTCATTCACCGTCACGTGAAAAGCGCGCGGAACAATACAGATAACAATCCCATGGAACCTCTAGTCATAAACATGACGTATGATTGGAGGGAAATATAAGAAAATTGTTTCGGACGTAAGCCAGTACAAGATTTCGATGAACACGTCAGCAAGCCAATTACGTATATTGTTGTTTTTCAAATTTTTGACGTGAATACTTCTTTAAATTTGCCACCATAGTGGGAGGCAATCCAGAAAATCCGATGATAACAAAATCGGGGGATACAGTTTGGCATTGCAGCTCCGAATCTATCGTCTACATTCAAAATCAATTACACCACTCGATTGCTAAAGGGTCAAATAGTATGTTAACGTTGAGTGAGGACTGCGAAGCATCGCGCGCGGTGGTTGGTTGTTAGGGTAATTTGGGAGGGGGGAGGGGTGGAGGGGAGATTTTGAGTTCGTTTCGCAGCGTCTCATAATTTCCGCGTGGTGTAACTTTTGACTAGGAGAAGCTACGACGCTCGTTTAAGTTTAAATCGACAGCTCTCGTCGAGATCAATCGATTGAGTTTATAAAAACATTTGTGTGGGGTAGTTATGGTGAAATTGTACGAGATTAATGTAAGAAATTAAGAAAACTTAACACAATTTCGGCCTATATTCCTCAAAAAGCCAAGTCGAAATACAGAAAACGTATACGGTTGGAAAGAGCATCTCACAAGCTGATATCCATTGATACCCATAAAACCCAATATGATCGAGTGAAGCCGTGCTGGGAAGGAAAAAAAAAAACATCAAGGCGTAAACGTAGACGTATTCACGCAAAACATACGGTCGTGTCGTCAACACAGCCTGAAACCATTTTTTTTTTTTAAATTCTAAATATGTTGCCGTTTTGTATTGGAGTTTCTCTGCCGTGACTGAGGAAGCGTTGGACCCAGAATTTGGATTTAATTTTCAGTAGGTGGGGGCATTGAAGTGTATAGGCTGTTCATAGTAAAGTGAGCACTTTTGACGTCCTAGTTACTTTTTCTATCAACCATTTTTTCCCCCTTTAACAACCTTTTTAAATAAGTATTGCCATGCAAGTAATAAACACAGTGCGTATATTACACCGCACTAGGAAATTAACATCTAAGAATAAGTTAAAATACATTTATTGCCTATTATTTCAGTGGAGAGAGCGTTCAAAAGTGTTCACTTTATCGTGGATAGCCTATAAGTTGTGATGACGATTTGCGGAGGACGTTGGAAACCCAGGAGTTCAGCGGTTAGTTAGTGTGATGCGGTCCATCCCATTGCGAATTGCATGAGCTCGGGTAGCTAACTGGCCAGGGGTTCACAGACTGGGGTCTCGCAATTCAGCAGTTGTGCGTCGCGGGACGGGGGAAAAGGCGCCGTTTTTTTAGACGCTGGGGGATGTGGTTGACCAGCCTCGGAACTGAGCGGACGCTTGGTCGCTGGCCTGAGTCCGGGACAAGGTTTAGGCGCGATTATGAATGGCGGTGTCGTGGAGTGCACCGCGATATTCGTGCAAAGTCGATGCGGGCGCACGAGATGACCTCGCCGTGTAAACTTTATTGCGATATTTATTTATTTATTTATTTATTTATTCCATCCATCTGGTATTTTTCCGAGTGCAAGTTTGTACAAAGTCATCGGGCAAGTCAGAACACGAACACATTATGTACAGGACATGAACACATTATCTACAGAACAATATCGAAACATCAATGTATTATAATATTATCGAATTTTGAAACAAATATAAAATAAAATGCAAATAGTCTTCAATTTTCAGTATTTAATCTTCATTCTTCAATTTTATCTGCACATCTGTGCTCGTCCCGGGCCACTCCAATCAATGAAGAATATGTGGACGGTTTAGCCCATGAAGGGCCTCCTTCTCGAGGGTCGAGAGAGGAGTGCAAGGTCATCTTAGGACATAGAAAACCGTAATCTAGAACCTGGTTAAGTTTAGATTAATGTCGGACCCGCCCCCTCCCCTGATAATTTCAACTATGGTGTTTAGTTAAATATTCGGTACGGGTTCCCCTTGGCAACTGCACTCAAACTACGTGATACATCGATGTATGCTGTTCACGATAAAATGAGCACTTTCGAAAGCACTTGAGATCTACCTGTATACACGTTGTGCATTCCTCTACCTTATGTAAAGTTAACATTGCCATGGGCCTCAGCACTTTATTCATGCGTCGGTGAAATGGAACTGTGAAATTATTAAGAAAGTAAATACTTTACAAATCTACTCATTTTTACACGTTGATGCATTAAAAAAAAAAAAAAAAAAACAGAAAGCAAAAAAAATTTTTTTAAGTTATCACAAACGGTTACCTAATACTTTTTTTCGACGTTAATATATAGAACTTCTTTCCATCCATCGTTACCAGCTGTACTGGGCGAATATCACTAAGTGCGGCCCTTAAAAGGTTCGTTTATAAAATACTCACTTTATCGTGAAACGCCTTTAAACAAATGTTGTGCACAGTGACGTAAAGAGACATTAATGTGTTGTTTGGAATTGCACTTAATTTAATTAATTAATAATTTTTTGGTCCGGTGGAAGATTTGTAATTTATTAATGCCAAATGATCTTCTTATGTTTTATAATTTAAAGCCTGATTAAATAGGAATGTGTCTTTTAAATTAAGTATTTATCTTAATTTATTTATGTTTTAGGTACCCTCCCCTATCTCCTAGTACAAGGTAATGGTTAAAAGGATACAGTCATAAGTCTCTTTTAGGTTTGACCTCTCGTAAATTAATTGAAGGAAAGAGACGTACGGAAGAAATTATGTTTACCCCTGCCAAGCGAGTTGACAGCTAGAATCACTGAGAATTATATGTTTGTGATGTGGGTTGCAGATATGTCAATTATTACCGGCCAGCAGCCCGCATTATTGACAATATGACACAAAAAACACAGAGAAAACAGCCACTGTTAGTTGTTATCAACTTAAGGCCCGGTTTCAGAATGGTTGTTTTAATATTGGTTAATATCAGACCACGTGATAAATCTAAACAACGTTTTAATAATTAATTAATCTCATTCTGTTTATCAACAGACATTACCCTCTAAAGAAAGTCCTGGTTGAGAAATATCTGACAACCATGCAATGACGTTTTTTTATTATTGATTGGTTGCCTTTGGGTCGTTATCTTCTGTTTATGTTCTCCGGGTTGAACTAAATTCGTGTAAAAACCCGAAATGACACACCAATAATAAGCGGTTTTTATCAGGAAATTTTGCTACCTCAGATGTGTTGAGAAATAATTTGGAGGTATTATGTGTTACTATTGTTGTATTGCCCTGTGTTTATTTTTGCCAAGTTTGTTTAAATAAATGTTTGTATTTTATAAAAGGCTATTTTTAATTGTCTGGCATTTTACTATGAATAATATTTTACAAAAATAATTACCATCAAGTAGATAACCTTTTATTAATTTCCTTGTTTTGAATATATCAATAATGAAAACAAGATACATGCACAATTACAGATTCATGTATACTTTTGAGTTGTTTATCGCCCATGGTTTGGCTAACACAAACCTGACTTTCTGGATAACTATGACGTTTTATTTTGCGAATAACCTGTAGTTCACAGTAGTTACTATCCAGCGTAATTTTTCCACGACGGTCTGCTTTTCTCCTAACAGCACGATGAAGTAACGGAGCGTATTTTAAGTGACATTATAAACAAACTTATCGCCACAAAATCAAGCCTTACATTTTCGGTGGCAAATTTGTAAAAATTTTACTTTATGGTTAACCTAAATTACATTAAAAATGATTGATCATTCTCCTGACTTCGTGTGGGAAACGAAGGAAGAGGGGAAGGCGAACGAGTACTTAAAGAATGGCATATTTTACGGCCCTGATATTTTATATCGATTCAGTCAGAGTGAGACACAAGACGGGGTAGACGAAAATTCAAGTCGCGTGAAACAACTTTTATCTTCGCTGGATGTTCACCCGCGAATTTTCTACATAACCGTCGAGCAACTGGAAATATTCGAAAGATGAGTCACTGTCGGGCGACAGACTAGCTTTCTTTTATTCCACCCAGTGAAATATAAAGGATATATCGTATCGTAGAATACCTTCACCAACGGCCGATCATGAGGCGGGCTTGCATGGATGATAACTCTCCTGGAACGGACAATTTACGGTAAGACCTTCTCCAGTTCTCTCCCTTTTCGGAACGATGGCTTCAGCTTGGCGAGTTCAAATTTAAACTCGAAGGCTTGTCACTCCCGGGTGGGCGAGATAGAAAGCTGGAAGGAGGAACTTACATCATAATATTGAAAGACGATCTTTATAGATGGCTGCTGTCAGCGTGGTTTCGTATCTTCATCCCCCCCCCCTCCTCCTCCCTGCTACGTCTTCTTATTCGTACTTCGAAGAAAGAAAGAAAGAAAGGAGGAGAGGTCGGGTAAGCTGATCCGACGCCGGAGAGAAATTTAGCGCGAGCTACGAGGGTGGTGAAATATTCCCGGCGACAGCGTCGTTACTTCAAGGCGGCGAACCGAGGGTGGCTCCCAGACAAGCGTCGCGACGCTTCAAGGACGCATATCGGCGCCAAGCGTGCCCTTTCCGACGCAAACGAGCACGCTCCTTTCCAGTCTTAAGGCTGTTGCCTGGATGAAGATTTTCTATAGGGAAATACACGTTAGTCAAATTATGTTATTTTGCGTTTAAAGGTAGACATATACCACCAGGGACCACCAGGGAGCAGAAAAAAAAACGCGCTTTATTGCTATCCAAGACTTTTGTGACATTAATGTAAAGCCTGTCTCGTGGAAAAACCAGAAAACGTATTAATCAAATAAAAAATTGCTGAAAAACAAATACATATATATATATTTCCCTCGATACAGAACTTAGAGCATAATTTCTTACACTTGGGATTTTGTTTCAAGTTTATATCTTCAAAATATGTCTTCAGTAAACCGAATTTCATTAACACGTGCTTCCCTATACTAAATTCCCGATCAGGCAACAGACTTAAGAGGCGTTTCTAAAGTTTCAAGCACATTACGAAATCCGCATTAACCTCGTATAGAGTTATAACTTATCTTTGAAGTGTATTAAAGATTCAATTGCTCTTTTTAAAAATTCGTACTCGGAAATCAGGCATATACTGTGATTTTACCATAACATTTATATAGTCAGGGTTACTTCCGACATTTCTGAAGCCCTACTAAAGTTCTACTTCCGGGATATTTCTCCGCCTCATGAACATAAAGCTTAACCGAGTATAGCCAATCACAGCAAAGGAACAACTAACCACATTCGTGCACAGCCAGTGTAATACTATTTTGTGTGGGAACTATTTCTTACTATGGTTTACCAACACACCTTTTTACTCTTGTTATTTGTTTGTTTATATTAATTATCCATGAAATATTATAATGTATAGATACAAAGTAAGCAAAAGTTCAAATGAAACAAAAAAAAATACACTTTTCTATTAACAGTAGTATAAGACGCTTGTAATATATGTCATATTTAGGAAACAACAAAATTCGTCATACGTGGGGTGATTTTTTCAAAGGTTCGATTCAAAAAGAGCAAATAAACCGCGAATATATTATAACTGCCCATAGCGATGAAACTATCTCTTGTGGCTGATTTCGGAGAACGCATTTCAGACTGAAGAGATTGCACTTATAATTAAATATAAAATGATTGCAAACTACTCACTACATTTGTTGATGAAACCGTATCAAAATTACCATTGAATTAAATGGTGTTAATGCTGGCTGCTTGGTGCCCCTAAAGCGCTGGAATGGCCTTTTAAAGTGGATTTCACTTTCTTGAGATGAAGATATAGCCTAAATTCTTGAATAGTATTTTCTTGAATTAGGATATGAAATATGTGAAACATTGGCGAATACTACCGCACCCTTTCTTAAATAAAATAGGTAGTACCACATTATTAAATAATACCAAGGATTGACATAAAAATCGGTACAATGGAAATTGATTATAATTTTAAAAAAGTTGACGTTCTCTTGTTGCAACACTCTTAGACAAGTGGTTTTCGAGAAAACAGCTTCCAACGCTGAAATTAATTAATTAAATTATTTATTTATTTTACATGTGGAGGAATAAAGATGTCACTGTCTTGTCTTCCACTTAGACACAGAAAATAATAATTATTATTATAAATCAAACAATAGAGAAGAAACAAATGTGACAATATGAATAGAATTGTAACAAATCATACATACTTAAAAAGCGAAATGTCTAAATTACATACACAGTAAATATTGATAACCTGTAGGTTGAAAATATTTATATTAACAATAAGATGTCAGGTTAAAATGGTAGTTCCCAACTTAACAAAACAGTAATACAGGTTATGCAACCTGACTGCTGTGTTTCATTTTCTTAAAGAAGGTGGTGATATAACAAATCATATATTCACCACTGTCAGAAACAACTGTTCAATTTAAGAATTTGCTTTTAAACATAATTAGTTACTTTTTATTTTGAAACAAAGTAATCTGACATATACCATGTTTACGAGCATGTGCCTATTACTGTTTACCTATGTCTCTTCCATGGATCACCACTTCAGACTAACCCTAGTTTTCTAGCCAAGTACAGAACTTAGCATAAAGCTAGCTGGGTCACAATACTGTTATTATAATTTTCGGTATATCAAAAATAAACGACAATCAGCGCAAAATATTGACCTATATCACCGACATATCAGCATCGTCAATCAATAATTGCTTTTGAACGGCCTGGGAAACAAATACTTTGCACCGCGTTCACGCTAGGGTCAAGCATAAAGTATATTCTGAAGCCCAGATGGCTGCAGTAGTATTATTGACAATTCAGAAATTAATTTTATTATTAATTAGTACACTAATAATGTCTAGCTTGTCAGTTTCACTGATACATACCATCTGTAGTAATGACATGGTTGATATAGGCCGTTCACGGTAAAGTGAGCACTTTTTTTCTTTCTTTTTTTTTAGCTGTTTCGTCAGACATAATAACCAATAAATACATCTCATCGTGGCCTTGGACTTTTGGTTTTGGGTATGGTGAATGTATACACTGTGTTTATTACTCACTTGAGAGGGTTAACGTTAACAAATGGTGGAAGAATATGAATTGGTTGTAAGAAAAAAGTAACTAGGGCTTCAAAAGTGCTCACATTACTGCGAACGGCCTATATGGATATTGTCGCAGAATGTTACAATTCATTGTTATTATTGTTACAATTTTGTATTCAGTCACATGCAACATCATTACAAATTGCAATTAAAACTATCGATTCTCTCCACAATAACGCTAGTATCGACGATTTTTTTTCATGTCTACAATTCGAGATTTGAATCATGCAAGTATTCATAAATTATCTTGTTGGGCTTGGGCATTGAAATTCGCGTTCGTGTTCTATCGCAAACGAATTTGTTTCGTTCCAACCACACTTTTGCGCAAGCAGTCTCGGGAAAAGTTAAAGTTAACTGTTTATTGTTAACGCACCAGCAAGACGCAGGGAAAGGCCTTGCCGGTGGGAGCAAACTTTGCATTTCAAGTTACTGTATCGTGTGAATCACCAATATGCACGTTCACGCGTAACGTGCCGGGGGATGTATACGTCTTTGGGGACCCTCCATTATTATAATATTTATTGCTCCGATATTACCATAAAATTTATATCAGCCGAAAAACGGCCCCTGGTAGTTATTCCTGTTTATCAATAATTCAATGGATATCATCTTTGCTCCCGTGCTTCGAGTGAAGTAGCGCCCATTTTAGACGCTCCCCTTTCACTTTTTTGCTTCTCACCCCAAACCCTCTAGCCGACCGCACTTTTTTTTACACGCCGCGGGCCTGATAAGTCTTGACTTATCCGAGCACCCCCCTCCTTCGTCTACCTTTGGCCCTCCGGGCTGGAGGAGAGGTGCCCTTTCCATAACGCCATTACGACGGCGACATCAACTGCCGACTCCTGATACCTCCGCTAGTGGGCCCTGGAGTGCTGTAAGGGATGTTTCCACCCCTATGCCCTCCCGCGTCCCGGGCCTTTTCCACGAGCCGGCTCTCTCCTTCCTTAAGGCGAGGTAAGTGATCAGCTCCGCCAGACACACCCTTGTAAACCTCCCCAGTCACCGCCAACACCCCCCTCTCGAACTCTGATATCGATGCCGCACACCCGGGCCCTCGCGCCTCCCCTTGGTGTTTGCAAATTACGCCCTTACTGCGTGGAGGTGGGCGTATCAGTAGTGCAGTTCGCAAAGCAACTATGAGTGCGTGGCTTGTCCAGGAGCGGGAAATTCGCACCGAAGACTTTTAGGTTGGTAGTTCGCACGAACTACACTTGAACTTGTAGGTATTACTTCTAAATACTCTTCAACCACTAAAATAATTTAAACCGTATAGTTTTTGCATCATGGCATGTGTAAATCGCAATTTTTTTGGTATCTGGGAGGTAAAAATCAAATAAGTTGAAATATACACAGAATTTAGCAAGGGTGCCTGAAAGGTCATGTCTCAATTAATTTTAAAGAATTCTCGTCAACATTTATTTCACAAAAATAATTCTAGACTTCTACAAATAAAAACGATGCTCAAGTTCCCTTGTTTTGAGCGATTTTTAAAAATTGCAAATCATTTCGTAGCATAATAAAAAAAAATGTAGGAACTCGTGGTACCTTAGTTCAGTGCAGTTTGATTTCGGTAAAAGGGTTATTTTTTATTATTTGTGCATTAGAAAAAATATTATTACACGATGCCTGAGGAGCGTATTTGAGTTCGTGAGTGATGGAGGTCTTAATAAAAATAAAATAACTACATTTGAATATTACTTATTCATGATGCTATTATTTACATAATTAAATTATCCATATCAGCTATCACTCTCTTTATTTCTAAGTGAGCGTAATATATAATGTCTATTTCTACTCTAACTAACGTTATTCTTAATGCCGCTATTTGTTTATAGTTAATTAACTCGTACTCACCATTAATACACGTTTAGAATGTCTGTTGCCATCATTTGTAAAGTCTTTCACTCTCGCATCCAGTCCAATAGTCCAAACTGTCATTCACACTCTTCACTGTTCTGATGCTCGCAGTCGCAGATTTTCCTCCCGCTTGTCACTCCCAATGCTACTCGTTGCTCTTCTTTCTCGTCGTATATCGCTTAACGTCGCACAATCGCCCAGACTCCCGACTCTCAAAAACTCTCCACTTGGAGTCCCATTGCACTTTTGTACTATCGCTGGCCTTGATCTTGAAGGTTCAACACACCCCGAGTAACGCTGAGAGAATCTAAGCAGTATCAATGACTAGTAAATACCTTTGACGATATCTTAAAGACACCCGATACCCAAGGTTGGAAGTGGCACGCGCCCTTATAAGCATTGCAGGCAAGATTTGTAAACATTCCTTTGTGAAAAGCCGCTGCATCTCCGATTGCAACTGATAGCGTGCGATCATCCATGAATCATCTGGGCCTCACACCCTCGCAAAACGGCAGGTTGTAACAATATTAAAATTGTAATTTTGACACGCTATTTCGCAAAAAAATATGCCATATAACATTTTCATGCCAGGAAAGAGGACTTGGAAGTTACATCTACAAACCTCGGTAAATGGTATTTTATACAAATAAAAAAAAAATGAATTTTTGGCAACCAGCCATCTTAATGAAACGAATTAAACGTAACTTTCCCATTTATTCATATCACACCTGAACGTAGAATTTTGGAATGGTTGCAGGTATCTAGATTTAACCAGGCCAGTTGTAGAATTCATAGCTTATTAGTTAAATGAAATAATATAATCTGCTTCCATGATTTGTTTGCAATACTGTATAAAAATATTATGTTTGAATCTTTCTTTGAATAGGGATACGCAGTTATCTGAACTGGTATTATGAACACTTTGTAATAGTCTCAGGAATTCTTCAATGTAAAGGTAAAACTTGGACATAAAATAAAAAACACAGGAATAAAAACGAACTAGAGTTAGTTGTCATCAAATGTGTATGTAACATGCATAGTCTAAAATTGCAAGAAGGCATTTATTCGAATATCACAAGGGGAACAACACGACAACAGATGATAACCTGTATACAATTCATAGCAGGGGTGTAGTTAGTAAAAACGATACAATACAAAAAGAGTGTGTGTCAAACAAACAACGACGATGGTTGGTTGTTTGATACTTATTCTGACTGTTCTACGCCGTTTTTCTCCTCATATTCGACTGCATTCCTTCTTGGATTTATAGCTTATGCAGGTTACATATTTGTCGATCGACAACAGCCAACTATGACACGTTTCAATTCCTGTATTATTATATTGTGTGATATGTTTTTCTTAGCCCTGAAGGTTTTCTGCGACTATAACAAAGTGTTTGCAACGGAGTTAGTCTATAATGGTAGTTCATATGTACATAAAAAGACAACCGGTAATCTTTAAACAATCACTCATCGCTTTTACGCTGCTGAAATAGAATTACTTACTAATGAAATTAATCACGATCTGTATCGCCGTGTTCTCAATAGCTGAAACTGCACGAGAAACATACGGCGTTTTGCTTTGCGTCTGCAAACTGTGTTGTGGGTGAATCAGTCAACAACGTTTTCCTGGAAGCATCCTGAGTACGCCCTAACTTTTTTGGCGCATGCGCGTGTTGTAGCACCACTCCACGAATGTCCACGCCATTCACACCGAAATGCTGGTACGTACGTACCGTAGAGCAAGAGTGGCAGTTAAAGGTCATCAAGAAGATGCGAAATCTGCGACGAGGCAATAGTTTTTCATTACTTAAAAACTGCTAGCCAACCTGGCTCTAAGCGGGAGTGGCCCCCTCCAGACACACACCGATGAAATGTTAAATTTTTCAGATGTTATTCCAGTATTCCAGTAAGCCACCCACTCTCTTAGATTGGGACGTAGAAGTGCTTTTTATTGTTTGAAAATAAAGCGGGAGACATTAAATAAACTGACCGCTGTGTGTGCGATGGTGGCTTGATTATTTTCATTTTCGCTAACATTCAATGGAATATCCATGCTCAATTTTACGTTCATTTGCCAACAAGCACAGTTTTTTTTTTATTTAGCATGATATTTGAAGCCGCCAATTTTCAGAGAATATTACTGTGGGCATGTAACTAATCTCTAGGTATTATATGGAATCGATCGCTGCTCTATAAATGTCACAAACAAATACGAAAAAAAAAAAAAAAAAAAACTCAATCTGTGTCTTGGAACGAAGGTATTCAAATGATTGGCTAAACAAATATGTTTAGTTGATCCATCCAAATATTTTGTTGACAGGCTAATTTATTTTAGCCCAACACAAATGTTTTCTTAATTTAAGCGTTCATTTTGGTAAATCAACAAAATTAATTTTGTTTACTCGACAAAATATTTTGTTGGGTCAAATAAATATATTTTTGGCACTATATAAACAAATATTTTGTTGATGGCTGTCTCAGTGCTCCTACAAAAATTTTGCGCTCGTGGCTGAAGATATAATTAGCACGCTGTTATGAAATTATTTATGGTTCTTCCAAACTTTATAGGGTGTATATGGACGTAGCACATAACTCAGATTTATGTCAAGCATAACAGTAAAAGATGGGGTTTTATTGAACATTACGATTACATTATTTTACTTTAAGAACTATTAATCGGCAAAAATATTTGCGGGGGGAGAGGGGAGCTTTAGAATATGTAACAGGATATTAGTTACCACGACAAATGAAAAGCAAATGGGGAGAGTCCCCGCTTTGTCTATCTTGTCGTAGGCTGTTTAAGGCGGCGGTCGGCGACGGCCGGACATACCCATCTCCAGTTCCTCTTGGTCAGATGCCCCAATGACTTAAGACGCCGTTCTTAGGGTTACGCTGTGTTATATCGGGAGCGCTGTGTAAGTTTACGTCCTCGTTCACTGGCCGGTGGAAGAGGGTTTTGTGTTGCCTTCAGCAAAGTATTTCGTTAATCACGGCCTGTGTTTTAGCTTAGTGTTTCAAGGTGTGATCAGGCAGGCCGTCCAGCTAAGTCATGATCACGGTTCATAACAATACGTGCCAGGTATAGGCTGTTCACGGTAAAATGAGCACTTTTTTTTTGAAAGCCCTGCTTGAGATCTACTTGTATACACGTCGTGTATTCTTCCGACTTTTGTATAATTAACATTGCTATGAACCTCATCACTTTATTATTCCGCATGTCAAATGAAACTGTGAAATTATTTAAAAAGTAAATGCTTTACATGTCTGCTGATTTTTACACTTCGATGCATTAAAAAAAAAAACAGAAAATGAAAGAAATAATTTAAAGTTATCACAAATAGTTACCCAAAACTTTTTATTCAACGATAAGATATAGAACTACTCTTCATCCATCGTTACCAACTTTACTAGGGCGAATGCCACTCAGTGCGCCCATTAAAATATATGCATGCAGGGGCAGTGACTTTTTTCCTAAGGTCCACTTCTAAAGTGCTCAATTTATCGTGAACATTCTTTAGGCAATATTTACACCCTCAGATCAGGAAGTATAGCATGGCAAACGAAGTGTCCTAGTATGTGAAATACGACGCGGGGGCATTCTTATTCTTGCAAGGGGGGGTTGCGGGGAGGGTAACATTAGCGGCTCGTCTAGCGCGGTGCTTTCCGCAACCCTCTTGCAAAAGGAATCGACGAGGGAGGAGGACGGAGCAAAGACAGGATCCATTTTAAAAACTTTGTCGTCGCCCCTCGGGGCTCCTCTTTCAGAGCCCAGAAAGTATTGATGGGGCTTGTCGTCTCTGACCTGCGAGTATTGTGCGAGTGGCGGCAGGAAGACTAAAAAAAAAAAAAAAAAACTGGAAGAAAGTGTAGTATTTGGAAAAGGGGAGGGGGTGATGTAAGCCGATGCTCCTCCTGTCTTGTGGGCGGTTGGTCCATGGGGAAGGAACGGAGCAGGGAGGATGTGAAGAGAGGGGGGGGGAAGTAGCAAAGTGCACAGAAGATGCTGGTGGAGGGAGTAGAAGGAACGGATAAGAAATAAAGGGGGGGGGGGTTGGGTGAGCGGAGAGCAAGAAGATATGTGTCCCTGAAAATGGAATTTGAAATTGTGCGGTGCCCTGGGAGTGGTATAAAAATACCTTCATATAAAATTTTCGTCATTTTTTTTAAAGATGTTTTCATACAAACTTCCCTGGTCGTGTGTGTGTGTGTGTGTGGGCCATGCTCCCTCACGCCCGTCAGGTTTATGAAAGTGGAAAGGGCGACGGTGCGGAGTGTATTTGGCTTTTTTTTTTGGGAAGGGAGGGGGGTTTGGGGGGGTCGATGTAAATGCGAAGAGACAGCGTCCCGTGAAGTGCAGTTCGGTGGAGGAGTATAGTGGGAGGGATTAAAAACATGTTCCCGCAGACGAGAAACTGAATACAGTAACCCTCCCCACTTGGAAGACGCCCAAAATAAGAAGGAAATAAACAGCAGCTTCCTATAAATAACTTCGCAAATTTAATTAAAATTATCTTTCGGCAAGGAAATTTTTCGTTCCTCGCCAGCGAATTTTTTTTAAAGGGCCTCTCCCATGCAAATAGTTTCACTCTGATACAATTCAGAACAGCCGTTTCGAGTCAAAAAGACGGTATAATTAATTATTTTTATTTATTTGCGCCCTGGCCGTTTCAAGAAAATATGGCCTGACTTGTGCTTCAAGTAGTTACACTGTACCATGCATTTTTATTTGCTGGCAAAAGTTTTATGACCTTGGCGAAGAATGGTGTATAGTTCGAGTTGTTTGTGTGTGCTAATAAATATCGAAATTAGTAATACCAGTTCTAATCGTATATTGACAGCTTTATTTGTGCGACGAACGGCAAAATATTTTTTAATGTCGACATCCTTCCGTACTCCAAATTTATGACATTTTCCACTAGTGAAAAGGAGAAAATTTTAAGCTGGCATAATTTAAATGGAGCCGGAAAATTGTTTATAATATATGTAATTCCGTTCGCCTAAAATAACAAAATGTTGCTTTGCCTATTTATCACATAATTACACGCCAATATCATATTCTTTGTGTGTTTTTCGGAACGCTCAGAAGACGACAAACCAAGACATGAACAAAAATGAAGAAATAAATTTAAATGAGCTGAATTAAAAAAAATAATAATAATGAAATTGAACTAGTTTTACTAACTCGATTCAAGGTTTTCGGATAGCCATACATTTACAATAAAAAATTGAAAACATTTCTCTGTGTCTTTGCTCAGAGAGAAATCTTGAAGCACATCTTAAAAAAATTTTCACCTTGTAAATTACATTACATCTTTTTGTTAGGTACTTTTTATTATTTGTGTAGCACATAAACCGCGAAAATAGCGATTCTGATGTGTGAATATGCAAAAAACTTAGAGCTGTATTTTTTTAAAATGAATATTAACTAATAATTTGAAACATCTGTATTTTGGACGGTGATCACAGCAAAATATAAAATGACGAAGTTCTTTTTCTGCCCGTCATATCTGAGCGTGGTGGTTCCCGAAAAATCAATTTTTTTTTTTAAATATTTGTTCCAAACATTGTTCAAATTGTAAGCCTGCGTATTGTACATGATGCAGTTTTACACGAATAAAAAAATTTGCATTTTTATATATTTTGAATAGTTTGCTGTAAAATCGAAAAATAATTGCTTTTCTGAAGCCGTGAAAACAAATACTAAGTTGTACAAATTAAAAAAAAAAAAATACAAAGACAGCAAATGCTGTCTGCTACCGCGTGTGACATATTGAGCTAACACATAGCAGACCATATAGACTTACGTATTGGAAGAAAAAGTTGAATATGAAAAGATTTGAGAATATTTTAAAAACGTTTTAACACTTTGTAGACTATGCTCCAGTGTAGCTCGAGCAAAGTTAATTTGAAAAGTTCTTTATTGTGCAGAACAAAACTCGCATGGATGAGCAGTCTTTGTTCGGGTAGCGTTTAACACGTCCTCACAAGAACACGACAGCGCAGTAACAATTATATTGCTAAAGATAGAATTTATTTTTATAGCCACTCAAAGGGACATGATTGATTGTGAATCCTTTTATATGATAGAGGACATTTGATTGGTTCAATATCAGCTCGGCTCTCCATTGGTTGATGACCGGCCAATAATGAACGCTATAAAGTACAGGGTAGTGTCCGGTGAGTTATGGACCAATAGGACGATGGTGAGTTCTAAAACAGACACCAACAGAACCGGTGTTCTTGCAGTAGTGGATATAGGTGACACTTCTAATTTGCCGTAAGTGCCAGTAAATGTGAGCAGACCTCAATGTGTTAAAAAATACAAGAATCGTTTCTGGTGATTACACACACACACACACACACACACATATATATGTATATATATATATATATATATATATATATATATATATATATATATATATATATATATATATATATATATATATATATATATATATATATATATATATATAGACACACACGCCATGCGGGGTAGCCCACAGCATTAGTATAATTGTGAATTTTTTTCATTAGTACCTACATCTTAGTTAGTGTTTGTTATTATGACTACAAACAAAACAGAAAAATTTTGAATTCTACACCAAATGATTTATGAAATGCAAAATTTTTTATTCGAGAAAAATTTTACCACATACAATGCCTACTGGTTGATCAACGTTTGGTACAATTATAAAATGATTAATTTTTTTTTTTGGTAGCAAATGCTCTTAAAGCTGACAGGTTCTTGGACGGATTATACGTAGAGGAACGCACATTTCGTGGATTCACCAGGCACCGGCTTGGATTTCTCAGGGCAGAAATATTGTTTATTCGTTGGCTGTCACCATGGTGCGATAATATTTTTTTTATTGAACATCGTCGCAACTAATATGATCGCATTATTGATTCCTGTTTATTACAGACGGTTCACGGTTAACCAAGTTCTTTTGAAATCAACCTTTTGAAAAATGTCACTGCATCTACCTGCGCATATTTTAACAGACAAGGCGACTGGCACGAGCACAGTAAATTTGGCAACGAAATAGGTAAAGTAGTTTAATGTGTTCTAGATACGCCTGTGTGAAAAGTTAAATTATTTCTTTGGCTTAATTGTTTTATGCACATAAGTGTAAAAATGTGTGATTCGTAATATATTTAATTTTCTAATTACTTCCCCAGTTTCACTTTACCGACTGTTATGTTTCAGTAAAGGCGGACGAGCCTAGCGAACGGCATCGACGCCTCGGCATCCAGGCCAGGCGAGAAATCCAACACACATCACGACAATAATAGTTTATTAAACGTATCAGCGAAGCGCCAACGGGGCTATACCCCCGGCGGCACGGTATTTGTGACAATTACGCCGCCAGGAACTCTGTAATACTTGGCTACACTCTGTACGGGGTCTGTCTGTGGACCCAAGCTGAGAGGAAACCATCAAGATGCAGCTTGCCCTGTCACTCGTCGCCTACCGACTCAACACTCTGCCTCAAGCGATTGCGTCATTCAATTGATTGGGACCTGCCTCACCAATAACTTCTATTTAATTTTTATGCAAATAGTTCAATTAAATGTCTGCTCTGTCCTCACAGTTAACTCTGGTTCTTCCCTCATAATAATATAAACCTTCCATAGTCTCCAGACACTAATATAAAAATATTAAAAACATAACACGACGCATGAATTAAGTGATGGCATAGCAACGTTAATTTTAGATACTGTCGAAGAATATACAAAGTGCATTCAAGTAGACCTTACGAAGGGCTTTCAAAAATGTGCTTAGTTTACCGTGAACATACCATACTGGTAGGTATAGGCTGTTCAGGGTAAAGTGAGCACTTTTTGAAGCCCTCTCATTTTGAATAATAGTTAATAAATATATTTTATTGTAGCCTCAGACGTCAACTTTCAAGTTCGGTGAAATACATTCACTGAGCTTGTTACTTACACTGCAAAATTTAAAAATAAAAAAAAAATGGTGGAAGTATAAAAAAGGGTTGATGGGAAAAAGTAACCAGGGCCTCAAAAGTGCTCACTTTACCGTGAACAGCTCATAAGTAGGTAGTTGGGCTTAACGTCTCGTCGACAGTGAGGTCATTAGAGAAGGAGCAAGTTGATCAGGGAAGAGGAATCGGGGAAGGAATCAGCCAATGACTTCGTTAAGGACCCATCCCAGCATTCGCCTGGAGCGATTTCGGGAAATCAAGGAAAGCCGAAATCAGGATGGCCGGACCGGGAATCGAACCCCGGGTACTCTCGACTGCGAGTCCAGGGAGTTACCCCCTGTGCCACACCACCCGGTGCCAACCATGCAGGCTGAAATGTACGCACAGGTCGTGTTAAAACCACTGAGCTTCAACAACAAAAGAAAAAAAAATGAGAATACATGATTGAAGTCTATCTCATCTCTGAAAGAATTCTGCAAAATTCTCTTACCTCCGGTTATACGTTTATCTCAGTAAAGTAGGCAAACACTTTAGAAAGAAAACTAAAAAAAAAAAAAAAAACTGCAAATCAACTGCATGGAGCATGGAGTGGGGAGGAATAGGTGGCCCTTAACATCGAGGACTTGAGAGCCGATGAGGGTGAAGCGAGGTGCGTATGGAGCAGCGCCGGAATGCAAGGACGGAGAGAAACTGGAAATCCCCGAGAAAACCCGCCTACCAGCGGCATCGTGCGGCACAAGGGAGCCCGTCGCCTTGGTATGAAGGCGAGCACTATAACTGCTGCGCCACTGCGGCCCCAGTAGCTGCGTGGATGCTTCCGTACACGCTGGCATGAAGGGGCTTACAGTTAAATCGACGGATAACTGAGTGAAATATAGTCTCGAGATCATATTGCAAGTGTAATTTTCTAAACATATGGCAAATAAAATTGGCGTATCTTTCTTTACACACATTAATGTGCGAATTGGAACATCAGCAACGCATTTATGTTCCACGCACATTCGCGTTACAGTTTGTTCGGCTCGAAAATAAATAGATCCGTTCCGTGGCAATGTAAATTTTGCACAAGGCGAAAGGTTACGGAATTGGAAGTAAAGTAAATGTTGAGGCCTCTTTCAGAGGTTACGGTGTTTTTTTTGCCGTGCGCCGTGCTCAGATATAACCACGGGTGCGTATGGAAGCGTTCAGTTACCCACCAACCCCCCGCAGGCAGGGAAGGACAGGGTTAGGGAACCGCGGCTTTGCTGGTCTGACTGGCGGGCTGTCTGAGTTGCGCCGGGACGTGCAGGGCGTCCTGACCTCTGGGCTATGTGTTCTTTGCGGTCTGGTGAGGGAAACTTCCTCAGCCCGCAGAGAGATACAACTGCTGCAACCGTATGGGTGGTACAAGGGCCCGAGCACACCCCCCGCTCTGAGCTTCGGCAATGATGACAGCGTCCAGTCGCAACTTCGTGCGCCGTCGACGGCATTAAGTCGCGGACGTTCCACGCACGGCGCCCATTTCAAGCCGGCGCGGCCCAACTCCGTCCACGGCGTGAAATGCACACACAGTCGAATGGGCGTGTTCAGATTTGCCGGCCTTCTGCCGCCCCGTGGTCTGCAGGCAGTACATCGGGCGCGACGAGACGCAGCGGCTCAGTTTTGTTTCGAATTTGCGACCATGGTCGACTGTGATGTAAGACTTGCTAATTACCCTGGCGTCTAGTCACCTAATCATTTGGATACGAGTTTGGATGGTTGTAAGTCACGTGCGGAAACTACTGCAGCGAGGATAGAAGTTTTCAAGGAACTGGACAAAGATTTCGACAACTTGGGCGACGGTGAAAAAAAATTAATATTTGAAAATATTACTGCAGATGTAGAGATAACTTTCCAAATGTTTATCATGTTATATAGCCTAATTAGCAACACACAGGGGCTGGCACACATTAAGGGGCCGCCTGTCTCGGTCGCAGCATACGTGCAGAGCTTTAGCATAAAACATAGTATAGCAAAAGTGCTCAACAGTGTTTCTTAATTAATAATAGCATTTAAGAATCGTCATCACACGTTGTATACAGGTTTAAGATTGTGTATTGCTGTATCAAATGTATTTATTTTATGGGGAAAATTACTATGTTTGCGCCATCGTTTTTAGTTATTAACACTGCAGTTCACAATATTTGAAGTTGTACTGGCAAGGGGCGATACATGTCTTACATATCATTAATATGACACCATAGAGTGATGTGGTTGCCACTGAAAATCCCATAGAGGTAAAGTTCCTGTACGTCAGTTGAACACTGTGCGCGTAGAGGCGATGGGCGCACACCTGTATCGCCCTTATGTCTCCCGCGTTTCTGGGCCTGAAACACGAAAAAATTTCCCCGACCAGGCAGGTACCTTAATAATGTCTGGCACAATTTAATTTGAGGTAGCCACGAGTATTAGTATCATGTGACATTTTCTGACACACAGCACATCAAGCGCATTTAGCGTTATCATGTTTACCGTAATAACTCTTATACATATTCTAAATTCATACATGCACAATAGCAGAGTTATATGTGTATGTTAAGGTTATGTTAAGGTATTATATGTGAGCGTGTGCGTCACCATAATAGCTTTTGAACCCTTGGGTGAAACTCCATCAAACAGAGACAGTACAATTAGATGTTACAAATATCATATCAGCATTAATATTTGAGGAACTGTACCACACAGGTACTTATTGTGAAAATGGAAACCCCCCCTTTTTTTTTATTTGTCGAACTTTCAGGCGGGAAGTTTGGAAATTAAGTTATTACGCGAATAAGCTTAATTTTTTCTTTGTTATACCACTGAACTTCTCCAACAATGTAAATTTTTAAAAAGTAATACAGTTTCATTGTTTGAAACCAAAAGAAGAAAATTAATCTTCCTAATTCGTTTAATATTTTTAACATACAAGCTCAATTGTTGTTTACCGCCTTTCGATTAAAATTAAATACATGTCCTGTGCTACAAGTGAACAAGATTACACACTTAATATATATCCTCAGAGTATGTCACTGGAATTCAGACCCCCCCCCCCCCTCACATCAGTGTGCAATATGAAATCCTGAGATTGTATAACAATTAATTATGATGTAACCTAATGACAGTGATGCCCCTATATTTTTCTAGACAAGGACAATTGAGTCTCCTGAACTCACTTTCCTCACCGCCGGTACAGTCCATCTTCGTGGGTAATGGAGTAATGTGTAAAACATTTCCTAATGTCATTAGCAGACACATTACCACGCTCAGCCCCAGTGTCAGGAATGTCTTCAAGACCCACTACTGTGAGAGCTTGCTCGAAGTCGCACCCATCCCTTTACCTCGCGAAGTTATGCAGAATCATGCTTGTGCTATTTTCATCTCAAGGTCCATGGAGACGTTCAGCAGTCGATGAAACATTCTCCACTTATTTGACAAAAGTCCGAACGCGCATTCTGCATACCTTCTTGCCCTACTTAAACGATAGTTGAATATTATTTCACGTTGATTCGGAAGTTTCCCTTGCGCAGGGCCGCATGAGACGCCGGTGAGTTCCAAATCCTTCGTCCCCAACGAACACAAATGGAATGCGTTGTTCGCCACCTGCTGGCGAGGATTCTGGCTTGAGAAGGGGGAACGTTCTTGTTGACGATGCTCTTCCGAAGCGACGAGTCCTTGAATATTGTCGAATCGCAGTCTACCGTATGCTCCAACATTAACAGCAATGAAACAACACTTGCTGTCAGCCACAGCAAGCAGCACTATTGAAAAATACCCCTTCGCTGTTAAAGGTTTCCGTATATTTACGGAATGTTTTACGGAAATGTACAGTCTATATACGGAAAGGCAATCCGTAATGACGAAAAACGGAGTCAAGTACGTAAATACAAAATACGGAAAGTCTCCGTATTCCCTTTGGCTTCGAGTTACGGGGACGAACAGTGCCGATTCTACACGAAGCTTTCTTCGCCACTGTAACAAGAGAATTATCGTTTCTGCGGCAGTCAAGGTTATCCACGTGACTATGACCTATTCTTTCTAACATTAAAAAAAAGCGCCAGGCCTCTGTAACATTTGGCAACGTTAAAAATACACCAAATTTAATAAAAACTGAATTTTTTCTTTTGTCTTTTGATAAAAATTAGTAAGTTATACCGCAGCTTTCAAGTGAGGGTTGTAGGCGAATGGTTGGAGTCACAGGTTGGTAATTTTTTTATTCGGGTTCAAACCCGAATAACGAAAATTATAGACATTTTCATTATATTTTTCTATTTTAAACGGAAAGTACAAGAAACAAACTTGTAAATTAACGGAGAGATTACGTGAAATTTACGGAAAGTCCGTTTCTGAAAATCAATGTGTCCGTAATTTTACGGAGAGTTTACGGACACTTCTAGATAAATTTTTACCAGCATTTTTCCGTAAAAAGAAGGATTTTTTTTAAACAGTGTTGTAGTTAAAAAAAACAAGGAGCCACTCTGTGTTCAGGTTTTACGAGTCTGATATGTTTACTGTCCACTGCACCTGCACTTTGGGGAAACTGTGTTTTGTTTTGAAAGCCGTTGGCAACAGAAATGAGTTTTTCTGTTGTAAATAGGGGATACATTCATTAAGCAACTTGTCCCATAATGCTGCACATACCTCGTTCACAATCTAGGAGATGACAGATACTCCACATCGATAAATGTAGCGAAGGTCCGTAAAAGAATTACCACTTGCAAGATACCTGAAAAAGCACATAAAATAGGAAATTAAACGAGGCGCATGCACACACAAACATGTGGCAATGTATGCGCATACTCATAGATATTCTTCTAGTAAATGAAAAGGGTGAGTTCTTACATTAAATAAGGTGTTAATATCTTGTTTCAGGCAAAGCTATCATCGCTAAGTGGACAAACATTCGTGACTGAAAAAAAAATATCTTTATATGTATATATAATTCTTCTGTGCGTGTGTATGTCACTGAACTCCTCCTAAACGGCTGGACCGATTTTGATGAAATTTTTTGTGTGTGTTCAAGTGGATTCGAGAATGGTTTAGATTCACAATTCGGTCCACTACAAAATTTTTTTTTAGTAAATTTTTCGGATTTAAGACATATGTACAGGACAACGTCTGTCGGGTCCGCTAGTGTGTGTGTGTGTGTGTGTGTGTGTGTGTATATATATATATATATATATATATATATATATATATATATATATATATATATATATATATATATATATATATATATATATATATATATTCAAAGTAAATTAGTTGTGAAAAAATTACAGGATCTGAAGCAAAACAAGTACGCAAATACATTTACAGTGGCCAGTTGTGATTTCTACAAAAAACACTGAGAGACATACAACAACTTCAAGAATGGCTTGTGAGGAAGAACACACTGCTGGAAAAGGTTCAGAAACAGAAAACACTGAAGCATTCGCAGAGACATAAAGTAGAGACATCCGTAACCCATCGTCTATTACCAATATTAGGAAGCGGAAAAAATAAAAAACTTGAGATGACAGATACAGAGACCTTCATTCTTCGCAAACTTCAGGAGCCAGACGATAGACATCTTAGCTCCTTTAAAGGTATTCTACCAAGCCTACAAGAACTTGATGAAGCAGAAACAATAACATTCCAGGTTGATGTCTTGAATGTTCTTCGTAATATTTATCAGGCTCGAGCTGTCCCCGAAGATTATTTCGTGGCCTGTGCATCAGCAGGCAAACCGACCTGCGCATCATTTCCATGGATTACAGCAAGTAGAGCAGCAGCTCCCTCCAGCGAGGGGGGGAACCAACCATCGCCTTCAGAACCATTACGGCAAACTTGTTCCATCCCGACTGCACCGTGCGTGACGCAGTGTTTCGACATACGAATGTTTTAGGGCAGTTGGGTGGCTGCTAGCAACGCAAAGTCGCCATTTCACTAGCAATCGTGCAACCGCCAGCAACAGAAGGCTCACGCACGTCTCCACTTTCTACCGTCTCCACCTATTCTCAACCATCCGACGACTCCTCAACAAATAATGAAGCGATGTGGGACTTCTCAAACCGTGCGTGATGTGATTATAGTTCACAGTTGTCTTTGTGTACACAGAATAAATTATGAAGGAAAGAAACATTACCGAGGATTCGGTATGACAATGAGGGCAGTGGGTCAATTATATGGCATGTGCTGTTATCACAAGACACAAAGATTTTTTTTATATTCCATGTGTAAATTACCATGGATATGGTTAGTCATGTGTAATGTATAGCGAGAATTATGTTTAATTTATGCACGTCATTAACAATATATTTAGCTGTGACAGGACTCTTTTCATCACATATATGTTACCCTCCCCACTACCTGACGTATACCTGATCTTTCACATACATTATAAAGTATATTATTTGTAAATATTTATGGTACCTTACAAATTAACGCAATATGTTTTGCATTTTTATAATGTACAACTATATCAGATTATGTTACTTTTCTAAACAAACATTGCTATAGTTCTATGTGGGACTTAAACACCTGCTCCTTTTCGGGTACTAAGAACTTTCGCTGCCTATCTACAACACAAGGGCTGGCCAGCACTGTAGTAATTGCAGGTCCCGGTTAGAGCTCTCGCCTTTCAGGAAAGCGAACCTATTTTGATTCCCCGTCGGGATCAGTCCCGGAATTCGACATGCAGGGAATCGTGGCGGACAATGCCACCGGCTTCGCGGATTTTCTCGGGGATCTCCCGTCCCACAGCGCAATTCCATTTTCAATTCATTAACCTTCATCGCATCAAGGCCATGGATGCTAAGAGCCGGCCAAATTTATAAATTTTAATTTATCTTACCTCAGTGACACTGCCAGCCGTTCGGTTGGTGAAACGGCATCTCTCATCTCACTGTTCTGCTTGGCGAGTACAGGATTTAGTCGATTCAACAGCTCATCAAAGGTAGCACGTGTCATCCTGAAGTAGTTGAAAATTACACCAAACGGACCACGCACAGCGTTCATGCGCATTCACTGTAATTATATTTTGCATAATAACTATTTCCTACTAGGCATTACAAACACACATATATCCTCTCCCTGTTTTAATTGATAATAATTATAAACAAAAAATTATAATTTATAGATAAAATGTATGTGAAAGTTCAGTTTAAACAAAAAAATATATACTTAAATGTTAACACATGTATAAAATTATTGTGAAACATGACATATTTATAAAACCAACACACACGTCATATGTAAGGGAAATTTTCAAAAATTACAAGAAGTGCGAAGAAACCGTGAATAGAATATGTGTATGTGTTTGTGTGTATATATATACACACATATATATCTCTTAAGCAGTGCTTCCAAAAGTGCTTATTTTACCGGCTTACTTCACTGTAAAAAAGCTTTTTTGAAATCACTGCTTAAGATCTACTTGTACACACTTTGTGTATTCCTCCGCCTTACGTAAAATGAACATTACATGGGCCTCGTCGCTTTATTCATCCGTCGGTCAAATGAAACTGTGAAATCATTTAGAAAATAAATACTTCACAAATTTGCTCGTTTTTACACTTCGATGCATTAAAACAAAACAGAAAGCGAAATAAATAATTTTAAGTTATCACAAACGGTTACTTAATACTTTTTACAAGACGTTAAGATATGGAACTATTTTCCATCCAGCGTTAACAACTATACTTGGCGAATGTCACTCACTACGCTAGTTAAAATGTATGCATGCAGGGGCAGTGACATTTTTCTATGGTTCATTTATAAAGAGCTCATTTTGTCGTGATTTATACGGCTTCTCGTGAAAAAGGGACATCTAGTTTTTTTTTTTGTGCAAAAAGGAGGACGGGGCAACGGGGTGTTGAACTCAACTGCAATTTTCGTTATTGGGCGGTAGCCCGAGGCCGGGACCGAAATGAAAGAGAGGTTTATTTGTTGCAAGCGATCGCCCCAGCTGCGTGTGATCAACGCGTAATTGCATTGTCACCTGCCTTCCCCAGTCTTCCAATCTTTCTCGCGGCGGCTCGCCTTTCTGCAATGCTTTGTGCGCCTACGTGTGTGCGTGGGCCGTCACACGCAACAGTTTTATTGCCGGCCACGGGGCATACACGTTTCGGACTGCTGTGCGCATCTTTTGACTCTATCCGCCTGCACGATGGTTTAATTCCCCGTATCCCCTACCTTTTTTTTTTTAATCCCTCTCTCTCTCTCTCTCTCTCTTCAGCAGCTATTGGCTGTTCACGGTAAACTGAGCACTTCTGAAAGCCCTGCTTGAAATCTACTTGTGTGAACATTGCGTATTCTTCCGCCATATGTAAAATTGACATTGTAATGGGCCTAGTCACTTTATTCGTGCGTCGGTCGAGTGAAACTGTGAAATTACAACTAAAGTAATTATATTGTATATCTGCTAATTCTTACAATTTAATGCTTTAGAAATTGAAGAAAAAACTGAAACGAAGAGAAATAATACCAGTTTTCACAAATGTTCCACCCGACACATTTAGTTCAACTTTAAAAAATGGAACTACTTACAGTCCGTCGTTACCACGCGTACATTAAAACGTAGTGCTCACTTTATCGTGAACAGCCTTTAGGTGTGAAGATAGGGACGCCCGATTTTCGCGAAAATGTAACAGTTTCGTTCAGATCTACACCGTAAAAAAATTTCTTTGCAAACTTCCTAAACTATAATGGAAGACTTTGTCCTTTTGTATAGAAATGATGCCACATATCAGGCTGCAAATTAATGAATGTTCAGCATCACTACTGTGCAAAGTAGGGAACTTCCCTACTCATTCGACCGAGCGAGGTGGCGCAGTTGAAACTCTCTGGACTCTCTCATTCGGGAGGACCCGGGTTCGCTTCTCGGTCTGGCCCACCCTGATTTCGGTTTCCCATGGTTTTCTGAAATCACTCCAGGCGAATGCTGGGGATGGGTCCCCATCAAAGGCCATGGCAGATCCCTTCCCATTCCTTCCCCCAATCCTGCTTCCCTGTGCTACTTGCACCGTTTCTAATGACCTCGCTGTCGACGAGAAGTTAAGCCCAACTACCTACACACATACCTTTCCCATTCGACTCTTTCCTGAGCTACTGCAGGAGCGGTACCATGGATGTATGGGAAAATAATAATATATCACTCGCACTTTCTCACTCTGATGTGGAAAATTTATGAAAAATTTCTTGGAGTACAGTTTTGCATAGGCTGTTCACACCGAAATGAGCATTATTGATCAACTCGTATATTCTTCCGCGTTGTGCAAAATTAACACTGGCATGGGGCCTCATCGCTTTACTCATGCGACGGTCAAGTAGAACTGTGAAATAATTAGAAAAATAAATACCATACAAATATGATAATTTTTGCTCTTAGAAGCATTAAAAAACAGAAAGCGAAATAAATAATTTAAGTTATAAAAAACTGTTACCCGACACTTTTAATTAGACGTTAAGACATGGAACTACTTTCCCTCCATCGTTACCAACTTTACTGGGCGTATGTCACTGATTGCACCCGTTAAAATATACGCAGGTAGGAGCAGTGACTCTTTTGCAAGGTTGATTTTAAAAGAGTTCACTTTATCGTGAACAGCATTTAGTTGAATGATTTACGTGTTATGCCTCTTAGGTGTCTGCCGCGAATCGCAGACGTATAGTGTCGGAGTAGGCTATTTCTGATTGGCCACTCAAGTAGGAAAATATCTTCCCACATAGATTCGCCGCCAATAAGCAAAAGAAATCTGCTTGTATGCTCGCGGGGTGTTGAAATCTAGCACGCGTGGAAATCTTTTCGCGAATTTCGGGTGCCCGTATGTAAAGAACACCGGAGGGAAATTAAGAAGTAGCATTTTCCGATTCCACTGGCCTTAAGGAAGGTATTGTAAAATAGCAAGTGGAGAGATTTGGGCGGCTGTTAACGAAGGGGTCTTGAGAGGCGATGAGTGTGGAGTGAGGTGAGTATGGCGCATCGCCGGAATGCAAGGGGGGTGGGAGCGGGAGACCCCTGATTCAACCAGTCGATTTGCGGCATCGTCCAGCGCGATTCCATCGTTAGAAAACCGAGGACCTACCCCGTCGGGAATCGAACCCTGTTCGCCTCGGTGGGAGGTGAGTGCTCTACCCGCTTGGCCACAGCGGTCCCACCAAATAACAAGTAAACATATATAAGCGAAATTGCGCGACGGTTCCTTTAATGTCGTAGTACCTGTTCGCTGATTGGCCGCGCGAGGTTCCGGGGACGGATCACTTGTCTGATTGGTAGAGCCACGAGAATTTCGCGAATTCATTCGGCGGCGAGGTAGATTCCAAACACTTGTTCTTCTCTCCTACTGTTGTGATTGGAAGACAGTTGTTTAGACACGCCCCGTTTAACCGTGAGCCGGTAATAAACGGGAGCAGCTGTTTGAGCGAGTGTTTAACAGTCCTGTACAGATACTTCACTTGGTTACAGCAACCAATAAGCGAACGATAATATCTTGAGTGTATAGAGAGCTGTCCAGCCTAGCTTGCTGCCAACTCAATCCGCGAAATACTCGGGGATCTACTCATTGGTAAATACGCGCAAAATTCGCGTTGTTTTTCGGTGAGAAGATAGACTCCACTGTCTTATAAACACGTGAGCACAGTCCGTAGTTTCATTGGCCGCTACACTTTAATCAACGTCACCCATCTGCTTGATCTCCTGTTTCCCCCACCCTTCAATTCCGGCACTTCTCCGTTCTCACCTCGCTTCACCCTCATCGGCTCTCAGGACCTCATTGTTAAGAGTCCTATGTACTGAAACGTTTTGTGTGAAATCGTTGTTTGCGCGTAAACGGGTGTCTCGGAAAATAGATGTTCTGGAAATACGAATTTGCCAGAAAGGATAAATTTTTTTTTATATAGCTATCTTTTTGCTTTTATTACACTAAGTGTATTAATGGAGAAAAAAAAATCGTGAATGTGGTCAAATATCGCATTTCTAAAGATGGCTATGAAGTTTATTTTAGCGGTAAGAGAAAAGTACAATTATACGCAGGTAGTTTGATCTGTTTACTTTCATCGCGTGTACTTAGACCCCACAGTTACAGGTCTAGTTTACACAGTAAAGCGTAAGAACGAAAACACTGCAACCTTGCACGTAAGAGCGATGAGGCACTAGGCGAGCGTGTTAGTGTCGCCCGTATCTCTCACTCGCTCGCTTCTTGAACCTGGACGCGCAGCTACATAGCCCTCTCTACGGCAGCCTAAATCTCTTCACTCACTCACCTAGCTCTAAGCACTTTAGAAGCAAGCTGTAACCAGTAGGCTCCGAAAACAGCGCTGACGAAATTAATCATCACGTTCGAGAGACTAAAATATTTCCTGCATTCTTTTTTTATTGTGAAAATAAGAAACGAGTCTGAGAAAAAGCCCGGCAACGAATAAAAAATACACTTTATCAAATTGAATAGAAGAAATGTGGAAATTTCAACTCTAATTTTCTTAATGCAAAACTGGAATTTGAACAATATCAATACGATAAGCTACAGCGAAAAAGAATTGTCTGCGTCATCAGAATGTTATGAATAATTTTTGGATACGTGCTTACGTGATTCGCTCGTATTACAATTTAAAATTTTTGTAATATAGTGAAGAATTAATCGGTTAAAAGAAAGGCACTAATTAAACAGTAGAATATTATATATTTATTTTTAGTTAGTAAATATGTTTCATATATATATATATATATATATATAATATATAAAGAGTATTTTTATGAGGGATAAATTAAATAGGTACAATTTATTTTGTCGCAAAACAAAAGTATTGTATAAAAACCAGAGACATCAATCAAGGCAAAGCAGAGAAACGCTTATTTTTTTGCCCAGTGCAAATGTGCCAGTGTCAAAACAAAAAAAATTATATGTTCACGTGTTGGCACTACTACACGAGGCCGATTCTGTGTATAACATTTCAATCGTCTAATTCCACCCATTTTATTACGTTTTTTTTTTCAATATTCACATTTACAGTATGTAGAATTACATCCAAAAATAAACAGCCACTGTGAACTGTCAAGTGTCGGTACAAAACGTCAAAACGTTGCTAAAACACTTAACCAGCTCACATAATCGACACTGCACGGACATACGACATTGTAACGCTTACATAACCACCAACATCATAACAAGAAATGTGAATTTATATAACTTATTAGTAGTGTCTTATAGCCGATTCTGGCATAATGTATTTTAAATGGAAGTCGCAGCAGCTTGTCTTGTACGGCTGGTCGGCTAGTTGGGTTCGGCTGGTCTCGGACGAGCTCGGCAATCTTCGACTTGACTCAAGGGGTGCTCGAAAGCCTTAGAGTCGGGTTTGTCGATCGTATCCGAAGGTGCTCGGCAGTTACGTTCACAAATTTTCTTCGAGTATGTATGTATGTTTCTGTTAGACATATTTGTTTTATAGGCATAGGGTATTTCAAATTGTAAATCTGTATTTTTATTAGATTTTAAAATTTATTTTTTAATTTTAAAAATTTTATTTTTTACTTTGTGTAGAAATAGTACTTACAGTATTGCGGAAACATGTAAAAGTCTCTCAACTTCATTTCCAGACCCTCACATTCGTTTCTCTCTCTTGCCTCCCTCATTCAAAATCTTTATCTTATTCCATTTCTTTCTCTCTCACTCTCTCATTTCATCTCTTTCTCTCCTTTTTCTTTCATTCTATCTTTTTCGTTTCTCTCTCTTGCCTTCTCATTGAATATCTGTTTCTTTAATTCCATCTCTTTTGTGTATCTCTCTCTTTTATTTCTCTCTCTTTTCATTCTTTCATTTCGCTTTCAATATCTCATTCCATCTGTTGTCTCTCCTTTCTTTCTCTACTTCGTTTCTCTCTTCTACTCCGAGGTTTTTCTCCGAATCCTCCCATTTCCTGTTGTTTCGTTTCTCTCTTTCATTCCATCTTGTCTTCCACTCTAAATCTCTTTAATTCTTTCATTCCATCTCTTTCTCTCTTTCGCTTCCCTCTTCTTCTATATCAGTCCATTGGTTTTCTCCGAGTCCTCCCATTTTTTGTTGTTTCGTTTCTCTCTTTCATTCCATCGTGTCTTTCAATCTAAAACTTTGTTTACATTTATCTCTCACCAATTATCTCCAAAGGCACCATACTTTAGTCATGCACATTATAACTTGAAATAATTTTTATTTACTATATAATTTTTTTATATATATTTATATAATATAATTTTTATGTATTATATAATTTTTAAGTATGTAATTTACATGTAAATAATTTATAAGTTATACACAAATAAATAATTTTTAAATATAATATAATTTTTAAAATTTTTATCTTTATTATTTTTGTTTAACTTACATATATATTATTTAGATTTAACTTATATAGTTTTTTAAGTAATTATTTTTTATTAAAAACTATTTTTAATTTAATTTATTCTTATTTTGGCTTAACGTACATACATATTTGTTAAGATTTAAATTATATACTTTTTAAAGTATTTTTTTAAAACATTATGGAGCTTTGGAGCTAAGGAGCAATGGAGCTATGGGTGTTTGTGTGCCTGTATGTGTATGTGTAAGTATCGTATCTTCATTTTCCTGAGTGTCTGACAACAAACAATTAAATTACAATCACAACACACCATAAGGGTGTAGTGTCCCTCCAGTTCACCTTACAAGGGAATGGGCTTTGCTGTCGTTGGTCCCAGCATGTATGCGTATAAAATATTTAAGTGCGTGACACATGGCGCTCAAGTGTCATTGCTCATTCATTGTGTATCATTTTAAGTGTGTAACGTGACGGTCACGTGACATTGCTCTTTCATGATTGGCTGTTGTTCACGTGGCATCTCAGGCTCTGGGGCTATATAAGGCGGACCGATTCGCACATCATCTCAGTTCTTCAACTGATGCGACAGGTGACGGATCGTCTTCTCTATCCTGGCCTTCTTAGCATTCTGACTGGTAAGCATTTTTTCTTATGACCAGTTATTCCATAAATTTCTGTAGGGAGATATCATTCATGCCCGTAAATATACATAAGTATAATCAATTTTGTATGATACAGATCTCTTATACCTTTATATTATCTCCATGTTCATAATTATAACTATATTCCATTTTGTATGATACAGATCCCTTATACCTTTCAATTATCAGATGTATAAATTCTGCTAGTTTTTTCCCCACAGAGATCAAGATGAAGAGTGCAATTAATGGTGCACCTGCAAGCGAAGTCCTAACTTCGTCTTTGGCTGTACGATCGGCAGCTCCAGATGAGCTGCATATATCGCCATCGATGTCGTTTGTGGTACCCTCGTCGACATCTTCAATTACATCGGTACCATCTACTGAACCATTACATCGTCACTCATGTCGCTTCTACGATAAAACAACCGCGATGCACGAAGGCACGAGAAGTATGGCTCTGCGATGAATACAGATAGAGTGGTACAAAAGTGCACGGATTGGGGACTGTCATTTGCTAGGCGCGATAACTTGCAGAGACATGCGAATACTTGCAAAGTTGTATTATGATCTTCACCTACCAAAATCACTCGTGTACAGTCTCCTTCACACCACAATGTATGAGTGTGCATCTTGCAAAACCAGGGTTTCAAGATGTTAATCCACCTTCGCACCAGCGACCATTGCGTCCAAGAATCGTTGCTGGATGTGGGAATGTTAATGCCAATGGTTTCGTAGAAGTTGAAACTGTTTTCCAGTGTAACTTAAAGTCATACGTGGCTGAAAACGTAAGTGGCTTGTCAAAAGATATTTGTAATTTTTTGGCTTACATGAAGAAAAATATTATTGACCATCTCACCAACCAAGTACGAGAGCAGAGTACAATTAAATTTAATGTTTGGCTTGAGTGTAACTATAAGAAACCAGAACCCTTTTTACCAAGTACAGACAAGAGACCTTTCAAAACACAAATGTAGCAGTATTCGAGGCTAGCGATATTGAGTAGGCGGTACGAAACAGCTTAGAAAAAGATGCGAAGAGGAGGACTCATACAAAGAGTGTGTTTCGGGGTGGACACTGCAGTCAGTCAATCACCTGCAGCTCCGCATAAACAACTGGACCGCCTTCGAGTCTCGACGTTCATATGACATTGCCAGAATCTACCAAGAACAAAAAGGCTGTGATTAACCCCCAAAACACAAAAGACCACATGTGCTTTAAATGGGCCGTTCTAGCAGGACTTTTAGAAGGGAAAAACTGCCAGCAAATTAACCACCGCTACAAAGCTCTCGAAACCAAATTTACCTTTTCAGGCCTCGAGTTCCCTACACAACTACGGCATATAGCAGTTTTCGGAAGAAACAATGCGTCAGTGTCTGTGAATACTTATGGTATAGGCGAGAACCAGAAACATTATCTCATACGAGTAGCCGAAGAATAAAAGGACCAGCACATAGACCTCCTTCTCCTCGCCACCGAAGATGGGAACACTCACTACTGTTGCATGAAGAATTTCGAACGTTTGGTAAGTTCGCAGCTGACAGCCCATGGTCACAATATTTCCACATATGTAAGCGCTTCTTCACGTATTACGACTATCAGACAAGGAAATCCGAGGTGACAGGACAGCAGTGTCTAGATGAACACAAGCAATACTGCAAATAAATGCTCCACTGCGCGCAGAAATGCCACAGCCAGGGAAGAATAGTAGCCCGCCTGTTTTGAAATTCAAGAATTACCACCACACTAATAAATTGCCAGTAGTAGTATATGCGGATTTCGAGTCAATACTCAAGCCAATTCAGACCTGCGAACCGGACCCCAGCCATGCCTACACATATGACTATCAGAAGCACTAGGCCGCCTACAGTTTTGTATTTACGTGCTGGCGACAATAGTGTAATTCCAGCAGCACTAACATCCATGCCGAGACAGGGGCCGATTATATACATGGGGGAAGATGCGGAAAATACATTTATAGATACCATAGTGGATATTGGCACGAAAGTATGTGATATTTACACCACTTCGAAGCAAATGATACCGCTCACCCCACAGAAAAGTCAAGCTATTCACAGCCGACAAGATGCTGCTACTGTGAATCACTATTCAAACACGAAATTATAATGTATGGAACCACGACCACTTCACTGGGTCGGCATGCACCACCTGCACTTTGCTGCATCGCCGCCCTAAAAAAAAAACTACCTGTAATGTTCCACAACATCAGCTACGGCAAAAATTTTATTATCAAATATCTTGACTACGATTCAAAAAACATATTCATTATTCCACACACGGGTGAGAAGATGATCACATTTTCAAAATAGCTGGGCGACCGTTTCTTTATCCAGTTTGTTGATACGTTTCGTTACATGGCCCGCAGTCTGGCATCCCTGGCCGAGTACCTATCACATTCAGAATTGATCAACACTGCAAAATTTTTCACCCATCACCAACTACCTCTCGTCACATGCAAAGGTATTTTCCCCTCCGATTACGTCGACTCGTGGGAGAAGCTGAACGTGACACGACTACCTCCTAAAGACACTTTCTTTAACAAGCTCAAGGACTCGGGAATCAGCGATGAAGATTTCGCTCACGCTCAGAGAGTATGGCCAGAATAAAACTGTAGCAGTCTTAAGGTATATTCAGAATTGTATTTGAAAACTGATGTGCTCCTCCTGTCCGATATTTTTGAGAACTTTAGGGACCTCTGCATTTCCACGTACAAGCTCGATTATGTACATCACAACAGCGCTTCAGGGTTCGCTTTCGATGCTATGTTGCATATGACGGGGGTCGAGCTCGAACGACATGCACATGTTCATTGAAAATGGAATTCGTGGTGGGAGTGGCCCAATGTGTTGAACATCATGCGGTAGCAAATAAAACCTGTGCACCGGAAACATACGACCCGAGCAAGCCGACAACATACGTGCAGTACCTCGGTGCAAACAACCTGTATGGCTGGGCCATGAGTTTGCTGCTCCCAGTACGCAATTTCAAATGGGTCGACAGCAACATCAACGTCAAGTCCATTCCAGACGACTGGGCACCAGGTTATTGGATGTCGAGTACTCCACGACCCTGCACAAGGAACATCGTGATTTACCATTTCTTCCCGTCAACCAGTGTCCACCTGTCTGCAAGCATTCGAAACTGATGACGACTCTGTAAGACAATAAAAAATACATCGTCCACAAACGCAACCTAAAAAAGGCTCTCGAAAATAGCTTAAAGCTTACAAAAATACACCATGTACTTGCATTTCAACAAAGTTCCTGGCTAAAACCCTACATCGAGCTCAACACGGCGAAGCGACAGGTGACCACCAACGACTTTGAGAAGAAATTCTTTAAATTGGAAAATAATGAAACACTTGGAAAACTTATGGAAAATAAAAGAAAACGCTTAAAAACGGAGCTAGTGTGCAGTGAAAAGCAATTTAAAAAGCTGGCAGCAAAACCAAGATTCTTAGACAGGACGGTATACAAAGAAAATATTTCTCTCCTTCATCTACAGCATGAATTCATTCTCTTTGATAAGCCTATCTATGCAGTGTTCTCTGTCCTCGACCTGTTAAAAACTTTAATGCATAATTTCCATTATGATATATCGATGGTTCGGTTCGGAGAAGTTCATGAGCTCTTATACATGGATACCGACTCCTACTTGATGCAGATTCGAACGCCAGACTTTTACCAAGATTTGGCCAGCGAGCACAAATTAAAAAAACTAATTTGGCATCAGCGTTTACCCTACCACACACCCCTGCTACTCGAACACACACAAGAAAGTGGTTGGCAAGTTCAAAGACAAGTGCGATGGTAACATTATGACAGAGTTCGTGGGGTTAGGTGCAAAACTGTGCACGTGCAAATTCGGAGGAAATGTCTCCACGCGAGCAAAAGGTATTCAGTAATGTGTGGTACAAAATAAAATAAATTTTCACGATTTTAAATCTGTTCTAGAGCAGCACCGTGCGATGCGAGTTAATATACGCACTATACGACCACACAAAATGCAATTGTATACTGATTGCAGTAATAAATTGGCACTGGTATTGTTGACGACAAGCAATGTATTTGTGAAGATGACGTTCACACACTCCCACATGGTCACAATTGTTAAAAATTTGAACTTGTGATGAGATCTCACCTTCTTGTGGTAGGACTTAGTATTGCCCAATGATCCAGACGGTCATTCCAGGGAAGTGTACTTCGGTAGATTGCTGGTTGGTAAGAGGAGAAGGGAAACAAAAAAAAATTGTCATATATCAGGTGAATATGACTGGCTAGCTGCAGTAAAATTATTTTTCTGGCTAGAATTTCTGTCTTCAAAAATTATAACCTGGCTTCTAAAACACCTGCGTACCATATACTTGTGGTTATGGTACAAAATAATATAATTATATATTTGAAATTTTTTTTAGAAAAATATAATATTCTCCATGGTTACTAGTGTTTAATGCGCAGCCCGTCCCAAGTAGCGTATCCATGTGCATGGTTAATACACGTGCACGGTAAATTTGAAGGGAAGTGGCCTGACATGTTCAGCATAGGAAGCAATCACATCCAGAGACGAGGTAAGAACGCTATAGGCTCCTTACACCCTGTGCTAAAAATACACCTTTGCTTATGAACTTGGGCGGTTTTCTTTAAACATGCTAACAATACAAAAAAATAGAGTCATATATTAGAGCCTCTCACTCTCACGAATAAACAATTGCAAAAAAATAATCTGTGTAAACCACGATATCCATCATCCCACAGAAACTCAAATCGGGCTTTCTAACCAAGAAAACGTGTCAGGCATCCTTCCGATAATTACTAATCCGTGCAGGCATCAGATAGATGCAGGATTAACCATCCAAGAAACTACAATACAATCACTTAACATCCATACAAATGCGTTGGAGTGAGTAGGGTGTTCACCACCGTGTTTCCATATTTACAATAATTCTGGCAGTATGGACACTTATCAATACGGCTCACCTGTGGCGTACCTGAATTGCTGTGAAAAAAAATATATTTTCCATGTCTTTTTGCGAGCGTCTAGCTCCATTGCAACACTCGGATCAGTAAACGTACTCGGGTATGGAGGAATCTGTCGATAAAATTACAGGAAATTGCCGGTGCACTCGATATGGCGCTGAGAAGTAGGGTACCATTCACCCTTCCTACCATTTTTTTCCGCTAGATGGGAGAGTGAATTTAAGAACTAGCTAGACAAAATATCAGTCAGCAGGATATTTTACGGTGTCAAGTTCAAGAAGAAAACACACACAATAAACGAAACTAAGTCAAAGAGAAACCTAACGTATTTTGTAAGGTATGGGAACACAGCGAGAAAACCCACAAACCATATCCGCACACTGAAACAACCCACATATCCTGTTCACACGAGCAGGAATTTTCAAACGAACCACTTACGTTTTCAGCCAAGTATCTTTAAATTACGTCGGAATGCAGTTTCAGCTTCTACGAAACATTTGGCATTAACATGATCAGACCCAGCAACGATTCTTGGACGCGATGGTCGCTGGTACGAAGGTGGATTAACATCTTGAAACCTGGGTTTTGCAAGATGCACACTCATACATTGTGGCGAAGGAGACTGTACACGAGTGATTTTGGTAGGTGAAGATCATAATACAACTTTGCAAGTATTCGCATGTCTCTGCAAGTTATCGCGCCTAGCAAATGACAGTCCCCAATCCGTGCACTTGTATACCACTCGATCTGTATTCATCGCACAGCCATACTTCTCGTGCCTTCTTGCATCGCGGTTGAACGCGAATGTTTTATCGTAGAAGCGACATGAGTGACGATGTAATGGTTCAGTAGATGGCACCGATGTAATTGAAGATGTCGACGAGGGTACCACAAACGACATCGATGGCGATATATGCTGCTCATCTGGAGCTGCCGATCGTACAGCCAAAGACGAAGTTGGGACTTCGCTTGCAGGTGCACCATTAATTGCACTCTTCATCTTGATCTCTGTGGGGAAAAAACTAGCAGAATTAATACATCTGATAATTGAAAGGTATAAGGGATCTGTATCATACAAAATGGAATATAGTTATAATTATGAACATGGAGATAATATAAAGGTATAAGAGATCTGTATCATACAAAATTGATTATACTTATGTATATTTACGGGCATGAATGATATCTCCCTACAGAAATTTATGGAAGAACTGGTCATAAGAAAAAATGCTTACCAGTCAGAATGCTACGAAGGCCAGGAGAGAGAAGACGATCCGTCATCTGTCGCATCAGTTGAAGAACTGAGATGATGTGCGAATCGGTCCGCCTTATATAGCCCCAGAGCCTGAGATGCCACGTGAACAACAGCCAATCATGAAAGAGCAATGTCACGTGACCGTCACGTTACACACTTAAAATGATACACAATGAATGAGCAATGTCACTTGAGCGCCATGTGTCACGCACTTAAATATTTTATACGCATACATGCTGGGACCAACGACAGCAAAGCCCATTCCATTGTAAGGTGAACTGGAGGGACACTACACCCTTATGGTGTGTTGTGATTGTAATTTAATTGTTTGTAGTTAGACACTCAGGAAAATGAAGATACGATACCTACACATACACATTCAGGCACACAAACACCCATAGCTCCATTGCTCCTTAGCTCCAAAGCTCCATAATATGTTTAAAAAAATACTTTAAAAAGTATATAATTTAAATCTTAACAAATATATATGTAAGTTAAGCCAAAATAAGAATAAATTAAATTAAAAATAGTTTTTAATAAAAAATAATTACTTAAAAAACTATATAAGTTAAATCTAAATAATATATATGTAAGTTAAACAAAAATAATAAAGATAAAAATTTTAAAAATTATATTATATTTAAAAATTATTTATTTGTGTATAACTTATAAATTATTTACATGTAAATTACATACTTAAAAATTATATAATACATAAAAATTATATTATATAAATATATATAAAAAAATTATATAGTAAATAAAAATTATTTCAAGTTATAATGTGCATGACTAAAGTATGGTGCCTTTGGAGATAATTGGTGAGAGATAAATGTAAACAAAGTTTTAGATTGAAAGACACGATGGAATGAAAGAGAGAAACGAAACAACAAAAAATGGGAGGACTCGGAGAAAACATATGGACTGATATTAAGAAAGAGGGAAGCGAAAGAGATAGAGATGTAATGAGAGACGAGAGAGATGGAGGTAAAGAGATGGAATGAGAGAATGAAAGAGAGAAACGAAACAGCAAAAATGGGAGGTCTCGGAGAAAATCTATGGGCTGATATAGAATAAGAGAGAAGCGAAAGAGAGACACAAATGGAATGAAATAATGTAAGAGAGAAAGTGAGAAAGAGATGTAGAGGAAAGACAAGATGAAATGAAAGAGGGAAACGAAACAACAAAAATGGGAGGATTCGGAGAAAACCTATGGACTGATATAGAGAAAGAGAGAAGCGAAAGAGAGAAAGAGGTGGAATGAAAGAATGCAAGAGATGTCGAGTGGAATACATGATAGAATTAAAGAGAGAAACGAAACCACAAAAAAATGGGAGGTTTCAGAGAAAAACCTCGGAGAGGAAGAGAGGAACGAAATAGAGAAGAAAAAGAAACACAAGAAATGGAATGAGAGAATAAAAGAGAAATGAAAGAATAATGAAAGCGAGAAAGAGAGAGAAACGAAAGAGAAAGGAGAGAAAGAGTTGGAATGAGAGAGTGGGAATGAAATAAATGGAATAAGATAAAGATTTTGAATGAGGGCGGCAAGAGAGATGAACGAAAGAGAGGGTCTGGAAATGTAGTTGAGAGACTTTTACATGTTTCTATAACACTGTATTATTTCGACTCAAAAAAAAATTTGTTAATTAAAAAATAAATTTTAAAATCGAATAAAAATACAGATATATGATTTGACATACCCTATGCCTAAAAAACCAACATGTCTAATAAAAACATGAATATATACTTGAAGGAAATTAGTGGACGTAACTGCCAAGCACTTTCAGATACCTTCGACAAATCCGAGTCGAAGGTTTCCGAGCACCCCCTGAGTCGAGCCGAAGATTGCCGAGCTCGTCCGAGACGAGCCGAACCCAACTAGCCGACCAGCCGCACAAGCTGCTGCGGCTTCCATTTAAAATACAGTATGCCATAATCGGCTATAAGACACTACTCTTGTTGTATTTCAGTCTCCACAATTGATTCAATATAACTATGTTTTTGTTATCAATTCCGTTGAAAAATATTCCTAAAACGATAAGCAGTTAATTTACATTGTATCAATCAATTCAAATAATTTTCCGCTTTTATATTGCCGATACTGCACTGGGCAATTAAACAAAATCGAATCGGAAAGAAATTAAGGGCTCTGTTTACTCATATCCAGTGTGAAGGGGTTGTATAGTGGTTTCAATTTACGAGGTTATTTGTGATCACTAGTATCTGCCATTTTACATGCAATGAGTACCAGCAGATTTGAAGTGTTATTTATAGTGAGAGATTGATCAGTAATATTTTTACTTATTCCACAGTGAACTAATTCAATAAGTTACACGGATTTTTACCGACAAAAGTTTGGTTTTCTGCTAGGTGAGTGATCAGATAATGATAAAACGACAAACAGTCTGAATTGGTTCTAACATTTCACTGTCAGATTAGCACAACTATTATTAATAATACTGCAACATCGAAATTAACAGTTTCATTCTGCAAAGTCTCGTTGCGTTGTAAAATAACGGAAACTAAGTTCATAGAAGATTAACTTTTAAACTTTGCAAAGGCATTTAAGTACACAGAATATGCATATATTTCAAGCAGATTAAGTATTTTTACATCACTTTTACTGTTTGTCATTGTTTGTTCCCTATATATACGTAATACGGTAACAGTTTATACAGTGGTAAATTAGTGCATTTAGTAAGACATATGACTACATAGATTAGAATACGGGTTGCGTTTTGGGCGCAGGTACGGTCTTAAGTAGTTTTTTTTTGTACAGGTAATATTTTTGTTTTACGTCAAAATTGTTCTTAATTTATTTCACATCGAAATGCATTATTTTTTAAAATCCTGGCGCTTGTTTTTTAAGAAACTGTAAGTTACTGATTTTACAAATTCTTGAATTAGTGGTAACTTTTAACTGTGGAGAATAATAGTATATTTTTTCTACTGATTTCGAACGGAGCAGTTTCAACTGGCAATCAGTAAATATTTACTGAGTCCTCTTTAGAATGAACTAAGTGTCGGGTTTCAAAGATATTGCAACATGTTACTCAAGAAAGATTTCGTTGAACCTAAACTTCGTGGCAATTATGTTTTGAGATCCGTACAATCAAGATTTGAATTTAGAATAGCTCATATTCACGCCAGAATTTTTTTTTTTATGAGCGTAATGAAATGTTCTCATATTAAAAAAAAAAAGCATGCTAGCCTTTAACCAATAGAAAAAACGTTTTGGCGAAAACTATTTTCGTAATCAAACTGTAATGGTTGCGCGGGCAATGATAATGCAGTATACGTGTGTAAAGGAGTGTAAATTCTACTGTATGCGAAATAGTCAAAATGGAAAAATAGGCACAGTTAAAAAATTTGTGTTGCTTCAAGCAAAAGTTGCTTTAGCAGCAGAAATTTTAGTGCTAAAGAATTTCTAATGTGAACGTGAAACGTCTTAATCTTCACAGGTTTCGGCCTTCCACATAGTGGCTAAAACCCTATCAAAAGGGGGCCGCAGTGGCGCAGTGGCTAGAGCACCGCCAAGTGAGGCTACAGTGGCTAACTGGCTAGAGACCCCTCCACGTGTGGCCGCAATGGTGCAGTGGCTAGAGCACTCCTAAATGGGGCCGCAGTTACTTAGTGGCTAGAACACTCCTAAGTGAGGTCGCAGTGATATAGTGGCTACAATGCTCTCAAGTGGATCTGCAGTGGCGCAGTGGCTAGTGCAGTCCCAAGTGGGGCCACAGAGACGTAGTGGCTAGATCACTCCTAAGGGGGGCCACAGTGTCCTAGTGACTAGAGCACCCGCGATTGGGGCCACAGTGATATAGTGTGTAGAACACTCTCAAGTGGGACTGTGGTGATATAGTTGCTAGAACACTAACAAGTGGGGCCGCAGTAGCACTGTGGCTAGAAGACTCCCTTGTGGGGCCGCAGTGACCTAGTAGATACAGTACTCCCAAGTAGTTTGGCAGTGAGTGATATATAGGCTAGAACACTATCGAGTACAGCCGCAGTGGTGCAGAAGCTAAAACACGCCCCAAGTGGGGCCGCAATGGCCCAGTGACTAGAGCGATACCAAGAGGGGCCTAGTAGCTCAGTGGCTAGATCACTCTCAATTGAAGTCTCAGTGTAGCATTGGCTATAGCACTCCCATGTGGGGCCACAGTGACCTATTGGCTAGAGCACTCCCAAGTAGGGGCGGCAATGACATAGTGGCTAAACACTCTCAAGTGGGGAAGCAGCGGCCCAGTGGCTAGAGCAATCCCATGTGTGGCCGCAGCGGCCCAGTGGCTAGAGCACTGCCACATTGATATTCACATAGTTGAAACATACATATCATGAAAATATACTTAGCACGTACATACAGTATAAGCCGTATAAATAAACATTTTCATAAATACAATTAACCTATATTTACGTTTTTCCCCAGTGAAAGAAAATAAGAAATTTCATTTGTACATAAATTGTAAAATTTCTGTACAGTTCTTTAAATAAATGGATTTAAATTGTTTTAAAAGATGAGTGTTACTTTAAATTGTTTATTAACCTATTCGAAACAAGCTTGTCATATTTTTGGTTCACAATTAGTATTTATAAAAATTAATTAATTTTTGTTGGATTAGTGTTATCCTGCATGTTACAATAATAATTTTAATTTTAAATTGCTGTCCATATAAGTATTTTGACATGAGAACTGTAGACAGAGCAAGACCAAGTACACAAGCACTTTCTTTTTTTTTTTTGGTATGGAATTCTTCTCATTCTACTGTTGGGAACATTCGTTAGACCATGTCATCGATAAGTCAATATGCAGTATTTGACTAACTTGTCGGATGCCCAAGTCGGGCGTTGGTACCATGTCATATTCAAAGAGCACATTTTTCTTTCCTAATCTATACTTCAGACTTAAACCCAGAGCCGTATGATCCATAAGCCGGGTTGCTACAAACTAAATCTCAGCTATCAGCATCCACAGACCATCGAACTTCAGGCGAGTATATGAACGAATACAGCGAACTAATTACAGATGCCCAGACCTTCAGTTCACCATCACGCTTAGAAAAACTGTAGCAAAATGGAGTCAGTTGTAAATATGTTCCGTGACAAATATCTGAGAGGCTTGAGAAAAAACACATAGGGTGGGGTTATAATTAACAATTCTTGGAATTCATTTGATGGTGCGCGATAGGGAAAAAAAGGGGGGGTTACTGAATTAATGAATAGCATTCAAATACACTCACTTGCAAAAAAGTTCACCACCTTGAAGATGTCATCGCAGAGGCATGTAAGTGGATACAGGTACAGGAAATGGTAGTATGTATACAGAAACTATCAAATTATTGTACCACAACAATCATGTATTGAAGGAGGCCAATAATTGCTGGATGTGCTAAGTTTGGTGTTTCACCACCCATAGCGTGGAGACAGGCATCGCCGCTTGTCAGGCATGGAGGCATACAGACGTCGAATCTTCTCCTGATAAAGATTCTGCCACAGCTCGGGCAGCTGACCCTTCCAAAATGCCGTAGTTGCCGCTGGCCAAAGATGCTGTCCAATCTGGTCCCAAACGTTCTTAATGGGCGAGAAGTCAGAGGACCTCGCTGGCCAAGAAAGCATGTTGCTATTATGCGTGCAGGCCATATATACCAGCACTATGTGAGGCTGGGCATTATTATGCTGTAAAATGGGGTGGTTAAGCTGTGCCACCATGAAGGGGGAGTGCACATGGTTGCAGAATTTCCTGGACATGTGCAGCACCATCAGTGTTCCTTGATTCAACTACCACTGGAGTGAGGGAATCGTATGAAGCGGCAACCCACACCATGACACCTCTTGTGGGGGTCTGGAAGACAGCATTGGCCAGGACTTCTCCAGACTCCAGTTCGACAGTAATCTGTATCGAGACATAACCATGATTCGTCGCTGAACACCACTCGTCGCTAGTTCATACGCTGCCATGCCGCCCATTCCTAGCAGAATATCATACATGCTCAGCAATACTCGGGTCGTGATAGTAGATGTAATGAACGCCGAGACGACAGATCCTGCTCTGCTAGCCACATGTATATGGTATTGGCAGACACAGTGTATCAGCAGCAGACAAGACATGTCCCTGGATGTTTCACAGCGACACCTATGGAGTATTTTCAGCCTGTCGCACAATGATTCGATCCTTCTTGCTGATGGATTCGAGCCTTCTTGATGTGTATTCGTACCGTCCTGTTAGCCCTGTGTCCAACAATGACTCACGATGTAGGCATGACATTTCAGATGGCGAGCAATGTGCCAAAATATCCAATCTGCCTCTCAGAGGCCGACGATACAGCCTGTCTTAAATTCATCTAGCTAGGCTTATCGAACGTGCCGTGGGGACAAGCTGCATGTTCACTGAACTAGGCTTCATGGCATACACAAGTACCAGAGCCTTATTCTGTGTCTTGCAGCTATGAATGCTGGAGGGACACGTATGCCCCCTAGTGGCATATCCATGCAAGTAAACCGCATTAAAAACCAATGGGACACATGTCAGCTATGACGATACTGTGTGGTAACCTTCATTGTACTGGCGGCTTGTTCACTGTGATTGTTATTTTTTTAAATTAGTATAAAACAAGGAAACATTGATTATGATGTTCACTTCTATTTCATACTCCATGATAATTTCAAAGCCACTTATTTCTAGCGACGAAAGTGTACTACTATCGTCTCTGCTTTAATTATTAGCACTACATTAATTTATTATTATTTGGTTTTTCTTGAAATATTCATATTCGCCATGAAAATCTCCCATCATAATAGCTTCTAGAGCTATGTGGACATTATTTCTCGGCACTTAGTTTATGGAGTCTATGCCAATTGTGAAATCAACATGCACCTTCTGTGGCCATTGTTCAATTTCCTAAGCTGTTACATAATTTTCGAAGCCTTTCACCTTTAATGTTGTTTTATATACTCTTCCAGAGGTAAAGTTTTGGAACAAGGTTATTGGTAGCCCATTCTTCTAAACTGTAATTTTTTTCTGTTAGATTCTTTGTAGCCTGCTATCATTTCCACAGGGACACAGCGTCACAAATACAAACAAAGACATTTTTGCTCCCTGTAAGGCTTATAATAAGACATTGTCCTTTCAACACCGATGCAATGAACCATTTTATTATACATGAGCCCACTATTTATTTTGTACATAATATGATGACAATGGTTTTCATCCATACACAATTTTTAACAAGTTTCATTTCTGTTTCGCCTAAAGCATTCCAGCAGCATATATGGTTTTTCTTCTAAAAGAAACATTATTTAGTTTTCTGCCTACTGAAACTAATTTTTCTGAAAACATTTTTAAGAGGAGTCAATTGTTGATTCCTAACTTTTTGCCTGTGTTTGAAAGAAGTTAAATGCTTTGCAAAATTATATACCGTGTTTGGGAACACAATGCCTCCATTTTAATTGTCACTAAAATCAGAGGAAAATTTATAAACACTGAGTTATTGTCATTTTTGTAACTGTAATGTGACCATGCTTATACAGATACTCCCAACACCGAATACTGCAAGCTGTGTTGTCGAACTTGATGTAAGAGTCGGTAATTTCCGATCAGGCAGCATGAAGAATTCTGCGCTTGTTTTCGAAGACTTTTTCCTCCTCCACGAGATTAGCAGCAGGTATTAGGATCATTTGTAACCACCATTCACGTTCGCTGTTATGTGATGTGCAGTATAGTTTGTGCTCCTTTCATCCATTATTAGGTAACAGGAGAACATCCCTCCATGTCTCCTCGGAAATGTTCGTCAACACGACTCAAAGACATAAGTTCTTAATGACACCAGCACAGTGTAATGTTTAAACAATTTTAGCAATCTATTCTTGCTTTAAAATTTAAAATTTTGCCAGTCCAGAACTGCCCTACTCCCGCTACTTACGAAGTCTTTTTAAAAGGTCGTCGCCCACACAGGCAGTTTACCACCTCCCCCGCACCACTTCCTTTCTCCTATCTACGCTCTCTCCGTTTTGACCGCTAACATCTTTCACCTCTCACTCCCATCGACACTCCACAGGCGAAGCGATGGAGAGAGAAGAAGAGGGGGTAACGTGAAAGCAAGGCTGTCGGAAGGCAGCAACAGGGAAGGGAATTGAAAACCTCCTCAAAAGAGCGGCTGATTGCCTGACACGCCAAGACGTGCGGCGATAAACTGTTTTTTTTTTTCTCATTCTATCTCTCTCTCTCTCTCTCAGTCTCCTCACCCTGCCACTCCACACACACTCCTTCGTCCTTTTGACGTTTTCTTTTGTGCGTGTGGGACCTGTGTGGCGCTGCGCTTTTGTTACCGGCACTTAGCACGTGCGGAACACGTTCGTGGGCGAGTGGCGCCTCTTAACTAAGCGGTAAACAACAGAGTGTCTACCCCTTGCCACCCCCCCCTCATAACCGCTCTTCAAGGGACAACGAGGTGCCTTGATTCGTGAGTAAACGCGTCGTGTTGTTTGGGAGTCGTCGCCGCTCTTTCAACAAGAAAAACAATCGCAAAAATTCTATTCTAGCCTCGCCGTCTTTCAGTGTGCTTGTCTCTCTCTGTGTGTGTGTGTGTCTCTATGTCTTCTCCATGGAGACCTTGTTCAGGTTTGTTTACCACGAGGGGATAACAAAAGGCGTGGCGCGAGCGGAAGTTAAAAAGTGTGTCCACAGTTAAGTGCCGACATTTTGAACTCGCCGAAGAATCTGTTAACTGCCGTTTATTTATTTTCCTCGTGCTGCGTCTCAGACAGCAGTGTGATATCGCAGCAAGTTTGTAACTTGAATTGCATTTAACCGTGCCGATTATTCTCGCCGTATCATGCGAGGTTAAAGCTTGATGCGAGCCAGATTTGAAGTAACTGGCGCAGGCTTGCCAATTGCAAGCTTTCAGACATTACAACGTTGACACCGCGGAGTATGGTTAGCATGATGCATGGCTGATTCGAACTTCCTCGCTTTCACAGTAAGCTTGACGGCTGGTCGCGAAAAGAAAATCACATACGCTAATGGAGACGGGACAGGGAAAGTAAAGGCAATTGCATTATCGGTGGAAGGTGGAAAGTGAGGAAACTTCGGCGGCTCTTAACATCGAGGTCTTGAGTACCGACGAGGGTGAAACGAGACGAGTATGGAGCAGCAGCGAAATGCAAAGGCGGAGGAAACAGGAGATCCCCGAGAAAACCGCCGACCAGCTGCATCGTGCGGCACGATTCCCACATGCGAAATAGTAATAATTTATCATATCAATTTTATATTTAACTTTATTTGCGTCAGTTTCAGCCTTACACGTTTATGAGAAAAATGGACACACCTAAAATCCATTACAAAATTTATTTTATATGTTATTATAACAATTTTATTGCATACAATCATGGTGAACGTTACGACGCTATTACATGACGAAGATTTTCGTGCAAATTCTGCTTTCTGAAACATCCAGAAGGGAAAGATGCTAAAATTTTGTTAAAAATAAAGACTGTTTTAATAGAATATTTTGTTATATTTAAACAGTATATTTTAGTAAAACTTTTTCTAATGTTGCGAACATATATACTGTTGCAATTTCTCTCTCTAGAAATTAAGTCGGCTATACCAAGTTAGTTAACGGATGGGGGTCTCAGTCAAATAAAATAATCAATTATAATTTCCTTATTTTATTTACAATAACTACAGCAAAATTCTGTGAACTCAAATTCTCACAGTAAATAGAAATCACTTACTGTTCACAACTGACACAAATTAATAAGATGTATAATTACGACAAAGAAATCAATGAAATTAAATAATTAAAGATCAGTCCCATTTGAGAGTGTATCAACATTTTCCATTATTTTATAATTTACGCGTCCATATTTGACAGTTCGAATGTTTACAGTAACATCTGTATTACACTTTCATTCATTCCCACCTCAGTTCAGTCCATGTCCCGCCAGTCGCAATGGCCTAAGAGTCCTCCAAGCGCCCTCACGCACAGTAGGCTTCACTTGCCCGTTTCACACCCTCTCGTCCATTCAAGTCAAGAACACCTCACTCGCCGTTGCCCCACAATCTTCAGTCGTCGTCCACACTTTACTCAGCTCGCGCACATTCTGCCAGACGGCCTCCGCCAAAGACTGCCGGCCGCTGGGTTGCGGCAGTATACATAGGGTCAAGTGATGTAATACGGCCACTAATACATGGAATGCGTTATAGCTTCTAAATGGATGCACATAGAAACATGAACAAAATGTCAAATTGTGGGAAATCTTATCTATATTATAGTGGTGGGTCAAAAGTTTAATAAACATTATTTATAATATTGGTAATTTAATATTACTGGGAACAGACAAAAATGGCTATTTTGCAAGACTGTCCTGTAATATGGCCACTGATGGCAGCGATCGTTTCTCAAGTATTTCTACAGTCCCTGCACACAAATTTGGCAATGTTTGCTGCTTATGCACACTGTTCATGACACCAACCCTTACATCTTACACAACATACCTACACTTCACCATTACTGTCATCACTAAAGAGCTCGTCACAATACAAGGATGCAGTTTCTGAACTTTTTTTTTTCTGTGGTCTGTTTCAAACATGTGTTCTTTGCACTCTTTTTGAACTTTTCCTTCTTCGGTTTTGCAGTGTTCATGTCTTCCTTCTCTTTCATTTTCATTATGTGCTCTGGTGATGTAAGAATGGTAGCCTTCTGCCATCTGCTTGATGACTTCTTCTGCAGTGTTCTTGGAGTGGAAAACAGTTGCTGCAATAATGAATTCGTGTCTTTCTTGCTGTGCAAATCTTCACTAAACGAATTACTTGAAGAGCAGCTCAGTCGCCTCTTGGTTTGTCTGGTCACACCACAGTCACTTAACCCAGATGTTCCAAGCCCTGGGCTCTGCATTTGTTGGTTGAAATGAACCACGTGACCTTTCTGCTGGAGTTTCAGTTTCTGCCACCTGAAAACACTCAGAGGGAGAAAATGCTGATTCGCGAATTGCTCCTGGATTAAACGGCACAAGCCCACAAGCTCGAAATCCACTCACGCCATTTTCAACGGAGCAGACTCTGCCCCCAGGCCTGAGAGAGAAGCATTCCAAACTGAAGTTTTGTTATGCTTCTACTTGGGTTCTACTTTATCTGGCTGTTACATACGCCATAGTAATGTATTTTCAGGGATCTGAAAAATGACCTGTCAAGTAAGTTGGATGGAGTGCGAGGTGTGAGGTGGGATGCTGATCATTACGCTACTGTTGTCAACAGCAAGCTGTAAAATGTCTGGGTCACTGACGTGGGTCGAGTGACCATCCAGTGCCAAGAGATTCGCCTTCTTTCCTTGTGGTTTGTGTGTGAGAAAATGTTCAAGAAACTTCTGGAAGAGTTAAATTGTCATGTAGCCAGAATCACTCATGGAAATAAACTGAACCTGGAGGTGAATTGTTCCTGAATTCCTGATTCATATTTTCCCCCTTAAAAATTACAAATGGCGGTATGAAAACAGTTGCGCTAACACGTGCAAGTATAGTCACAGTATTTCCTCTTTACTTAGCAGTAACACTTAACTCATTTCGTTTTCCTTTCATACTAAGGATTTTACCTGGACGGTTGTTTAGCTGGAGTCCTGTTTTTTTCTGCATTATGGACTCTTGCAGGGTCTCCAAACAAGTTGTTTTCATTTAACAAATTCTCAAAAATCTCAAAAAAATGTTGTTACATCTGGCTTGTTAGTGCCTCTGGCTCGTGCCAAATACGGAGCTTCTAGTTCCCTGACTGAAAGATTGTGATGTCGTTTTTTTTAAAAGCTTAAAACCAAGTTTTGCCTGCCTTCCCCTTTTCATGCGAGAATCTTACTTTTAGTCCTTCTTTGAGTGCAAGTTTGTATGCGAGAATCTTACTTTTAGTCCTTCTTTGAGTGCAAGTTTGTATGCGAGAATCTTACTTTTAGTCCTTCTTTGAGTGCAAGTTTGTTTGCGAGAATCTTACTTTTAGTCCTTATTTGAGTACAAGTTTGTATGCAACAGTTTCTACCCCGCTAGTTGTCAAGCCGAATCCTCTTGATTCCATTAAGAAAATGTGGCAGACAAGGGAAGCTTCTATTTCTGGTGGGAATTACTTCTTCCTGCCCATTCCCTTCTTTACAGTTACAAACTGTAGCCGACGTCTTAAGGTTGTCCTGGAATGTTGTATCGCTTTGATGCCGCAGAAGGAGTAGAAGTGCCCGGAACGAACAGCATCCACAGCAGATTGCGCACTTTGTAAATCCCAACTTTGACATTGCGTCTTCCGTTCACGCATTTTTAAAAATCTGGAGTTAAAAAAAATGTTTTGTTAACAACTGTTTCTCGCATGATGTTCATTAAATTCTAATTTATTACAGTCAAAGTATTTATACAAACATATTTCTCAGTTTATTTTAAAAAAGGAAAATGTTTAAGCTAAAAATAACATTACAATTAGAAAGAAAATTAATTATAAAATGTAGTACAGCGGTGGACACCTAATGGCAGTGTATTCATGATGTAAATATAGGACCTGCGTAAATTTACTTCATTCTCTTCGACACTATTTTTGCTTTATTATTATTTTTTGTTTATTTTAGCACACCATAGTTCCCTAAATATTCACGAGTAAGCCTAAAGACTTAATTTATGTTATATATATACCCCAATATAAGAATTACTTTTAAAATATAATTAAACACATACTAATATAAAACTATGCATTCAACACAATTTATATTTCCTTCCCATCAACATTAAATGCAGATGTTTATTTTCAATCTGTGTCTTCCAAAACGGCCAACCAGTCTTGTAAAATGGCCAGGCATAGTATTCTGCCGGCCGTTTCACAAGACACAGCATGTACATATAATTGCATAATCTCTCGGCAGGTAGCAGCACTAACTTGAACCGCAATCGTGGCGAGATGATGTCACATAGCACAGCTGTATTTCAGTAAATTAAACAGTGGTTATAACTATTTATATTTACATATATCACACACAATTCTTAAACAGTAAAAATGTTTTAGCCCCCATTTTCTTACCTCTCAGATGCAGGAGTTCAAATATTTTACTCCCCTTACGAAAAAAAAGCAAAGATAACCAAACGTTCTTTTCCGTAACTAACACAATGGATGCTCTGATACACCCCGAGCGATCTATTGGATATTCGACGAACTACTTCGCGCTTGACGTTAGAAGGGAATGTTCGTGGCCGTATTACAAGATTGGTCGTATTACAGGACTTGACCTTAGTGTCTTAGGACGCCACCTAGAATCTTCCCCAACTCGCGTGATTTGTCGCGGAGGGCTAGGCACCAGCCTGTCTCACCAGAACATTCTTGCGTCGTATCGGTAACTCTAACAGGCGAAAGGAGGTCTGTGATGCCAGCAAGTCTCGCCGCTGATGGTATTCACGGGATTCCCAGAAGGAAAGCAGCCAGCCATGAGCGCATCGTTCCGTGAAGAGGGGAGGACGAGGTGGGTCTCCGATTACGGCGAGGGGCAGCTGAGTCGGCGCCAGCCACATCACGTAACAATACTTTTTTCTTATATATATATATATATATAGCATAAATCGCACTATTCTCACAATATTTATGGTGACTGTACTCCTTTTTTTGAGTTCTTAACCTTTTTATAGTCGAGTGCAGTGCTCCATAGGCTGTTCCTTTACTTAAACCTGACGAGGAAAATTAGGAAACTGCTGCACACGAACACACATACACGTACATACACCAAAAATCACTAATATTTCAGTGACCACAAAGTTTAGTGATGACAAATAAAAAACGTTGTGCAAAACAACCAAAAAAAAAATTGGCAGTGTTAATACCAAGAAAACACTTCGTGGCCACAACAAAGTTTTTCCCCCTTTTCCCCAGCTAGGATAGAATCTTCCAAATGTCCCAAAACGTGAATAAAACAGAAAAGAGGTAACTACACTGCAGCGAAATTTTATCAGAAGCCAGGCAAAAACTTTCCCTATTGCTATATACTCCTGATTACAAGTTAAACTTAATTTTCATACTTCTACGCTTAAAATATTGCAGAGAAAATATAAAAATAGCATCCTATTATATGATCCTTTTATATAATATGACGATCTCTGTTTGTCTGTCCGTAAAATTTTGCAGAGCGAATCCTCAGGGTCAAACACAGGTCAAGTTCGAATTTCAGCAAGATTAGTTTACGCAATCATGACTTTTGACCCTAAAGACTCATTTTTTAATTACTTTTTCCTATGAAAGTTTTGCATTAATGCATTGAGATTATTGCATAGAGATATTAAGTTATCGGAATATTATTTTTGTTTACACTAAATGTCTCGCTTTAATGTTAAGTTAATTTCCAAGTGGAGCCTTAGTGGCTCAGTGGATAGAGCCATTCCAAGTGGAGCCGCAGTGGCACAGTGGATAGAGAAATATCAAATATGTTTTTTTTTCTTCAGTTCTTGTATGATACATTTTTTAACATTGTAAATATTCTAGGCAAGTGACCATACTGAAAATTTGGTCACTGGCTAAACCCCTAGAAATAAATATAATTATTACACGCCTTAAATCATATTGGAATTCGCCTAGAAAATAACGGTGGAGGAAAGGTACTGATTTATATGTTAAACGACACAGAATCTCAACATAATCCTCTAAAGTTTCCCTCAGCAAATTTACTACACAAAAATATTTGAAACCATAAATAAAACTCTTATGTACATCACTAAGCTTGTACACAGCGTGATACTACGTAATATAGGCTGTTCACGGTAAAATGAGCACTTTTGAAAGTCCTGCTTAAGATTTACTTGTATGCATGTTGTATATTCTTCCTCCTTATGTAAAATTAACATTGCCATGGGCCTCATGACATTCATACGTCGGTGAAGTGAAACTGTAATATCATTAGAAACATTAATATCTTACAAATCTGTTTATATTGGTGATAACCAATAGTTATCTAACACCTTTTATTCGACGTTAACATATGGAACTATTTTCTATCCAACGTTACCAACTTTACTGGGCGTATGTCACTCAGTGATCCCGTTAAAATATATGCAGGCAGGGACAGTGACTTTTTTCTAAAGTTGATTTCGAAATGGCCTTTACTACAAAACACTGTATACATAATCGGTAAGGCGGACAGCAATCTTCAGTGTAGTAGGAATTTATTTTTAAAAATAAATAAAATATTAAACTACTGTAATTACAATGCTGTAGTTGTCGGTCCTTAAAAATCGGCAACACGGTTTAACGTGGGTAGGATAATCGAGTTTTTATTGTGCTCTTTGTAAATGCGAATCAGCTGAACGCACTGTAGTGGCGAAAGCAGTATTCAAGCCAGCAAAAGATTTTCAAAAATATGTTCGGCCACGAACCGTTGTTAATTTGCTACCCACGGTAGGGAGATATCAGCGAATTATTTCTTCTTGTTTCGTGTAACTCGGACACCACTGCACAGCAAAAGAGGCTAGGAGAATCCACTACAACTCTACCACAACGCCTCGGATGTACTCTGCTCGTCACCAGAAAAAACATTACTCGAGATATCTTTCCTGTCGGACAAGCCGTCTCTTCTTTTTCCCAAGAAAACAGGTGAAATCGTGAAATCTGCCCCTCGACAATTTTACATCCGGACAACTTCCACCGACATTTTTAAGGTTGAAATAAAGCCTATATGGATCACTGCACCCGACTATACAACGTGAAGAACTCGTAATGTAGCACAGACACCATAAAAATTGCCAGAGAAGTGCGATTTATGCTGTATATGAAAGAAGAGTGTGCATATTTTGCAACATAAACTATTTAACTGAAATATATTTTTATATGTAAACAAATCGGTCGATAAGAGTCCGCACTTTTTAACAAAATTTAAGTGCATTTCCGTTTTGGATGCTTTGGAAAGCAGAATTTACAAGGAAAATCTTCTTCAAGAAAGATCGTTCATAATATTTACTACGATTTCACGTAAGAAAATTGTAACAATAATGTAGGAAATAATTTTTATAATTGATTTTATGTGCGTCCACTTGTCACAAACATCTATGGCCTAAACTGACATAAATAAAGTTGATCATAAAATTGATAGGCTACATTATTAGTATGATTTTCTTACATGCAATCATATCCAATATTATGACGATATTCCATGACGAAGATTTTCTTGTAAGTTAGGCTTCCCGGAGCATCCAAAGCGGAAATGCGCTTAAATTTGATTAACAAGTTTATTTTAGTCAAATATTTTATAATGTTGGAAATTCTTCTTTCATATACAGCATAAATCGCACTTTTCTGACGATTTTTATGTTGTCTGTGCTATATTGTGAGTTCTTCGCGTAGTATAGTCGGGTGCAGTGATCCACATAGCCAGTTGCTTTACTTCAACGTTAACCAGTTCGGTCAATAATTATGTGATGCTTTTTTTTTTTGTATACACTGCACTTCTGTCTTATCTCGCAGCCAGTGAACGACACGCTGCCCGCACGACGATGCTGGCACATTAACCATTCCTGTCAAGGAGGCGTAGAAAAAGGTCCGCAAATCATGTCATCTCCAACAGAAGACTGGGCTCCGCCGCCTCTCTGTGTACAGCACCGGTCGTAAACGTCGTTCATTTGCAACGCGGGTCCACGATCTACTATACGGCGACGGAGAACGGGTGAAAATGTTTCAAACTCGAGCTCCTGCGTGGTCGCGCGGCGCCTGTGCGTTTTCCGATCAAGTATACCACGACCGGGATTTCGCCCCGTCTCCTAGGCGGTTTCCGCCGGCAGAGAAAAAACTTCGGTGGGGGGGGGGGAGGGTAGGGGGGGATAACGCTGCATCGGCGCTCCCCACCTGTCAATTGGTGCAGTGCCAGCCGCAGAGCACAGCAATAACAGACTTCAATGGCCGGCTAAACCCAATAAAGTGGTCGCCGTACCAGGCGCGCCCTAAGGGCGAATTTGCGCGCGTGACTAACAGCTGAAATGCAAATGACCGTCGCGAAACTCACCCCGGAAAAAAAAATATCTGCTGCGGTTCCTGCCGGTGACAACCAATAATTATATTTCACCGTAATGAAAAAAAATAAAAATAAAAAATGGGCCGGGGGGGGGGGGTGATGTTGGAGGAGGGAGTGGCCAGGTAGGTGTGTGGTGGTGTAAAAACCAAATTTTCGAACATCAAAGTCCGAACGCGCGCGCACTCTCTGATGACGTGACTTTTGTAACGCGGTCCCGTTAACAGGGTGAAAAAAAGGGGGGGGGGAGGGGGGGGGAACTGACCGGCGGTGGGTCGTACAGAAAGGGAGTTGGAGGGGTGGCCTAGCATGAAATGCAAATTTTCGTTGATCGCCAAAAATAGCCCCTCGTGCCCGTGTTTGATGAGGATTTGTGGGTGGAGAGGGGGGGGGGGGGTTACAAAAGCCACGCCCGACGTCGAACTTGACCACGTCACCTGCCATCTGCGATCACATGTCGCTCGCATCCCCCCCCCCCACCCCCCTCCGTCGGGTCATTAGCGGCCTCTAATCCCACGTTTGTCAAGTGTCAAATCAGGAGGAACGAAAATCACGCACACGGCTCTCTCATCGTTCGAATACGCCCTTCGGATTTTACCCCCCCCCCCTCCCCTTTTTTTTTTTTTTCCTTTCCCAAGTTATCTTTATCGTGGACAGCAATTGCTCGTGATTTCTGGGAATTCGACGTAACCCTCCCCCCCCCCCATTTTTTCCCCCTCCTCCTCCCAAAACCTTCTAGTGGGCTATTTCGGAAGATCTCACGCGCTCTCTGGCTTTGGAGCTCTCGTGTCAAGTAAATGGGAAAGTGGTGTGTCTCGAAAAAAAGTGTTCAGTTATGAGAATTATTAACTGCTTGTTGGTGAACTTTACGTCGCCTGGATGGATTGCATAATAAATTAAACATCCGTATGTTAAATTTTTTCATAGAAGGAGTTGCATGCATGCCTATCGGCTCCCCCCGCCCTGGCGTAGTAGAAAATTTATTATTCATAGTGAACTTTCATTCAATTTGCTGACGTTATATGCGAAGAAGTTTGCAAGGAATGAAATAACAGTCTGCAGTCTCGGAATACCGAAATTGGAGTTATGTTGTTTATAAACCTGCTCACAAATTAAATTAGGGAAACTAGAAGTTATTGTTTAATTAATTTTTAAGAGGTGCTTAGTCAGGTTTCTTTCTCAAAAATTCAGGAACAACAATAAAATAATGAGATGTATAAGACAAAAATGTAGGTACTGATGTTCCACAAAGTAAAAAAAAACCAGAACATTATCTGTGAACGATATAATAGATATTTTATGCCGAGGAGGTTCTATTGAATGGCACTTTCTCCCAAAAAAGAGCTTGTCCAATTTCTGCTAATAAGATAATATTTTATGATCAGGGTTTTCAAAAAAGTAATAAAATTGTTTTTTTTTTTTTTTTTGTACCATCATGTAAGTACAGTACATATCAGAAGTTTAAGATCATGAGTAAGATTGCTAGAATACTATTCTGGGTTCAGTGCAATCTTTGTTATACAATTTTATAACATTGTTAATGTCAAGATAAGTACTAACCAGATTAAATTATTGAAACAAATAAAATAACTTGGAAGTTATGGTTTTTGAAACCATCGCATAGATCTGGAACTACCGTACCCACTCTTGTGTAAAACATTATGTAGACATAGTTATTTTACAGTTTTTTTTTGTAATATCTTTATATAACATTGCTATGGACATCATGACTTTATTCATGCGTCGGTCAAATTAAACTGAGAAATTATTAAGAAAGTAAATACTTTAAATATCTGCTCATTTTTACAGTTCTATGCATTTAAAAAAACAGAAAGCGAAGGAATTCAATTAAAATTATCACAAATGGTTACCTAACACTTTTTATTGGACGTGACGTTTTATCCATCGTTACTTACTTCACTGGGCGAATGTCACTCAGTGCGCCCGTTAAAATATATGCGTGCAGGGGTAGTGACTTTTTTTCCAAGGTTCATTTCTGAAGTGCTCACTTTATCGTGAACAGCCTTTACGCGCAAGGCTCCGAACTGGCGTGCAATTTTTCCGTCGTGCTGCGTGTGTGCCTATGAAATTTTTGAGCTGCTACCATACAATTTTACTGTCGAGAATTCTGAAGGAATGTTCAGTGGAGGTCCGCATAATTGTTTCGCATGTTTCCCACCTGCATATTAAGAGGTACAGCTGCGTGAAAATGCCATGGTTTTTTTTTTTAGTGAAGTCGGTGTGCTCGGAAATAGTAATTATAAAGTGCATGGTGCATTGAGATTAATAATTACACCTCGTCTGAAGTGTTTTTTCTTTCTGCACTTCTGCAAATCGGTATAATGGGAACACGTTTAGTAGTTTCTAAATTTGAAACATCTTGTAAAGCAAATCCTAAATCCTAGTGCCAGGTAGGCGGCGCCCTTGAGGGTGTTAGATAACAAAAAATAATAATAATTCCATATTTGTACCAAACATTGTAGTGCTTGTACGCGGTGTATGTAATGCCATTTTCCTCGAACAAATAACTTTCATATTTTATATATATATTTTTTTCATTAACATGATGCCAAATCCAAAATTTTTTCGGTTTTTCTGAAGCTATAATAACAAATAGGTACTAAGGGAGTTGTAGAAATAGAAAAAAAATATACTATTTAAACTTATGCCATACGTTACCGCGTGAAACATATGGGATCACCAAATACCAGGCCATACATATGAAAAAAGTGTTAAATATAAATAAATATTTTCATATTTTTGACATTTATTTTACCGTTTCGGTCCTGTATTATTTTATGTTTCAAAGTATTGCAATTATGTTATATTTTGGTTCGTGCTGTACTCAATAGCGATTCAACACTTGCTTCGTTCATGCAACCACATAATAGGCGTGCTTGGTATTTGAGAGACTTTGGGGAAGCCTCTCACAAAACAAGAGACGTGCAAACATCCGCAAGTCACATAAACCCACAGGGAAGACGCTGGTTCCGCTGGGCAATGATCCCAGCTCTGTGCATCTCTGGTCGTATATTTCCTTCGCCTGCGACATGTACACTGCTGTGGACCCTGGGACTGAAAGGGCACAGAAATGCACGAGTTTTCATTTGGCGATTGCATACATGTCAAGCAGTAGCCCACGGCATGAACTTACTTTGTAAATTTCTTCATTTGCACAACTTAGTATTTTTTTATAAAGGCTGTTCACGATAAAGTGAGCACTTTTGAAATCAACCTTAGAAAAAAGTCACCATCGCTACTCGCATATATTTTAACGGACGAACTGAGTGGCATGCGCCCAGTAAAGTTGGTAACGATGAATTGAAAGTAGTTCCATATCTTAACGTCAAATAAAACGTGCCAGATAACCATCTGTGATAACTTAAATTATTTCTTTCACTTTATGTTTTTTTTTTTTAATACATCCAAATGTAAAAATGAGCAGATTTGCAAAATATTTTCTTTTGTAATAATTTCACAGTTGCACTTGACCGACGCACGAATAAAGTGACGAGGCTCTTGACAAAGTTAATTTTGCATAAGACGGAAGACTACACAATGTTCATACAAGTAGATACTAAGCAGGGCTTTCAAAAGTGCTTGTTTTACCGTGAACAGCCTATAGCTGCAGCAAAACAGAGAAATTTTGGATTTGACATCAAATGATTAAAAAAATATATAGTGGAAATTTTTTTATCCCAGTAAAACGACGCCTCATACAAGGTGTGCAAGTTGGACGATGTTTGGTAGAATTATAAAAATTATTTAAGTTTTAGGTATCGAACACCCTTAATGCGCACAGCGGTAGCAGGGAAGAAAAGAGTAGAAATCTGAGCCCCGTAGCTGGCGCGGAAGAAGCCCCTCTCGCGGTGAATGCAGGCTGTTATGTGCTTTCTCCCACACCCCCTCCCCCATGTTACCCTGACTACAGCCCCCTTCTACCCCTCTTTCTGATCAAAAATTAAAGGGCTCCTGATCAAAGGGCTGTCAAAGGCACGGCGCAGCGCGAGAAGTGGTGGCAGTCACGAGGCGGTGACAGCCTAGTTAGCCATAATTCCAATTCGCCCACCCCCCTACACCCCCCGACCCATTTCTTAAAAGGGGGTTGCGTGTTGCAGGGAAAAAGGGGGGGGGGGGTTGTGGAGGGAACTCGGAAATAACTTGGAGAAAAATCGTAGGAGGCAGCATTTGCAGACCTGGCAAAAAAAAAATTTCCAGTCGCCCTGTCACTGCGTGCATGGAATGAATTATAAAAAAAAAAATGCTGCGGGAAGTTGCCTAGATTGGACCAGCGTGCGTAAATTGGACCGCAGGCATGTCTGACAAGTTTGTGAAATGAGATGACATCTGCCTGCCAGCGCACCAACTATTCACATCCTTGTGAGAGTTGAACTGGGTGTGAAAATCGTCGTGTTACGATGAAGCTGATTTCTGCACAGTTTACGTGAAGTTTTGCTTTTGTCTAAAACGAAGCTTGTGTTAAAGGTAGTTTACCGCTATGCTAAGTATAAAAAACTAAAAACGGGTGTACGGAAGCCACTGTCATAATTCATTAGAAACTGTTCCTCGAAGATTGTGTCCAACAAACGAAATTAATTTTTGACGTAGTTCTCTACTTTGGACATCCTCTCATTGCCGTAGTTCGACAGATTCCAACTAGAAAATTCCTTACTTAAATACCAAATTTTATTTTTTAACAATATTAACTAGTGGTGAATATAAGAAATTTAATTTTATCTGCATTAAAGTGTAATTCGTAAAGAGGAAATTCGGAAACTGCATTTCAGTTAACAGCCATTGCATTAAAAGTTGTTGCTTCAGATGATACCATGAATCAAAAAACAGGAACATCTATTAACAAGACTGTACTTCAAAACATTACAGGAATCAAGAAAGGGAAATAGTTTAAAATGAAAGAAGATTTGCGTAAGAAATATTAAAGACATTATTTATTTTATGAAGTGTAATCAGTGGGTAAATACTAAATATATTGGTGTTAAAAAGAGGTGAAAGTTATTTTTTTTTAATATGACGAATTATACATTTATTAAAATAAGTCTTAAATAAAATAGAAAATTTATATACTCCCATGCAAGCAATAATCTTCTTAAATTAGACTAATGACGTTTTCTCTGCAAAATACATGCATTTTTTTTTTTTTTTGCAATTTTTGCTATTGTGGTGTTATATGATATATAAACATATGGTACAGCATTAATTTGTGCAAATGTATCTGAAAATGTTTTTGAATAATAATTTGTGATTTCGAAAACTGTTATAATATAGGCAACTTTCCTTAGCATTTTTGTGGGTTAGAGCCTATCTTTCGCCATTTTTTTTTCCTTAGACCACTCCCCGGTATCGCCTACCTGTAAATTTTCCATATTGTTACAATTTCCTGAAATGTCAGTGGGCTAAACAAAGTTCGCTAAGGAATGGAGGTATTAATTAAATAAAAGAGTTACTTATAATTTCCTAGTTTTATTTTCAATAACATCAAACTAAATTCTCTCGACTCACCATTTCACAATAAATTGATATCTCTTGCTGTTTACAATTAATGAGATCAATCAATACAATTTACAGTTATCTCAAAGAAATTAACGTAATTAATTAATTAAAAATCAGTCCTAATAGACAGTGTATCAAAACCTATTCAATTACATAGTAAATTAGATGTCCGCATTTTACAGTTCCAATATGTACAATAAAGTCCGTATCACATACCCGAACAGTGCCACCTCAGTTTAGTCCAGGTCCCATCAGTCCGCAATGTTCTAGAGTTCTCCGAGCACCCTCACACTCAGCAACCTTCGCTCGTCGGGTATCGCGTCCTCTCGTCCATTCACATCAGAAACACCTCGTTCGCCATCGTTTCGCAATCTCCCGTCATCGTCCGTCCCTCACCCAACCTAACTTAGCTCCCGCACTCACCCAGATGGCGTTCGCCAAAGACTACCGACAGTCCAGCTGCGGCTTGTATTTATAGGTGAAAATTCTATCGCAGAATCGACGCTGACGACAATCAGGTTGTGCTGATGCAAGGCGCGGCTCCGTGATCGTTGAGGTCAAGAGCAAATCTTCGTAATCGCAATCATTTTGACTATATAGCGAGAGAATGGTTATAAATCGATGTTAACTTCCTAACGTCTAAAAAACAACTAAGTTATCAGCAAGCATCGCAGCTCTATATATACGTTCTCCCATCACTCGGTAAACGCCGTCCGTTATCTTCTAAGGTCGAGAGAAAATGAATATATTTATGTAGTTTTGGGCTTAGAGATTGGGTCCCTACGCCATGCCTACGCGAAATATATTGCTTAAAACTCTGTATAAATTGCACAATGTTACGAAGTGATCAGGCCTTAAGTAACAGCTCGCCTGATAACACCTTTAAACATTAAACCAGGACGCGAGCGGAACTGCAACAACTTATTGCGGGAAAAAAAACCAGCAGTATATCACCTCCGCCCCATCCCAACGGCCGGCAATCGTTGACAACTAAGCGTGTGTCCGATCGCCGATAGCCGCCAACCAGAACAGCCTCCGTAACCATGATTAAGGTGGGGACAACCCAGTTAGTTTGTGATAGTGGCGGCTGTGGTAACTATTTATTAACAGGTTAATTGTATAATAAATTCATTTCTGCGATCTCTCGTCGATGGCCTGGCGAGGAAAGGCGACGGGCCCAGCCTTGCGCTGGTCCAATATCGGCGTGTTGTTTGTCGAAGTTGTTCCCCGAATATTGACCTGCCGGGGAGGGTTTCTGCTGCTGGCTTTTTCTCAATAAGTTGCTGCAATTACGCTCGCGTCCTAGGTTAATGTTTAAAGGTGTGTTCGGGCAGGCTGCTACTTAAGGCCTGTCCACATGTAACAATATGGATAGTAAAAAGTGAGAAATTAATGCAAGAACGTCGCTAAAATAAGCTCCAATACTCAGCTAACTAATCGAATTGCATTTCCAGTTCATTATTCATTCCTAGAGCAGTCTCCGAAACACTGAGCAAAATTGCCAGATTTATTCTAAGTCCGATAGTAAAACTATTTTTTAATAGTTTCGGGTCTCGAACACTGGTATCTAACACTGGTCGCTACGCCCTGCCTAGCCGATGGAGGTTGCTTAAACATTAAATCGGGCGTATGTAATCACCCAGAAATTCGCGCACGAACTTCGCTAATAAGCTTCTTAAACTCTCGCCATTAATAAAATACCATGCTTCTTATAACCTTGCTACTTTATAACTATTCCTCTAAAACTCAAGTTGCACCTTCATTATATATTATTCACATCGCTAGGGTAAAATTACCTAATTTTTTTTTAGTCCTAAAAAAATTATTTTTTAATAGTTTCAGGTCTCGGACTGAGGGCCCGTACGACATGACTAACAGTTGAATATTAATTATACATATAAGGTCCTCATAAGCACGTAAACAGACAGAAAATCACGCACGAAGTTAGATAAACATGATCCGAGACTCATGCCATTTGAAAAATTTCCAAACCTCGTATTCCATTGCGACTGTAGAAATATTCCTCTAAAACTAACGTTTCGCCTTCATTATACATTCCTTCCCACGATCGGGTAAAAACAGCAGATCTTCTCCACGAGCATTTATTTAACTTCGCTTGTTTGTATGTACGGTAGTTGTCTGTGAGGTGCTTGTCCGGCGCCCACCGAATCACTAGCAATCACGATGTATTTGGTGAGACAAGTTGTCGATTACTAGAGTTTCAGTGCCGGAGAAGTCCTCATTTAGACATATGTTGTGTGGGTAAAAGACCATCCAAACTTCGAAACACGAGAAGGATTTCAAATGATCGACCGCGCGCGTGTGTATGTGAGATACCATTTGAAGAATCCGATCTGCGCGAGCTCATATTGAAATTTCAAATACATCGAGATACACACACGTGTAAGATGAATAATGAATATTCAGCATGCCAATTCGACACCCCGCTAGAAGAGTGCCCTGAAACTCGCCTGATCGCAAGCGATACCGATGACGGATGAGTATGTGAATATATAATAAATAGTCTACCTATATAATAATAATATGTGAGACTAAAAAGAGAAACTTTTGAAACCAAGCTTTTGTTTATAAATGAAGTAAAATGGTAAAAATAATTATATGTGTAGGTGTAGAATTTTTAGAACGTGTAAGACGTGGTCGAACAGCCGCAATAAACTTTACTACAAATTAATATTTTTGTATCAATTTAAATGTTGTATGTAAAAGCTTGGCACGAATAGATAAGAGCCTTACGCATGATATGCGCTTACTACGCTTACGCAAAGCTTTTATATACTAAATATAAATTGATACAACAATATTAATTTGTATTAAAGTTTATTACGTCTGTTCGACACCGTCTTACAAGTTCTACAAATTCTATATCTATTCCTAGAATAATTTTTATCTTTTTACTTCATTTATAAAGGAAATATTGGTTTTAAAAGGTCTTTTTTTTACTGTTAATTTATTCTAAATCTGATAGAAAATTAATATTTTTATAGTATCGGGTTTCGAACTGAGGGCTCCACGCCATGCCAAACGCGTGGTTAAGGCTTAAATGTATGTATTTGGTGCGTATAAGCATATAAAAAGACAGAAAATCATGTATTAAGTTCGTTAAAAATGATTCAACTGAGGACCCTATATCTTTATTCTTTGTCCAAAATTTGTCTAAAGCCTACTTTTTATGTTTCATTCGCCATACATTTATTCCGAATTTTTTCCAGCTTTTTTAAGAAAGTGTCACTTAAGTGGTTCTTTCATGGAAAGCAAGTAGTGTGCTTATGTTAGTAGTAGGGGCGTGCCGGTTCTGGATGCAAAGGCTGCAGCATTTTGATTAATCGGATTATCAAATTGATTGACCTAATTAATTCGTGGATTGATTTGTGGATTAATTCGTGGATTAATTACGGTAATAAATGTGATAATCCGATTAATCAAAAGGCGCCATTCTTTGTACCCAGAACCGGCGCGCCCCTACTTCTGTTTATAGTGAAGTTAGGTGGTTTTAGGCTGCAAATACAATATAAATAGCCATACAGAATGCCGGAGAGCCTGCCATATTCTGCTTTTAATACGATTTTATGATTGGGGTTGTCGTTGCAAGATTGTCCAGAACATCGTTACTCGCTTAGTGAGTTAGAACCCCGCCGCGCCCCTACCTATGTTCCTGCGGGCACAACTGGCGTTTGGCAAAGGAGGTAGGAGTTGTCTGCCATCTGGGATGACGTCAAAGGCGCCGCCGGCGACCGCGCGAGGAGGCGTCTTCGAGTGTCTCTGGGGATCATGTTGTGACGTCATGGCGGCCCTGACGTATTACTTCGTAAAACGGTAATCTTGAACCATACGAGAATACTCGTTTATATCTAGACAATGCGATAGCGCGCTCTCTCGGGTATGTACAGTGCAAGAAGGCTATATATTGGTATTCGATAAGCATGTTCAGCAAACAACGTGGCGAATACTAATATGGCGATTTTGTGATAAGAAACGAGTTTTCAGCGAAATTATATTAATGTGGAGTTTGAAATTATGCATTGAGTACATCAAAATTATAGTGCAAAAATAGAGTTTATCTTTGCATGGGTAAATTCTAAACCTCAATTGTATGGACACTTTTATTATGTCCACGTAAAGCTGTGTAAGTAGCCTAATGGTGCGCGAGAGGTTTGACATTTTACCGCGTCATGGTTTCAAAGCCCCACGGAACCAAGGTTTTTTTATTTATTTTGTCACATTCCGTTATATTCAGTTTTTAATCATTTTTATTTAAAGTGCTAATAATAAATTACATAAATATTATAATTGATTGACATCAACATTTTTGTACTTGTATTGAACATATTTATTTCCTTAATTATTTCTACGGTAAAAATTATAAACAGGTACAGAAAAAAATTGTGCCTTGCGCAAGTTTCTTTGTTCCCTGGCAATATAAACCATGTCCATATAAATATATCGTAGATAACTCGCAGTTATTTTAAAATTTATACATTGACTGTAATATAATTATGATATGTTACTCGGCAATTACTTAACATTTGCTTCCTAAGTTAAAGCTGTTTGAAGTGTTTTGGTAATGCAATACGATTTAAACATATGCAAAAGAAAAATATACATAATTTAATGTCACTGTGTCAAGCCGCTGCCAGTATTTTGAAAGGACAAACTATAACCATATGTATTATTATATACAGTAAATTTATTTTTGTTAATTGACCAGTGATGATATAATGCATTACAAAATCATATTTGTTGCCCTAATTTTTGGATTTGAAAGTCGAAGTCGAAAGTTCGGAATATATCGACTCCATAAAATACATGGTTAAAAAAAAAAAAGTGTTTATTTTTAAGGTTTGGACCCCCAATGGAAAAATGTGCTTTGTACGCCCTTCCATTCGAGAAACTATTTTGATGCTGAAAAAGTATTGAGCGAAATGACAAGGTCTCTTATTTATTATGGCTCAATGAGTTACAGAACCTCCTGAAATCCTGGAAGTCCTATCGTCATCCTTTTCGCGTATAACCGTAAGACGAAAAGAAAAAAATTCCTTTCTTTTTTTATTTTGGGATTCTGTTTGCAGAAATGCAAGGCGAAAACTGCTGGAGACGTCAGGAGAACCCTTACAATGGATTTCCGCATCGCACATCATTAACTTCGGCTACGGCCACGACGGACTTTTCGGTCGGGAAGTCAAACACAGAAAGAGCGCGCTCGTGTGCACGTGTGTGTTTTCTGGGCGAGGGGGGAGAAAGGCGTGGGAGGAAAAAAAAAAAAAAAAAAAAGCTTCCTCAAACAACGGATTTTCGTATTTGACTCCTGCCACCTTCGCTGCTCGTTTCCTTTCTTTGTCCACCCCACGCTTACCGCCTCGCCTCTCCGACGATTGAGTAAACAAACGCTTTGTGCTGGTGGAGGTTCGGGTCAAAATAAATCGCCACTGATCGTTTGATGTTTTCCCTTCGGCTCTGGCACAAAAGAAGAAGAACAAGGAGGCGAGCCTCGCCTTGGCCGAAACGCTCGGGATCTCCCCAATCCTTGGCACGCTAAGAAAATGTTACAGAAAAGTGACCAGTGGGTGTGAGACGGGAAAAATCCCTTCCGTCCAATTCGACGGGAAATGTTATATTTACAACCGCCTTTTCCCGGTGTTTTTATTCGCGACGACCGCGGGCCGCAAAGGACCTGGCTTCTCTGCTGCGCGCGGGGGTAACAACACGCTATAACGCGACTCGACGCCGCTAGCCCCAGCTCCAGCAACCCAGTTTTGGAGTCCTGGAGCTCGAGCGTTTGGCTTTGAAATGTAGTCATGTAGGCCTTCGCCCGGTTCCCCGATAGAATAATCAGATCGATTCGAGCCAGTCGTGACAAGCTTGCAAGCTTGCTGCGCAAGCCAACAATCGTGACAGTTTTATTGCGAGCTCTGGTGATTATAATCCATTCACGGTTTTTCCCATCTTTTCTGAAGCCCTGTTAAAGTCCTACTTCCGGGATATTCCTCCGCTTCATACAAGCAATTTTAAAAAATTACACCAGAGAGCCAATTCACCTGATTCTCACTCATCCAGTGCAATTATATTTCGTATAGGCCTACACTCTAAATTAAATTCGAATCACTATAAAATCACTGATTCGCAGTGACATTCAACTACTCGAAACAGTAAAAATGACTCCCCTTAGAATAAGTGAAAAAAAAAAATCACTGATTGAATTAGTGACGTAAAAACTATGCCACTGATTGAATAGGTGACGGCCAACTGGATTGGCGAATTAAATGCCTTTTTTTTTAAATTGAATTTAGCCAAATAATTGGATAAAATAATCATATTTACGATCATTTATTATTTACATATCTCAATTTAAAAACAAGTTAAAACATTCCCGGAGGTGACTGGGATTTAACCCACACACATCTTTCCCACTTTGCCTTTATGTTGATACCTTACCATCTTTACGTATTTTATTTTGCCGTTGTCGTCGTCGTATTGAAGGGACGATGTCGAACTGAAGTTGCACAGAATTGTTGACGAATTCCCAGAGCGGCAAAGCGAACTCGAAATCTGCCGCGGAGGGGCTGTGACGCGATACCGCGAACCCTCGACTACAAGTCAGCCACCCTGCCCCTGATTATTAAAACGAATAGAATATGTGAGTGCACTTTGTTCACCGCATGATGTGCAGTTTAAACCGTCAAACAGGGCGCTGCGATGATTACATAACAACGAGCTGAAAGACTTAGGAATGGAATGGAAGGCTGAATGTTCATGAACATATATTACCTCGTAAAATGGTGTTTTGAAAGACGAAACTCACTTTAGAAAGTATGTTGTATTGGTTTAATTAGTTTATTAGTTGTTATTTCACTTGATGCACGTTGTTTGGCAGCCATTTTTACGTGCTGTTTAACTGATACATCAGTTAATAAACAAACCACTAAAAACAGTTGAAAGAAATGACTGACGAATTATGGGAAAACGTCACTGAATCAATAAATGACGGGAATCGGGAATTATGTCACTGATTCATTAGTTAAATTCACTGAGTGACTGAGTGACCCAATAACCCCATGACCCATTGACCCCCTCGGCCCCCATTGACCCCATCGACCCCATGACCACTGACCCTATGACCCCATGACCAATTGACCCCCTCGGACCCATTGACCCCATCGACACCATTGACCCCATCGACCCCACTGACCCCATCGACCCCATCGAACACATTGACCCACTGACTCCAGTGACCCATTGACCCCATCGACCCCATAATAACCCATAACTCTTTCACCCATAATGACACCTGATTGCGGCGGCTGTGATGATGGTGAAAACTTGATCGCAGAATATTAACTAGCAACAACCAGTTAGCGGTGATACATGTCGAGGCTCTGTGCTCGTCGAGGTCAAAAGACGGCACGTCATATTCGCAATTCTTCTTCGTGGTATTGAATCACTCTGAGAAATACTCCTTCGCCCCGGAAGAAGACACACAGGTAATATCACACACACATACACACACACATACATACATATATGATATGAATATAACAGATTCATAATTGTATAAATATGTAAATATAAAATTATTTTCAATTTAATTTATGTACATATAATTATGGAAATATACATTTATTTAAATTTAGTTTATTTATAGTTGTGAACCTATAACTAAGTAAATATAAAATTAATTTTAATTTACTTTATATATAGTGTTAGGTATGTAAGTATATGAATATATATATATATAATAATTTTCAATTTATCTTATACATAAGTATGTACGTACATATAAATATGGAGGTATAAAATTTATTTAAATGTCTATATATAGGTGTGTACATATAAATATGAGAATATAAAATAATTTTTAAACCCTATATATAAGTATGTATTGTACATATAAATATGGAATCATAAAATTAATTTTATTGTCTATATATGTGTGTGTGTGTGCGTATAATTATGGAAATATATCATTAATTTTAAATATATATATATAAGTATGTGCATATGCCTATGAGAATATGCAAATAACATATTGTTATGATAGTACCTGCGTGGGTTATAGGGTCGATGGTGTCAATGGGTAAATGGGACAATGGGTCAGTTTGTGAGGGGTCGGTCCGACAACAGGAGACAGTTGTCTACTTTACGTATAACCATGATTTATAGGTGAGAGGAAAAAACTCGTCTGGAAGAAACTGTTTAAGTTATAACTGCATGGTAATGTGATCAAGGAACTAGCATCTAAAGCCAGCCTACCTACCTGTGTGTACGTGTGTGTGATGTCTCAATGTCTGCATGTGATTGGTCAGCTGCAATCAAGAGGTAACTTGTTGATTGGCTGGTCGGTGTCTGTACAATGTATAAATGGTGCAGTGCAATTGGTTCAAAGTAAATATGATGCCATAAGGCTTGCACATTTGTATATTGTAAGCAGTAGGGAGGTAAGCTGAGAGGTTTAGTGTGGCAGTAGCTGCGCCGAAGGTGGATCGTCTCGGCTAGCTTCTACCTCTTCACATAGATTTTTCTCGAGTTTTTTTTGTTTTTTTAGATCATTCAACGTCATGGGGTTAAGGTCAAGGTAGTCTGAATCTAATATGGCGGTGGTAGGCTTTAATGTGTTATGCTTGCTGACTTATGTATTTTTTCTCAAGTTTTTGTTTTCCAGATCATTCAAGGCCATGGTGTCAAGGTCGAGGTAGTCTGCATCTAATGTGGTGGTGGTAGATTGTAATGTATTACGCTTGCTTACGTATTTTTTCTCGAGTTTTGATTTTGAAGGTCATTCAAGGTCACGGGCCAAGGTCGTGGTATTCTGCATCTAATATGGCGTGGTAGTATTTAATGTATTATGCTTGCTGACTTTTATGTTTTTTTCTCGAGTTTTTGTTTTCAAGGTCACGGTGTCAAGGTCAAGGTCATTGGTTTCCAATACGGTGGATGGGTGATGCCTACCAAGATGGTTGTTGCCTGCCAAGATGGTGGCCTCCAATAACGTATAAACAAATGAACGAAAAAAACAAGTATGGCAGCCTACAGTACCATATAAACAAATATGGCGGTCTCCAGTAACGTATAAACAAATGACGAACGAAAAAATCAAGATGGTGGAATGAGTATAGGTGAGGGGGGTGGTTTAGAGAAAGTCAGTCGTCTGCTGGGGATGAAACGAATGTGACAGATGGCGGTGCTGTGAAATGTAAAATTTTAATTAATTGTTTTATAAATTTTTAAGGGAATTTTTTTTTAGGTAAAAGGGGAAATTTGAAGGGAAAAAGAGGAAAAATGGACGCCGGGGAAAAAGATGTTTTAATTTAAAAATTTTCAAAATATAATTTAATAAAAACAAATTTTTTAGCGGTTTTTTTTTTTTTTTTTTAAATTTTGAAACTATTGTTAAATTTTTAAAATTATTTTAAAATTAAACTTTTTACTAATGATTTTTATTTTTGTGTCAAAGGCAAAGCTCTCCTGACGCCTGGGTCACTGATCCCTGTCTCCTCTCTGTCCCTGGGGTCACTAATCCCTCTCGTCTGCTCCGGCAAGAAAGCGAAATTTTTAGGGAAAAAGGGAAATTTTAAGGTATTTTGGTCGATTTTGAGAGAAAAAATCGAAATTTCAAGGGAAAATAGGGGAAAAAATATGGCGGACGGGTAACGTAATAAGATGGCGGCTGGGCTGCTCTGACTCCGACGCCCCACGCCTTTGTACCTCAACCGCCATATCTATACTATTTGTACCTGATTGTTAATAGGTGTTCCTTGGTTGTTTTTAAAAACTGAGAACGAATTAACTTATGAATTTTTATTTTAAGTTAATTGTTGTATAAATATGCACAAGTAGTTCATATATTATGTCCGTATCATGTCTAACGGCTGTTCGCAATAAAGTGAGCACTTTTGATATCAAACTTAGAAAAAATTCGCTGCTCCCATTTGCAATATATTTTAACGGGTGCATTGAGTGACATGCGCCCAGTAAATTTGGTAACGATGGATGGAAAGTAGTTCCGTATCTTAACGTCGAATAAAACACGTTAGGTAGCCATGATGACTTAAATTATTCCGTTCGCTTTCGGTTTTTGTTAATGCATCGAAGCATAAAAACGACCAGATTTGTAAAATTGTTTCCTTCCCAATAATTTCAGTTTCACATTACCGACGCGTGACTAAAGTGATGCGGCCCGTGGCAGTGTTAATTTGACATACGGCGGAAAAATACACAGCGTGCTGACTAGTATATTTTAAGCAGGGCTTCCAAAAGTGCTCATTTTACCGTGAACAGCGTATAACACAATTAGCTGCATCTACTGACGCATTTTTTTTTTTTTTTTTTTTTTCAATAAATCCTCCTAAGTTTGAATCAGGAAAAAAAATAAATAAAAATTTTCAACATCGCGGGTGGCACGGTCTCTCAAGCCAAACGGCCTTGCGCGTAATACATATTACCACGAGAGGCGCGATTTAAGCCTCACACCCCCATTTCCCCCCCCCCTCCCCCCACGAAAAATCTGTCGACGTTTTCTCCCGCGGGTTTGATTGATGCCTTCCGATCGTCTGCGAAACCACCCCCTCCCGCCTTCAATCAATTATGACGTCCGGCAAATACTTTCGCCTTCTGATCGGCCCATCCCAGCTCTGCGGGAGAAACATAAAGGATCGGTCGGAGAGTGGGGGGGGGGGGGGGGGGGGGAGAGAGATGACCGACACAAAGTGAACGATGGAGGCTGTTAACGTCAGGTTTCGTCCTCTGTCCGATGGAACGCTCGCGGAAGATTTATCTGTTCGTCTCCGGGGGCGTACATTCATTTTCCTTTAGCACCGCGCGCCCTCGATATTTATTTCCACTTCCTGCGAGGCTCTCGCGCGTTGCGTCATTCCCGGACGCAGGATTTGATCTGACGTCATCACGGCGAATGACAGCTCTGCGTTGGCAACGCACGAAGCAGTATCCGTGTGCATAAGATGAGAACTCCGATACTGAGCGGACCCTGCCGCTTTCAATTGTAGTTCCCAGTCAGCGGGGAAAAGAAATTACTCGAGATGAAGTATATATGGAGAAGCAGTGGTATTAAAACGAGGTTAAAAGGGGAGAGGGGGGGGGGGGGGGGGTTAGGGAATCACGAACAAGCGGCTTGCAACTTTATGAATGTGTTTATCATAACCTTTAGGATCCGTCGCTTGGAAAGTTCCCTCAACTCAACCAGGAAAATGGACTCTTAAGTGGATAGTTATCTCAGCCATTTCCATGGTACTTGTACTATAATTAGACCTTGTGTACCATGTGCCATGACGAGGTCGTCACCGTACGCAAACGTACCATAATCTGACTACAGTAAAAATATGCAGCTAATGACTTTAAATGAAAGATGATCAATTTGTAGTGCTTGGTTTAAGTCAAAAGCCGAATCCCTGCGATTTACCTGTTAATTAGACGTCGTGTTTTATTTGTATTTGATATCATTAGTGCAGTGTTCAAACATTGGTTGCGTAATGGGAGCAGAGCAGACAGAAAATTGCGATTTTACGCATTTGTTAGAAATGTGCCATAATTTTGCAACAGTGTGCCATTATTTTGAATGCCCCGTACCATTATGTAGCACCGACGATCTAACATCCCTGGTCTTGGCTGTAGTTCAAAAACAGGCTAATGAATAAAAAAATAGGCAAGAGGCGTATCCAAAATAAATGTGATGTTTCGAGGGGAGAGCCTGATCTTAAATACGAACACAAACACTAGTGTTTTAGCCCGAGCCCTTGATTTAGTGATCGGCCCTCAATACCTCTGTGTTACGCGTCGCCCAACTCTCCCCACTCCACTTAATTTAAAAGAAAGAAAAAATAGGCGGTGTTATACAGCATATGGTATTTACGTATGCAGACACTAACATATTATTCATGTGTAAATGCCTGTTATTTAACAAAAGTCTTGGAACTAAATATAAATAAAATTGTATCAATTCAAGAGGGAATGCGATTTCTCTGTACCTCCTCCATACACTGAGAGAAATTCGCACAAAATATACGTTTGTATAGGGCCAAATATACATTGCGTTACCCTAATAAAATATATTATTAAGAAAAAATTTTAAAAGCAACAAAATTACTTTTGTTCGTCTAACAAAATATACGTTTCAATAAACAAAATCGCTGCGTTGAGAAAAAGGGGGGGGGGGGGGATCAGACTGTCAACTAAATATATTGTTGAATCAACTGTGTACAGGCTGTGTCTAAATTCCTATTACAAAATGCAAGGGCGTGTAGTGGGGACCAAAAAAGTTACGTTTTGCACAGGAACTTAGGTGCGGGAACGTACCGTTTCCCCGCGATATACAAAACACCACCACATCACATGCTGACCTCTCCCCCGTCTGCAACATACTGTGCGTTGTTTATCTTCTGGGTCCACTTACAAGAAGGGCTCGATGTGACGACCAGCGTCTTACACAAACACGGTACCTACGTACCATGTTCTGGTACATACGATCACCAGTACCTGGAATTCCAATATCTGCCGTAGCCATAACCCGCGCCAGCAATTCTTCCTCTGATTCCATAGAGGCCTGGTAAATCAAACCTTCATGTGGCCCCACACGAAGTAGTCTAGCGGAGTCGTTTTGGCCAACAGTGGATAGGTCGAGGTGGCCCGATTGCTTGGCCTGCACGTTCACCCGACTTGACTCCGCTAGACTACTTCCTGTGGAACCATATGAATGGCGTGGTTTACGAGACCCCTGTGGAATCAGAGGAGGACCTGCTGGCGCGGATTATGGCTGCGGAGGAACTTGGACTTCCAGGTATTGGTGATCGTGTGTACCGGAACATGGTACGTAGGTACCATGTTTGTGTAGACCTCGCTGGTCGTCACATTGAGCCTGTCTTGTAAGTGGACCCAGAAGATAAACAACGTACAGTATGTTGCAGACGGGGGAGAGGTCAACATGTGATGTGGAGGTGTTTTATTTGTCTCAGGGAAAACGGTACGTTTCCGCACATAAGTTCCTATGCAAAACGTAACTGTCTTGGTCCCCATTACAGGCCTTTACAGTGTGTAATGGGAATTTAGACACAACCTGTATATTTGTTTGACCTCTCATTTGACAGCCTTCGTTCGAAAATACAGCTCGGGAGTTTGTTTGTGTTTTTTATGACAATTAGGATAGTAACCGTGTTTGTTAGTGCATCTATTGATGCTTAACAATCGTACAAACACATTAATAAAACAATGCAACAAGAAACTGACAAGTAAAGCTGTAAAACTTGAAATATTCGTCTGCACAAGTTCCCCAATATTTGCAATATATCTATTTAAAAGCTTTACGTTGCCATCAGTTGTCACATTAGCTGAGGTTACTAAGGCGTAGCGCTAGGCCCCAGAATTTGGTTCGAATCTCGGTCGAACTTTTAAAATGTTGTATATCGGCCCAAACTGTTTAATGTACCTGTAGCTAAACAGATCTTTAGTTGCACCAACCAAATCTTACAGTTTCCCGGCAACCAAATGAGAACAACAAAATAGTTTTGTTTCAGCAACTAAATATTTCAATGCCGCATATACAAACAATTTGGTTGCACCAAACAAATATTTTTCTCAGTGTACGCTCTAGTTGTAGAAAAAAAAAGGCTAATGTGTGTACACATTTAAGTGGAGTGGAGAGATTTAGGCTTCTGTTAACATCGGGGTCTCGAGAGCCGATGAGGGTGAAACGAGATGAGTATGGAGCAGCTCGGCAATGCAAGGGCGGGGATAGCGGTAGATCCCCAAGAAAACCACCTGGCTGACGTCCTCATTGGGCACAATTCCTATGTACAAAAATTCGGGAGTGACCCAGCCGAGAATCGGATCCGGTTCACCTTGGTGGGAGGGTCTAGCCGTTACACCACCACGGCCCCTATATACTGGCTGGAATACGATTGTTTACGTACGGTAGGCTACACAATAAAAACCGTTTGCGTTTAACTGAGCACTTCTAAATGCCCTGATAAGGACCTACATCTATGCTTATTTCGTATCCTTCCGCCATTTGTAAAATCAACGATCTCGAGGGCCCGATGACATTATTTGTGCGTCGACAAAGCGAAGTCATGGAATTTTCAGGAACGTAAATATGCTACTAACAGTTAATTATTACTCTTTCGTACGTGGGATCCGCGTTGGCCGAGCGGTTAGCTCGCTCGCCTCCCACCAAGGCGAACCGGGCTCATTCCCCGGCCGGCCACCGGATTTTCGCAAATGGGATTCGTGCCGGACGATGCCGTTGGTCGGCGGGTTTTCTCGGGGGTCTCCCGTTTCCCCCGCGCCTTCATTCATAACGTCTGCTTAAGTTGTACACTGCAGACTTTCGTAACTTTCGCGGTTGGATGCAAAATAACTTACTGCATGATAATTTCCTAATCGCTGATCACCATGGTATGTTTTGATTAATTATTATAATGAAAAGAATTACTCCATATTTCAGTTTAGATGATTTTAATAAGTAATCAGAAAAAAATACTGTTGGATATGTTTTTGTACTGTATTTGTTTTATTGGGCGCTTTGTTACGATCTTAATTCATTTCTGTCTCGTTTACGAAGGCACTGCACACTTACAGAAAAGTAATGACAAGCGTATAAAAAGCGGGAGAAAAATTATTCAAGCCAGAGAAGTATTAAGGAGAAAGAAACCGATGGATATTCTGTCTAGTGTTGTGTTGCTTGATCGTGTCAACAACAGGAGGGTGCCAAGACATTTGCAGTCCTTCGCTAAGAACAAGAATAGATTTTCTGGGTGTGATGGATCCATCTAAGACCTCGAACTGCGTGCCACCAGGGGACGGGCCCGCGGAACCCGGGGGCTAAGCCACCGTCGGAGAAGCAGGTAATCGTACGACTTTTAACCCCTTAAGTTAATGTACATGCGTTAGGGATAGAGGATGTTTTCATGGGTTTATGTAAAAAATATTTATAATCCATTCACGGTTACTTCACACTTTTCTGAAGCCCTGCTGAAGTTCTACTTCCAGGATATTCCTCCGCCACATACAAACAAAGGTTATTTAAGTCTATAAATATCACCAAAGGACAGTGCGTCGAATTCGTGCGCACTCGGTTGTAATCATCATGCGTGAGAACTATTTGTCACTAGGCGCTACCACCACACAAATTTCCTCACTGTTTCTCTTCGTATTTATTATAAACGTATTATTATAATTTATAAATAAATTACAGATAAAAATTAAATTTACCAAAAAAAAAAAAAAAGTGATACTTTCATGTTAACAGTGGTATAAAATGTTTGTGATCCGCGGCGTGTTTAGGAAATAACTAAACATGTCACACATGGGGCGGTTCTTCAAAGGTTGCTGTTGGGTATTTTTAAGTTCTCGTCAGTTATACTGCGACGCAAGAATTGAGAAACAATTGCATGAGTTAATCTGAGTAGCAACGCATACAAAAATTATTTACTCGGTATAAAACTTTGTGTGTAATGTCACAGCGATTCAGTCGTAGACTGGTATAGAAGATATGTAACGTGACGGAAGTTTCCACTTACAATATAGCGATGTTTTATTTTCCAGTTTTGTAAATACTCTAGCTGAAGCATACTCTTCCAAGCGTTGACCATTAAAATTAATAATAGCTTATAAGCTATTTCAAATTATTGATTTATAAACATGTGTTACTGAAGGTTTGTTTAAATATTTACATTTTAAGGAAATCCACTATTCTCTACACACAATATTTTTCTTATCTGCTACAGCAAGACTCTGTATATCCACACACAGATACACACACACGCCATTTCGCATAGACTGAGTTTTCAAATAAGCCATTAGGATTTCTAGTGTTTTTTTTTAAATCTATCATTTTTACCTTTCTTATTATTTGAAATTTTTCTAATAGGATAATTCCTTTAGAAATTATTCCTAATATCAGAGCTTCATCTGCTTCATAAATCCTTGCGGAATAATAGGTGAACTCATTAGATATCTCAATAGTGGGGCAAGAAAATTTAATACAAGTAGGTCTTCGATTACGCCACAACAAGATTGTAAAGTCACACAAACTAATTTTGTGCTGCGGAAAAAAAGGCTGTAAAATAATTCATGGTCACTGCATAAATACGAGAATTCAGATACCCATTTCGCAAAGTTTAAATTTACATACAGCTCTTTAGTTTACAGTGAAACATATCAAACTGCAAAACTGTTACAACCAAGCAAATATATCTTCCGGCATTTGACACAGCTAGTCGACAATGCATCCACTACAATTTCAGAGCGAAAGCATTTGATTTTCACAGCCGAAGGAAATATTTACCTTCTCGTGTGCACCGCTTTTATTTTCTAAATGTTAGCGGATCCGCGAGGGAGGGCTTCCACACAACGTCCGTACAAATTGGCCTATTCAGTTTTGGCGGACCGTGGTTTGGAATTCGCCGATAATCGAAAAACGGTGTAACGCCAAAGTAATTTCGCTCAAAGTTGGCACCCGTCGCGATGACAAGAACTCCCGCTAGCTTCGGTAAACACGCCCTTTCCGAAGAGTTACGCCCGCGGGGGGAGGGGGGTGATTAACAAGTAGGGTTTGCAACACCACAGGGGGAAACAAAAATTTCCCCATTCGCGAACAAGCTTGTTTCTGCTATTTCCACGCTGAGGCACGAAGTTCGCTTGTCGTGCTTGTTTTATTTTTTTATACATCCTATAGATAACCTTATTTTGCCAGTAAATCAGTTGCTCGCGGACCGTGTACCGCACGCGGCCTATTCTTGTCCGGCTGGTGCTCCGTCGACCAGCTTGTAAAACTGATGGCTGAAAAGTTACAAAATGTAAATCATGTTCCCTACCTCCTCTCCACCATTTCAACCCCCTGGCGAAGCCCGAAAACGTCCCTTGTACCAGGCGTCAACTTCGAGTGGGAGAGGGGGGAGGGGGTGGTTCGCCGATATATAAACTCTGTACATGATAATCATGGTCATTTACACGCCATCTACAACACATTGTCCGGTCGGCGGCGTTGACGCCTAGGGGGTTCAGGGTTGGTCGATACGAGAATGGTTGTTTGTGGGCGAGTGGGGGGGGAGGAAGGGGGTGAACGATAGCCAGAAATTCGCTTTCGCTGTCGGGGGGGGGGGGGGTAGGATGCATGTTTGGGAGGTTGCGTGGGGGAAGGGTGGCGGGGAGGCCGCAGTTTGAATGAGGAGCGCTAGGGGCCCCACAAATCACTGGCGGTCTACTGGGGGTTGCAGTGTAAACCACCCCCTCCGCCCCCTCTGCGCTGCCCCCGCTGACATGGTCCACTCAATTAGCTAGGCTTTAATTAGCCCGTGACGGCCCATTGCCAGCTCATTAATATGGCCCTCCTCCTTCCCACCAACCCCGCGCTGTGCCTTCCTGGTTCGGTAAATCAGGTTGACACTATCAACACGGGTGGTCGAGGGGTTGAAAGGGGTGGAGTTTGACAAGGTCTGGACAGTGCTCCAACTGCCAGCCGCTACCTGTCACGCTGTCACACGCCGTTCGGTCGAGGGGGTGGGGGGGGGGGTTAAAGGAGTTCCTTTGAGTGGGCAGGGAGTGGTGCAACTCTGACGTCAGATTACCGCTTCGAGAAAATATCTGCATGGTGACGTGGTCTGAAAAAAATAAATGGTCATTGTTGGCGCAAATATTGAGGTCGGTGAATCCTTTCCGAATTTAACAAGAATTGAACCGAAAATTTGTCCCGAATAAGAAGTCACGTTGGTATTGGTGAGGTGAACAAATCGATCGAGGCAGTGGTCATGCTGTTTGGAAAATGCTCGCGAACATGGAAAGCTGCGCCGTACTTCAATTGATCAATTAACTATACTATAAAAGTGGTGTTATATGTATGTATATAGATTACCCAAGTTTAATTTAAACATTTTATATTCTTGTTGGCAGTGATTGCACTCCCATGCAAGTAGACAGCGTTATTTAATGAGCACCAAATTTAGTTTTTGCGTCGTTTCGTTAATAACCACTTGAGGTAAAACATATACTTAGGCGTTATCCATTGAAAAAATTTAGAAAGAGACCATTTAGAATCTTCATGTAAGCACTAATTCACAAATTGGGATAAGTTTCGATGCATTTTATAATATAACTTATTAAATACTACGAAAATGATTTTATAAGGAACTTCTGGTTGATTTTTGTTAGGCCTGCAAAGATAATATAACGTACCGAGATTGAATTTTCGCGGTGTAGTGATAAAGAAATTAAAATACTGAGAAACGACGGAAGAGAAATAATTTAGATTGTGTATTCACTAGCTCCGAAGAGAATTGGTACGCTACTGAAAATGGAAGACAGCGCCTAAAAAAACCCAATAATTATGGTGTTCAAAAAATTATTGTTAATAGCCACAAAATTAGTTTGTCGATACAGACCTCATCAATTCTGTGGCATAAACATTTTTTTTTTTTTTTCCATTGAAGTATTTAGCGACAACCACAAAATTACTTATGTGGTCAGTATTTAAATTCAGTGTGTTGGTAGGCATTTGTGTGTGCGTTGGCAGCAACAAAAATGTCACGATGCTAGCAGAACTACTGACTAGTGGAGCTCATAAATGTGTCTTGCGTGCTGCCGGGTTTTCTTTTTCTTTTTAACTTACGTATGGTTAAACAGACATTCGAAACAGAATTCAGGACGTTCGGAACACTAAACGAACCCCGCTTACAGCGAACGGGAGTTATGTGTAATACGCACTGCACCAGTTTGTTTCTTGTTGACGGATGCGTCTTGACAACGCACATGCCTCAAATATAGTAAGCGGTACACACACATGCCAAAGCATGAAAACTTTACCTCGCGGAAAAGTTTGTTTCTGGAATCCTATATGTCTAACCTTTCCTACTTACAATGAAGCATGTCTTAATTTATTAAATATACACAATGTTGCTATATTGCACGTCAATGCTTCTAGGGAACATTCCTCATATCTGGAGGATGAAAAAAAAAAGTTATATGGACATAGGTCCGCAAATGCTTTATTTCTTGTGTACAGCCCATAATACTTAACGTGCAGTGTATTGCCCGCGGGCTGGATCGTGTTACTGTTGGATGCCACCGCAGCTGTACTTGGCAGCCCATACCAGCCCCCGAGGAGCCATTATGTGAATCCTCTAGACTTTTGTTTGTGGGGACATTTAAAGGCACTTGTATATGCAACCCCAACCCCTCCGTAACCAGAATTGTAGTGGGTTGCGAAACAATCAAGAATTTTTCGGGCGTCCATGCAACGGCAGATTGATGCATGAGTTCGTGCTGATGGAGGACATTGTGAACATTTCCTTTAGCGCCGACGATAGGCTGTAACACATGTGCAACTGACTCTGTGAAGTTCCTGCCGTCCTGGGTGTAGTGTCGTAGCGTGAGGTGTCGTGTGTCGTGCAAACGAACGCTGCGACGGCGTTCCACAGTAACGTGATCCATCCCGCGGGCCATGCTCTGTACGTTATGTGTTACGGGCTGGAGTACAGAAACAAAGCGTTTGCGGACCTATGCACATGTAACATTTTTTTCATCCTCAAGGTGCGAGGAATGTTCCCCCGAAATATTGAAATTGCAATATTGCAACAGCCTGTATCCTTCATGAGATAGTTCACAACCTTATGCAAGGAGACGAACACAGACAAATATGGCGTCGGGGCGAGGCAGAAGGTGGCCACTTGCAACACGCCAGCGAGTATATACAGAATATAATGTATCTATAGTCCATTCCCCATTGGAAGCAACTTTCTCGGAACCCTGCTAAATATCTATTTGCAGGCCCGTTTCGTATCCTTCCGCCAAATGTAAACAAACATTTCCATGTGGCTGCCATGTAGCATCTGTCAATATCAATGTTTACATGCCATTGTGTGTGTACATGTTTTCGTATACTTTCGCTACACCTAAAAATAAATATTGAAATGTGACTTCTACTTTTATACGTGTCAAATGTGTTGTTTACTGTTTACAGCTTTTCAAAGAATTCTGTCTTAGGTGTATTTCAAAAACAATTTCTTACGAATATTCACAGTTTAGGCCTATAACATTATTTAGGTTGCTTTATGACGTTTTAAAAATGCCTGAATTAATGATAGTTCTAACGGTTACGTTACATTAACATATTTATTTTCCACGAAATAGCACACTACACGTAATGCACGTTAATATTTTGCCGCGACTGTGTTTAACACTGTTACAACTGCGGGGTAATGAACTGTAGTATTTAACTTTTTTTTATTGATATGTGTTGGGTTATTTCTCTAAAGGGAAGGCCTCAGTTCGAATAACAAACGAATAGACAGTCCAACGAAAAAGCGACATTAAAATCAAGCACGCAACTCGTGTCGCTCATTTTTTGTTATAGAAACTTAACATATAGTGGTGAACATGCACACAAATATGCCTACCGTAACTTTTATTCCGCTCATATTTATATGTGTTGCTACTTAATGTGTATTAGGTTTATTGAAATTTATTGCGGCTGGGCTTGGTTATTCTGTTGGGATTGGTGGTAAATCACGTTACACGACTGTGTTTCAAACACCCAGGGCAAAGATACACCGTTGTGATAAATAAACAGACGTGGATGTAAATAAATAACTTCGCCATAAAAACAGTTCACATTTACAACGTATAAATAGTTCATATCAAATATTTGAAATCACGCACACACGCAGATCTAGCGTAACTATCACCACGCAGCCACGCCACGCTATTTCACACGCAGCGGTTAACGAAACACACCGTGACAGTATATTTATTACTGCCGCGGAAACACAGATTTATCATAACCTCGTGACTTGCTTAGGTACGTTTAAAAAACACAACGTCTACAAACGTGATGTGGTAATTTGAAGTATTTTTCGGAGTAAGTATAATTTACGCTTCTTTTGGTAAAACAGTAACACGCCATGTCATGGCTCGCCATGTCTGCTAACGTCATTTTGTTTCTGCCCCGCCATCATATCTAAATATATTAAAATAAGTATTCAGACATTAAAGTCTCTTTTCAGTTGTAAATTACAAATCCAGAAACCATAATTTTGCTGTAATGAGTATGAAATATGCTACAACTGAAATCAGGTACAATTTGGTCGCGTTCTGGCGAAGTGAAACTTCCCGAGTGTGAAAGAGACAAAGAGAGAGAGGGAGAGGGAGAGAGAGAGAGAAGAGAGAGAGAGAGAGAGAGAGAGAGAGAGAGAGAGAGAGAGAGAGCCAAGCCTCGCTCAGCAGACAGTTGCTTCAAAGTTGCTCTCGCTCGATAAAACACCACCCTACCATTACGACCTATTCACGATATTTTCCGCTGTTCCTTTAAACTGTAGAAATGAGATATTTTGCCATAGGGGCTACCTAAATATTTAAATTTTTCAATAGGCATTGTTTAATTTACAAATAGTACACTAAAAAAAAAACAGGTTAAAATAATATTTTAACTGTGAACTATTTCTTACCGGCCGTTGCGAACACGTCGCTGCTCTCGCTGTTGTTAATTAATATTTTAAAATAAATAAATATTACAAGTTACAGAATATATTAAGATAATGTTTCATTTATTCAATAATACAGTATTCTAAAGTTAACCACAGTGTTATATATTTGTGGAATACAGGTTATTGAAAAAAAAACATGTTGACATGTTATGCCTAGAGTGTTTGTTCAAAGGTTGATTTTCATAAGTCGCTTCCAATCGGGAATGGACTATAGTTTGGCATTCTCGGCAAAATGCTTAACTCTGGACTATATCAATGCTATTGTTGCCAATTAAGTATCTAGAGGTAGAATTTATTTTTGTATAAACAAATATTTTAGTGCGCACGAAATTATTTCAGTATTTATCAGTCAACGTGCAATTGAGCTTTATTTTTTTATATTTTTTTTTTTAGCAGTAACAAAATTTCGCCTTGAAAAGCACCAACCCAGAAGTTTAACACTAGCGAATTTTTTTTTTTTTTTGTCAGTGTAGACCATTATATACATTTCCTGAAATAAAATTTAACACAAGTAAGAAGACGATTGTCCAATCCAAAAGAGATGGCCAGAATGCAATACATGAAGTTGAGTGAATCGGCTGATTAATTCCCGAAGACGGGACGATGGTAATACTGTTACGAGGAAGGCATAACTAATTCTGACTTTGCTGTAACCCAAATATAATAAAATAAAAACACGCAGAAATATACTTTTATATATATATATATATAAGTATATTTCGTAGAATCACGGAGATGTAACAAAACCAAATGCAAACAAACGAAACATCACTAAACCCAGAACGCGGTTCAGACAGTTCGTATGGTAGTTGTTGAGTTTATACTAGTGGACCTACGCAGCAGATGAAGTCGGTATGCCTCATCTTTAGTTAATATGAGAAACAATGCACCGTATTTGTGTGCTGGACAAACTATCTGAAATAAATTTTTGCTATGCACAACAATGGCGCGTGTTTCCGCCACTTTATCAGAAAACATAAATAAGTAAGAAACGTTTTCTTTACAAACATCTTTAACTTTCCAGGCCTACTTTGATGTATTATTTCACGTGTTGCAGGTGGGAGATTTTTCGGCTTGTGCTGTAATCGAGGTGACACAGCGTTTGTCTCGCCGTCACAGTAGAAGGGCTGCGGGCTATGTCTAAGACGACAGAGATTTTGACCGGTCATATTCTGAAGCACTAAAAAAAGTTATTCGCGGAGAAACCACGGGGCAATGAACACCGGAGCGTCCTGTACCGGCAAATATAACATATAGGCTGTTCGCGGTAAAGTGAGCACTTTTGAGACCCTTGTTACTTTTTTCCTTTCAGCCATTTTTTATTCTTGAACTACCGTTTTAAATAAATATTGCCGTGCAAGTAATCAACACAGTGTGTAAATTCAACCGCACTCGGAAGTTAACGTCTTAAGATCAAAGAAAATATATTTATTGATTAGTATACTAAATTAGAGGGCTTTCAAAAGCACTCACTTTATTGTGAACAGTCTATACCTCTGCATACACAGCTGTACTGTCCGCGCGCCAGCTCTGAAACCCTGACAGGAATACGACCATGGAACGATAGGCCGGCCACGCTATACGACTGTACTATCGTACAAAGAAAACATTCACTCACTTCAAGGCAGCGCTTGTTCACTGCTTGAACTGCACGCGCCTGACGCACTGGAGGAATCACTACTGTCGTCAAGACGTACAACGATACTGCCAATTACATCTGATATACCATCCTTTCCCCAGTATTCAGTCTCAAGCTTCTGCACGTGAACACAGTACCCTTCCCAGCCGGTCTTGGTTACACTGTCCTACAGATGACTGCGGGAGGTTAGGAGCAGGCTTCTCGGTAACCCACTTTATGTAATTAACACTGTTCATTTGGCCGTAATAGTCGCCACTGGCAGCGCCGGCTTTATAGACAAGGAGAGCATTTATGATAAATCCGTTAATACCCCCAGCATATACTACAATTAATCGGTTACCCGAATTCACATTAGCTTGTATGCCAAAAACCTCTTCATGTTGCCAACATTTACCAAACGTTCAATTACCGTCTATCTATGTCACGTATATGAAGATAATTTGTTTCCCACCTTGTATGTGCTGTTTCAACTAGATAGTCGTGGCGCCAAGATACGATGTGAAGTCTCTCAATTAGTATCTTCCTGTGAATGCGATTTTTTCCACCGAAAACCTAGTTGTTTGATCACCTTACGCAAGGAAGTATGCGACCACGGAAAGTATATTTTCTCCTTTACTACGGGCAGTAATTTTGTAATGGTGGGGACACTTTTTTCTGGATATAAAAATCCTGAATCGTCCGCCGAATTACACATAGATCAAAGTCATCAATATTCACGACAGTATGTTCCGGCCTAGTTCTCCGTCGTTTACCCGGCGTGTGCAAGCTACCGCCCTCCCCACTGTTATATAGTTCTTTCTGCTCCTTCCGTGTCTTTTTAACTACCGCCTGCGACACTCCAGCGTAGTCTGCAGCTCTCGCTGTCGCCTGGTTTACTGTGAAAACATAACGCTTTTGTTTCGCCTCTTCATCACACTTTGCAATTATATTACTTAGGATTCTCCGGCCCTCGCAATGCACGACGGTGTTTTCCTTCCGGACAGACATAACACCCGCAGCGGCGATGTTCACGACACTTCGGAGCTGAATGTGTTGACTGCGGATAGTAAATGCGTGTCCACGCTCCCCACTCCCCGCTGACAGTCCCTTTGTCTTGCCTTCCCCTTTCCTCATACCCCGCGGTTTCCGAGGGTGGCGCTCGGACAGTATACACTACGCAGTGTTACAGTTTCTCAGAATCAGTGGGCTCAGTCAGGTTTTCAACAGAATGAGGTCTGAATTAAATGAAAGGGTTTTTAAAATAGTTTCCTAACTTATTTACAAACACCGCCCGTTATTAGTCATTCCCGCACAACAAACGGCTACCATTTGCGATTTACAATTGATCAGTTTCATCTATACCATTTATAATCACCTCAAAGAAATTAATGCAATCAACTAACTGAAATCGGTATCAATAAACCGCGTATCAATACCTATTGAATGATTTTACAAATCTCATATGCTCATGTATGACAGTTTCAATATATGCATTAAAGTCCGTATCACACGTTCATAAAGTCTCACCTTAGTTCAGTCCACATCCCACCAGTCCGGAATGTTCTAGAGTGCTCCAAGGGTCCTCAGGCACAGTAGTTTTCTATAGGCACTTTTGAAAGCCCTCTCATTTGGAATAATATTTAATAAATATATTTTATTTTAGCCTTAGTCGTTAATTTCCAAGTGCGGTGGGATATACACACTGTGCTTATTACTGACATGATAGTATTTATTTTAAAAATGTTGTTAAAGGAAAAAAAAAAAAATTGGCTGAAAGGAAAAAGTAACTAGGCCCTCAAAAGTGCTCATTTTACCGTGAACAGCCTACTCGTCGGATACGCTGCCCTCTCGTCCGTCCTCGCTGCGAAAGTACTCGTCTACTTACGTCTCGCGTCGCCCGCCGTCGCCCACCCTCTTCGCTGATGTCCCGCGCTGCGCTGCACCTAACTTCACCAGATCCCAACACTTCAGCCAGATGGCTACCACAGAGAGTGAATCCCCTCCGTCTGCGGGTTGGGGGGGGGGCATTTATAGTGTCGTCGGCTCTGGTCCAGAATCTTCTCTAAAATGCCGCGTTGTACCAAGCAGAAAGATTATAGGGTATTCACGGTAAAATAAGCACTTTTGAAAGCCTTGCTTAAAATCTACATGTATGCACGTTGTGTATTCTTCCGCCTTGTGTAACATTAACATTGTTGTGAGCCACATCACTTTATTCGTGCGTCGGCCAAGTGAAACTGTGAAATTATTTTAAAAGTAAATTACTAACACATCTGCTCATTTTTACACTTTGGTGTATTAAAAAATAAAGAGAAAGCGAAAAAAATCAAAATTTTAGTGGTGAGAAATGGTTACCTAACGCCCTTTATTCTACGTTAAGATACGGAACTACTTCTCATCCATCGTTACCACCTTTACTGGGCGCGTGTAACTCAGTGCGCCCGTTGAAATATATGGAGGTAGGGGCAGTGACTATTTTTTCTGGAGTTAATTTCAAAAGTGCTGACATCGTGAACAGCCTTCACCAAAGAATTCTTGTTTATCTTCCCAAATCGTCGGCGCCTCCAGCAGGGGGGGGGGGGGTAGAGGGGGAGGAGGGGCTGTGACGCCAGCCAGGTCGGCTGTCAATCATTCCGGTGGCCGCCGGGCGACGTAGCGCTGAGCGAGTGTGCCTGGGGGAAGGAAGGGTCGAGGTTGGCCACCCTCACAGCACCGGACAGCACATAACCAAGTATAGTCCATTCACGGTTTCTTCGGCCTTTTTTAATCAAACCTTTGAAAAATCTCCCCATGCATTACGTGTTTAGTTATTTCCCAAATTAGCCCTGTATCACAAGCGTTCCATACTTGTGTTCATAAAAATTACTACTGTTCTGTTAATTTGAAAAGTTATTCATATTTTATACATAAATTATAATGTTACATTTGCAAATAATTTGAATAATAAACAGGGAGAAAATAGGTATGTTGGTAATGCCTAGTGAGAAATACTTCTTATATAAAATACTGCCCAGGTGTAATTCTCCAGGCTTAGTTAAGTTTAGTTTCCAAGAGGCGGAGGAATCTCCTGGAAGTAGAACTTTGGCAGGGCTTCAGAAAAGGTTGAAGTAACCATGGATGGACTATAGCAGACAATACGCGTCCGGTGTGGGATTCCGAGAGTGACAGTATGAAAATATTAAATAAGATGCAGTGTTTTTCTTACCAGCCATTACCAAGACATCTGTCCTTGGCACCGACAATCTACATAGTTATATCCGCTTTGTGCTAGAGTTCCCCCAATTATATGTCAAAGTAAATTTTTGAAGCATTTATATTTGTCCTCTCTGCTCTTCTGAATTATCGAAGACGTCAAATCCCGTCGAGATATTTTCCTTCGTAGCTTGGAGAAATCGAGAAATTATAAAACAAACTCCAGAAAAAAAAATTGTGTTGTAACGATTACAAAATTTTTTTAAGTAGAAATGACTGTCTGTAACTAAACTGACAAACAGGATTTTGTAATTATCCCCCCCCCCCCACATTCGTTGCGAAGAACATAAATTCGCTCGGCCTGCACTTCTGATGCCGATGTGTGATGTCTATAGTGGCTGAACACACTGTTTGCTGAAGTAACTAGACTGGCACCAAAATTCAACTTAATTTTTTTTTTTTTGTCAAATTTTGGGATTCAATGAGTACAAATCTTTTCCCCCTCGAGTGATTTAAATACACTAGCGGAATAAGTTTTCTGTAAACTAACGTGTGTTGAAAACACAGCCATAAGAAACAAAAGTTTTATTGGAAAATAAATTAGGCCAATTTTTAAGGAGTAACACAAACTAATTTAATCTTTAAACTAGGTGCCATGTAGTGCTTTTTGTTTCGTTAAAGTAAATTTAACAGCATGCTCAGCGCTGAAATTGAATATTTGTTGGGATCATTTAGAAACAAGCTCATTGCCCTTCAATATTAAACGCGAAATATTTTAAACAATCTATGGTTGTGTTCCAGCTCTATGTCACTCCCCGCTAGTTCATGCTCCAATTTTTTTTTTTTTTTCCATAACACTTCTCACGAAACTGTTTCATGTTTCGTGATAAAGAATCAATGTAAAAAAAATCTCTCTCAAAAGCGCTCTAAAGAGTTTCTCGCGAGAGTTAATGTACTTCAGCGAAGAGAGGTTCCCCCCTCCCCACCCCCCCCCCCTGCGCCTTCCACCATCAAACAACGTGTTTGCATTTTCGGAATATGTTCAGTGACGGAAGTTGCAGTCCCGGCTGCTTAGCGCGATAAAACGTCCATTACGGTATATACCGCTTTTCTCCCCTTGCACCATATATATATTTTTTTTTTTCCTCCTCTCGCCTATCCCTGATAAGTAAAAATATTGGGTCTTTCCAGTTCCTCGGCTAAGCTGTTCGGATGATAGGTTTTCGAGGGGAAAGAGCCTGCGAAGGGGAGAGTTGGAGGAGATGGAGCGCAGCAGCCGCGGAAGGGCCGGGGGGGGGGGGGGTAGCAGGCAGGCGAGAGCTTGCTGATCGCAGGTTTTCGAGTCTGCACCACGTCCCGGCATAAGAAATTTTGTCAACAAATTAGCCCGGCCGGTATCACGTGGCAGCCGTGCTACGCTGTGAGACAAGGGGTGTCGTAGGGGCGGCACATATAAAAGGGGCGGCTCGGCAGGGGGCGTTATCTGCCTCCCCTCAACTGCGCACGCCTGCTCTACGTCAAGTGTAAAGAACTGGGTGGGATGGAAGGGCGCGTTTTTGGTCCTCGGGGGTAGGGGGGAGGAGAAAACGCCCTTGTTTTCCGCGAGGGTGAAAATTATGCGTGCGCTGCTCCCCTAACACCCCCGACGAACCGCGCGACACAAATTTTCCACCCTCCCACTTAAAGTCGCAAATAATAAGATTTTTTTTTTTTTTTCCCCCCTTTCCCCGAAACGCTGCTTTCTTGGATGCATTCAACACTCGTCCTGAGCGCCATTGAAATTTTAGAATGGTGCCAAATTTTTCTTTCCGCGTGTTGTACCGCAATTCACTTCACCCCTGTATCCAGTGGGGGAAAAAAATGAGCAGACGCTACCTTTGGACACCAACGTGGCTGCTACTGGACCATATCGCGAGTTCATTTCAGGACAATGTATAAGTCAAACATGTGTACACTGAAATTGACTTTGCAGTTGCATCACAGCTTATTAGACACGCCCTGAACGAGTCTGGGCCAATAGCAGACTTGTAGGGAAACAAGTAGCGAATCCCGTACTACCATGTGCGGAGTAACACTGGCAGCAGCCAATGAACAAACAACTGAAGCTCGAGTATACATAGCACTGAGGAGTCTAGCCTACAGGTCATTGCACTCGCGAAATTTTCCTCTCCCTAAGTATACTCTGCATCGAAAGAAAAGTTGCCGAAAAAAAATTACTCAGGACTACAAAATTTGCTGCGATTAGAGAGTAGCGCCCTCTATTCTGTTTCTCACTGTTAAGTGTTATTCACAATTGCTCTTTCAGAGGTAGTTGATCTTCATTTGCAGTTACATAGTGCGAAGTCGATTTCTTTGGTATCGATTAGTTTCCGATAGTTTCAGTTTCGAATACTGTAAACGCAAAACCAATGTTCGCAGGAAAAAGTATGACCTCGTGGTGTTACAGCAAACTACACAAAATTCTGCTGTAACCCGACGTCAGATTATGTGTTAATAGTACTCAAAGTGTTAAATTTTGCAAAAACCTGTTGGCGATTAATTGAAATTCTACTTCTGCAAGCCTTGTTCAAGTACTGCTTTCCTTCCCGTTTGAGTTATTTTATTGCGTGTGAAATTAACACTGCCATAGACGGGATGATTCTTTGCTCACGTGTCGGTCACGTGACATCATGAATTTAATAAGGACAAAATTTTGTTGCTGCTATTTTCGTCATAAAACTCACAGATGATACATCAAATAAGTTCGGCGACTGCAAAGTTTATTGTCGCACATTTCAAATGAAATTAAGATATGCGATTGTTTTTCCTACGTCCATGAAAATTTGGCGGAAGAATGTCAGTGTGTGTGTGTGCGCGCGCGCGTGTGTCCGTTTAATGACACCCTGACCAGGGAATTTTCTTTCCAAATATTATTCCCTAAGTGCTTAATTATCCTCGTACTGGCTATGACAGTTTACCGAAACTCGAAATCCATTTGGAATTATTTCTGAGACAAAAATAAAAAGGAAAGAGTGTTCAACCGGAGTACTCTCCATATTGAAATAACATCCCAGCGTTCGTTCTTTTCGTGGAGGTCAAATGGGGCAGAGTGCTCATTCGAGCCGGCCCGCAGCACAGAGCAGAAAAGTACACAGAGACGAAATGGCTTGGCGGTTACTTTGATGAGGGCGTACCCATTCACTGATTGGCTATACCTGAGTCTCTGGAAACGGGACTTGTGTCTGATTGGCTACTGCGTGCTGCAAAATATTTCCTATCGGTTGGACCACCGGCCGGCGAGTAGGTTACGAGGCGCCGATTCGCGAACGGCGTTACGGCGTGTTGCTGGCAAGTGACGCCATTTTGCTGGCATGTGCAGCTGTAGTTTGCTGTATAATCGGGCGTTTCTCGTGTGTGTTTTTGAAAATAGGCTTAGTCTATTTGCGGCATCTCCACACTTTTTGAATCGAACTTTTGAGTGAGTGAAGATAGCCGATGGAGGTGATTGAGGCGAGAACGGAGCGGCGGGGTAAACGGGAGACTCCTGAGAAAACCGGCCGACCGACGGCATCGTCCGTCCCGATTCCCACGTGCGAAAATCCGGGAGTCACCCGGCCGAGGATTGAACCCGGATCGCCAGTCTAACAGCTGAGCCACCGCGGCCCCTGCGCCGATGGTAAATAAACAATAGACAAAAGATAAATGTTAGACCGAATTTCGTTATCTGCCCATGTACCCGACATCGAATCGCTTATCGCCAGTACAACAGTCAAAAGTCACATGTTTTACATGATGTTTTCATATGAATAAAATACATTTATTAACTCAAAAACGTTTCAGTTGCACTAAAACTACTTACGTAGAGGGTGTTCTGACCGCGAATTATATCATCTGCTAAAGTTATACTTTCAGGATATTTCTCGTCCCTCATACAAACAAAACTTAATCAAGCAAGTCTACAAAATATCACCACACGGACAACTCCCCTCACACTTGCACAATCTTTTGCAGGTGCTGTGCGCTATCATTCCTAAAACATCATACAAAACTGTATTTCCAGTGTATGGAAAAAAAAAATTCCACAAATTTAAGATGACGGATAGGAATCTGCCTTAATAATATTTTTCATGAAAACTATTTTTATTTTTTTTTTTTTTTTTTTTTTTTTTTTTTTAACTATGCATTACCAACATACATTTCTCAAGACCTCGCTGTTAGGAGGCCAAATCTCTCTTCACTCACACTATCGGCGCAGACGCCACGAATATGGCGGCGTACTTTCCAGCTCTCACCCAGAGTAGCCAACTTTACAACTCTGTCGCCATATATAGCAAAATTTCCAAGCATTTGGGGAGAAAATGTTCCGTTTAGTGACCGACGAAATTTATACCGCTTTTACAGTGTGCGCTGGTAATATTTGCATTTTTTTTTCCCCTTACGTATGACACTATCATTAATTAAGATATACACACTCTGTACGAAGCGACATCAGAATTTCGCAAAAAAAAATTTTCGTCCGTGTTAGAGATCTCAATAACCTATACAGGTACATCAGTACTTTTCTTTTGCTTAATGCTCGTGTGTGCCTGTGGGGAAGAAAAAAAAATCCTTACTTGGCTGGCCAATCAGAATTAGGTAGGTAACTTCTGTAAGACCTAAGATGCCTGTCGATGTGTACAATTGTAAATATTATTTTATTGCGAACTTAAAACAGACTTGCATTTGAATGAACTGATATTTCCTGCCTTAGAAGACAGTGTTTGATGTTGCCTCCATTGGCAAGCGTTGCTTCAAGTTGCGACAGTCAGTTGTTTCCAAGATGGTGGCCGGGTAAGTGTTTTGTACTGTGATGAAAGAACTTTCGTTTTCTCGGGTCCCACGGAATTTTTGTTTTTGTTGTGGTAACTGAACAACGCCTAGCAAGGTAATCGTCTAATCAAGAAAGTGGATATGAGCTATTGTGTTATGAAATGCAAATGGTCGTGAAATCTTTTCGCGGAAATCGAGTGTCCCTGACGTGTTAAAATCTCGATTTTAGTGTTCTCGAGACTTACAAACAACACAAACGAAATAATTTACAGAAAATTTAACAAGGGTGGCTGAAATATCATGTCTTGTATTACATTTTAATGTATGCTTAGAAAAATTAACAGTGCTAAAAAATAATCATAGACTGCTAGAAATATACAATAACTTCCTTATGTTAGAAGATTTTTTTCGAAATTGCGAAAACAAAAAAAAATATATCGTGGTTTTAAAGTTTGCTCGGAGTAACTCGCGGTAACTGATTTTAACGGAATTTTCTTATTTCGGTGAGTTAGTTTTTATTATTTACACGTCTCAAAAACCCTAAAACTGAAAATTTTGCGTGCCATTGTGTAAAAAAAAAAATGTCTAAAAAATGTTATGCGAGGTGGTAAGTAATGTCCAACAAGCTGAACAGCATTTCGTAGAAAATAAAACAATTATGTTTCGGTGATGATAAGCATTCTTATTTCCCTAACTAAACAGTAACTTAAGGTTTTTAAGCGACCATTGTAGTAGAGCATTTATAGGCTGTTCGCGATAAAGTGAGCACTTTTGAGGCCCTAGTTCCTTTTTTTTTTTTATTTCAGCCATTTTTTATCCTTTAACAAAATTGAAAAATAAATATCGCTATGTAAGTAATACATACAGTGTGTAGATTCCACCACACACGGAAGTTAAAGTCCAAGGTAAAAATAAAATATATTTATTAACTATTATTTCAAACGAGAGGGCTTTCGAAAGTGCTCACATTACTATGAATAACCTATAGGAAGAGTTACTAATACTTTTTTTCAATTTTCCCTTTCTCGTAAACCTTCTTTCAACTGTGAGTACGCCCAGATGCAAAAAAAAAACCGCGCGCCTGCATTTTCTCCTCCGCATGCCCAGTTCCTATTTGATCAGACTGTCCCTCCGCGAAGGAGGAGTGAGAGGACATGTTACGTTTATTTATTTTTTTTTTACCACAAGGGACTGTACGTGAACAAACGGATAAGCACATCTGCTCGCCTGCGACATGAAACAGAGACTAGCGACCGCATATTACAGAGAAACGCCGAGTCATCAAGTTTTTACGTTGGTAGCCGGGGGCGAAAGGGGGGTTGGGGTAAAGAGCCCCCTCCCCTTCTTTTTCTACCACCGTCCAACGCCCTCAGGAGGGGTGGAGGGGGGATGGGACGGGGCACAGGATGGACCCCAAAATGCGGACAGCGTTAAAAAATTTAGCGCTCAGCGCGATAACCGCTTAAAAGATGTCGTAAGCTTTCAGCGGGTTTGCAAGCTTGGCGGGAAAAAGTGGTTGCCGCAGGCGGGGGTGCTGTCGAGGGGTGTTTGCGCCGGGCGGGGGGGGGAGGGTGGCAAGGGGAGGTGAAATGGTTGGACGGAGTGCTGAAGCAAGCTGTAGGCGCACTCCAATTACCGAGTCTCTCCCCGGTCTGAGAGGTTTTATGTACACAGCGGTAATAGCATCAGCTTTATGCTGCAAGTAAAGCTGTCTTGGCGCCAATTTTCTTCGGTTTACGACCAGCGGAGAATATTTTCCTGGAAGAGGGCGGAGTTCGTGGACGCGGGAAGAAGGGGGCGGTTAATCGGTCGCAGTCCGGCGGGAAATTTAAATTGCCGTCGGCGGGCAACATTTTGCGTTAGCATATTGGAAACGGCCTTCCTCCACTATGGCCTTTTGTTTGCGGGGTTAGACGCTGCAATGGAACCCGTTTGTCAGTCCGGACAGACCCCCCTTTTTTTTTTCCATGCACCCCCCTCCTTCCACAGTAATTTACTCCCATTGCAAGAGGGGGAATCGAAACAATGAATACGTGCTATGTCAAGCTTTTAAGCCCGTATTGTGGAATAAAATTTAATTCCCGCGTGGTCTGTGGAGAGTCATTATATTTTTTTTTTGCTTCGCTGATTTTCGATTCAGCCGAACTTTCTGCTTGGTTAGCTTGAGGGAATTTGGTTAGTTGAGAAGGAGTACCATACTGGCAGACATGGGAAGACGTGGATTTAAATCCCGTATTTAAGGCGTTTCTTTAGTTTTAGCTAGTTATCAGTTACATTAGCATAATTTTAAAGCACGCCGTTTTGCTTATAGAGCCCACTGTTTATTGTTTTTCTATACAAATTATTTTAAATTACCGCGGGTGCAACCATTGTAACTATCCACACTGTTAAAAAAAAAGGATAGGTTCAACTTAATTTACTACAATTTCTAATCTAACGCGAGTAAAATGGTAACAAAACTATTTTAATCGTAATAAATTTTTTAAGCTGTTAATCACATTCGATTACGCCGCATGTTGCTGGTTGCGATTCAGTGACGGCTGCCATTTGTCACTGTCACGTGCTTTGCCGAAATCGCTGTGTCGCTCGCGACCGACGACCTTGGAACATACAACCAGAGTAATAATAAAGTCGTTAACATGAAAATTCAACGTAAATATTAATTTTCAATCGGTCCTCGTGCAGCACATAGAAGATGATGGGCGCATAGGAAACCTAGGAGATTGGAGGTGGAGGAGGAGGGGGTTGTATTTTGGCGTGTTGTCTAATCTCCTCCAAATATTGTGGGTGGGGTACATCATATAATTTGTAATCTAACCCCCCCCCCCCCGGGTTCGACGCTATTTGTTATGTGGGGCGTAAATAACTAAATATTTTCTAAACTTGCAAATAGTTCAAAATTATTTCGCAAAGGAGTTGAAAGAAATACGAAGGAAAAAAAAATCATTCATTCTAGATAAGTTCAGGATAGTAAGAAATGCATTTTTATCCACCAAAAGAAACAGTTTAATGTTACAGACCCAACGACGCATTTAGAATGACAAAATTCGCCGGCTGCTTCAAAATTTATGTCAGCGTAAGATTTTCGCTTTCATAGTTTCCAAATGAAGAGTGGGCACGATCTTAACCAAATTTTCCCGAATGCTATTTCCTCGCCAATTTCCAGTAGCCTTTTGAAATTGTGGTCTATATGTAGATTCATTGACTCGGGGCTCGACATAACCCCCCCCCCCCCTCCTTTTTTTCTCCTCGAATTTGGAACTGTTCCAGCGTCATTTCAAAGAACGCTGCTACAAATATACACATATTTTAAAAACGTCAAGGCTGCAAGAACTGATAGGAGACTTCGCGAACAGGGGACATTTACGGCGAGTAGAAGATTCACTCAATGTGTTTACGCGACATCACAGCAATAATTGTACACTGTGAAACCGAGCGTGCCTGCCCCACTACCTTACATGTCACAGGTGTACAGGCCTAATGCTGGCTGTCCAAGATCGGGACGAAGACGTCACTTCGAGGAGGAGGTACTGTGGAGGTTCCATGAGGTGCCATCTACCAGCACCTGTCAAGTGGCGCATGCAGTTCGCCCTGGACACACGAACGTGTGGAGACTCGTGCGTGAACAGCCTGCACCATCCATGTCGCCAATAGCGTCTCTGGAGGAGGATCTCGTGTGGCCAGAATACAAGCTGCTGCTGAATTCATAAGAACCACACCCGGCATGTTTGACCGTTTTCGGGAATCTTGGGTTCGTCGACGTACACTCTGCTGCGACGATTCGAGGCCGGCAGTTCGAGAGCCTCGTCAAAGGCTCGTTTATACCATAGCATTGCACTTCATCGTGTAATAAATGGCAATGTGAATTTACCTAGCATCTTCTTATTACTACAACTTAACAACCTCATAAGTCGTAATTGTTTCAGTCCTCTCTCTGTTACCTTTCCCCTTTTACGTTCGCAACCATTTGATATTGGATGTTGTGCGTGCTGCCTTCCTACCAAGGCTTTGAGCATAATTCTTTTCGAATTTCACTACTTGAAAACCGTGTGGGCAAGCGTGTTTACACGAGGTAACCTTTTTTGTCAGTTGTAACGTGCGGATTCATATTCCATCAATAAGATTCCGCGTATTTTACGGCGTCACGTCGAATGGTGCGCAATAAGAGAGGTAGCTGTTATTATTTCCATGAATTAATTTGATGACAGCGAGAGATTTTGTGGTGTTTGTAGATTATTTTTCACTCATAAATTATCCAAAAACGTACTGGTCCATCTTACATATTTTTTTCCCAATATCTTTAATAATCTGGTGCGTCAGGTCCAACTTCAAAAACGTGTACCATCCTTGGGATTCGATTTAGGCCATAGGTCGTATATATGTTTTCGACGTCTATTTTCATGATTATCTTGCAGCTGAAGTGTGTCGGTTGAATTTATATTTTAGATACAATATGTATAATGGCTACCTTTTTGTCGTGCATTATAGATTTGATTATTGGCTGTTCACAGTAAAGTGAGCACTTTTTAAGGCCCTCCCAACAGGCATTAATCAATAATAAATATATCATATTGAAGCCTGAGGCATTAGATTTTTGAGGGTGTGGAAATGTATACACTATGTTTGTTGGACACATTGCAATGTTTATATTAAAAAAGCAGCAGGAATATGGGAATTGAATGAAAGGTCAAATTTAGAAGGGCTTAAAAAAGTGTTCACTTTACCGTGAACATCCTTTAACACTATTTTCACAGTAATAACATTGTGTCCGTGATCTAAATAGCGAATCTCCTGACACCTGATGTTGACGATACAGCCAGCTATACAGTTCATATGTTTTCCGAATCTGTCTTCATATTACTTAAGTGGACACAATCTCTGTAGATGAATCTAGTCGTAATGATTTGCTTTCCACCTCGCCCGTCAGCAAAAGTTATAGCCTTTTCCATGATGCTCTCTTATACACTAATAACGCTATATGACAGGCAGTTCGTGTTTCCCAAATCGGGTTCCCTTAGTCGATGTCTGGTGGTTATGCAGTTTTATAAAAATACAAACATGGTAGCTGGAGTAATATGTGTGCTGATGAGGACAATTGCTGTCTAGCCTGTGAAGTTCTCCATTCTACCACCTATCTCCTTTATATTTCATAATCTTCCAGTGCTGTATGTGGTTTTTTCTTTGCTGCTGAGGGTTTATCCCGACGTGCCTTACACCAGCTCCTAGAATGTGGTGTGCCTGTAATAGTCGTATGTCCTTGAAGAAATTCTAGGCACGGGAGACAGTTAAGAATCTATTCGTTGGGTTGGAGATAAGCAGTTAGGTGTTTGTAGAGTGTCTGTATTTCGTGTCGTGCGTTTGTGAGAGTAAATAATTTGTGTAGGTAAGCGATCTCAAATTCTTTGTAATGAGTTGAAATTTATTTAATCTTCCCATAGGTCACGATATCATATAAATATTTTCTGGTCACTAGAAAAGCATCCCATCATTTTGACTGTGTGCCCTTTGCGAGAGAAGTTTTATAAGCTTTTCAGTATTAATAACTGCTTTCATAGACCTAAAGGAAAATGGGTGGGTTGGAGCAGAAGTGACGTACTCTAGCAACAGCAGTTCATTCGAAGCAATATTTTGAAGGGATGTTAAAATTTACATCTTGATGTTATGCTGAGGACACCTGTCGTGAAGTTTGAACTTCCCAAGAAGCAAACAACAAGCAGATACCAGTTGACCAACTGTTGGCACAGGTGGTACATGTTCGCCCACATAACTGTAATTTTTTTCTTATGCGGTACACAATAAGGCCACGTGAACAATAGTGACTGTATTTGCTTGGGAAGCATTTTTGATGTGGGACATTAAACACAAAATGATTGACAGAATTTAATGTATGGCCCACAAGCAAACATTATTAAATCACCCACTTGAATCTTAGAACACGTGGAAAACATGTGGCTGATGTATGCCAAAGAGTATGATTATAAAATAACGTTTGCTCATAAAGCCCTCGCGTGGTAGAATGGTTCATTTTTGATAGTTGGGCATCATCCTGTAGGAAATTGTGGGCCATTTAACAAAAATAACTGAAGGAATTTCATATATGGCGCACAAGAAAATATCTATTAGATACCCACAGGCATATTTTAGTAAGTAGAGAATGTGTGGGCGAGGTTAGCCAAAGAATACATAATGCATTTTGTGGTATGCCAACTATTCCTCATTACTGAGAAAACATGATCAGCAATCTTACGTTCCATTTATGGCATACCTACTATATTGTTACGTGCTGCAGCTGCCGCTGACTCAATTGCCCCGCACCGTAATCATAGACCCACCTCGCCCTCCCCTCTACGTGGAACGATACGCTCACGGCCTCCTGATTCCCCTTCTGGGGATCCCGTGAATGCCGACAGCGGCGAGACTTGCTAGCGTCACACACTTCCTCTCGCCTGCTAGAGTTTCCGATACGTTTAGCGAAGATGCAAGAATGTTCTGGTGAGACTGGCTGGCGCCTCAGCTCTCCGCGACGAATCATCATGAGCGTTGGGGAAGATTCTAGGTGGCGGCCTAAGACCTATATATACTGCTGCAATCCAGCGGCCGGCAGTTTTTGACGGAGGCCGCCTGGCCGAGTACGCGCGAGCGAAGTGAAGTGTGGACGACGACTTGAGATTGCGGGACGACGGCGAGTGAGGTGTTCGTGGCTTGAGTGAACGAGAGGGTGTGAAACCGACGAGCGAAGCCTACTGTGCGTGAGGGCTCTTGGAGGACTCTAGAACATTGCGGCTGGCGGGACATGGACTGAACTGAGGTGGGACTGAATGGAAGTGTAATACTGATTTTATTGTAAATATTCGAACTGTCAAATATAGATGCATAAATTATAAAATAATTGAATAGGTCGATACACTGTCTATTGGGGCTGATATTAAATTATTTAATTTCATTGAGTTCTTTGTCGTAATTACAAATTTTATTAATTGGTGTCAATTGTGTAAAGCAAGTGATTTAAATTTATTGTGAGTGTTCGAGTTCAGAGAATTTTGCTGTAGTATTGTAAATAAAATAAGGAAATAATAATTAATTCTTTTATTTGATTAAGATCTCCACTCCTTAACGAACTTGGTATAGCCCACTTAATTTCTAGAGAGAGAAATTATAACAATATGTTGTTGTTGTGTAGTAGCAAATCGCATTTGCGTATTCATTAATATTTTTATTTCATGTACATATAAAGTAAAATTTTCACTTGGCATTGCTAGTAATAGTGAAAAATAGTCTTTATACCAGAAACCTGCAAAGTATAACACTCACAAAAAATTTCATTATTTTGCTTTTTAAATTCTACCTGAAAGTAGTCCGAAACTAAACTGCTAGTCTTTTAAACAAAACACATAAATCCCAGTATTGACTCGTAATACTAACATTGTCTATATGACAAAGCTAATAACGCATAAGTATGTGAAATTAGTATCCAGATTTACATAACAGATCGTACATGAATACGTAACAGAGTGGTTGATAGCATACCTGACTATAGATGCAAGGTTTGTGAGTTCGATTCCAGGTTTCTCCAAAGAATTTTACTAAGTTTGAATTAAACATGAAGATACTACATATGAATATGGTAAATACATCATTTTTATTTGGGTTAGACGCAATTGTTTTTTTTTGGTTTTGAAAATACATGGCAAATCTGCGTCTATGTGGGCCACAAGTGGCCAAGAGCTGGACCACATGTGGCTTACCAACAGTTGGCTAACGATATCTGGTATTCTTACGGCAGGCCAGAAGCATGAAGCCGGTTGTGACCCATTTGTGGTTAACTTACGGGCAACTCTTGTTTTCCCAGACATCAGCCGATAGTACATCCAGAAGTGGGCCGCTTGTGGTTAACTTACGAGGAACTCTGGTTTTGCCAGACGTCTGCTGACGTTTGAACATCCGTGTGTGGCCCTCGCGTAAACACATCATACCGCAGTCAACATTTCATCATGTGTGCCACATGCATCTGCGGGTACATTCCGCTTCTTGAATGCCTGTGGACTCCGCACGTGGGCTGCTTGTTCACAATCAGATCTGCACTTGTGGGCCAACTATATTTTCCTACTTGGGTTCTTGCTGATCACAAGTACTTGTTCCTTGGGAGATGCATGAGAGGCGGCGAGGCTCAGTGTGTTAAGCGACAGCGCGATTCAGAAAACCTTCGACAAACCCCGCGATTTCTCACTGAATCTGAGTTGGTAACGATTTTCAGGCGGATCGACGTTGATGGTCGTATAACTCTCAGTGGTTACATACACTTATTCTTCTGGGCAGGATGGATTTCTTTAGACGATAAGTTTTAACGGATTAAGGGAACCGCCTACCTTTTGCTCGAAACAGTAGGACTTAACATCTCGTCGACAACGAGGTCATTCGAGAAGTAGTAACATAAACAGTTTTCAACTCACATTTGTTTATTAAAATAGCATTGTTAACATTTACATGATTTCACTTTTTTTTATGTGGGAAAAACAAAATGCTTTTTAGTTATGAATTATAATTTTATCACCAAGGAGATAATGTATGTAATTAGCCACTCATTTTTTTATGATTGTGTTCTGAGTGCATACAGTTTTTGGGGTGTTCATACTCCTGTTCGCAACCTTTATACTTCGTTCAGTGTCATATATAGATATCCGTTCTGAGGTTGGAGAAAAATGGTGTTGTTGTTGATAACTTATATATTATTTAGCTTGCCTATGAAGTGAATATATACAGTCACAATTGGACTGTTGTGCCTCTTATTTAATGTTTACTGATAAGAGTCGATATCAGCTTTTCGCATCTCATCTACCACATGAATGTCGAAAGATAATGTATGTTTGGGTTTGGGTTGACATAAAAACTTTTAAAGCTCGGCCAAGATTCGAATCTAGATCATTTGCGTCCGAGCGTTACGCTTCAGCAACCTCAACTAACGTGACTACTAACGAAGTTCTAATGTTTGCAATTACATATACTGGTCACCGCGCACGAGCAGTTATTTCAAGTTTTACAGCTTCACGTTTCAGTTTCCTGTTAGACTTGTTTTATTATTGTGTTTATACGATTATTAAGCATCAAAAGATTCACTAACAAACACTATTACAATCCTAATTGTCACAAAAATAAATGCAAATGAACTCTCGAGCTATGTTTCTGAACGAAGATAATCAAATTAGAGGCAAAACATATATATATAGTTTATTTAACAAAATATTTTGTTGACATTCTAATTTATTTTAGCCCAACAGAGAGATTTTGTATATTCAACCGTGTTTTTTGTTAGATTAACAAAAGTAATTTTGTTGCTTTTCAATTTTTTTTTGCCCAACAAATATATTTTGTTCGGGAAACTAAATATATTTTTGGCCCTATACAAACAAAGTTTTTGTTCGATTTTTTTTTCTCAGTGTGTTTTTTATGCGTGCGACATGACAGAATATGTAAATTTCCGGTGGACTTTCTGGAGGTAGTTTCTCTTCCTGATCAATGCATAATAGCATATAACTTCAGCTAGTAGACAGCGATTCCAAGAAGACCAACGAGTGACAACATTGTAAGAAAAAAGCTTCGTCGTTTTATTTCATCTCCCACAAGTTGCGGCAGGAGCACCAACATGACGGAGGAAAATATATAACTTACATATATTCCCCTTTGCCTAAGAACCCGGAAAGATTTATTCTGCCAATGAATAAAGATGTGTATTTTAACGTCACAAAAAAGACACTCCCAATCCCTGAAACCATGAGGGGTCCCCATATTGAATGTCCGGCTAACGATATTGAATCTGAAGACTCCGAATCGATTCTTATCACCACGTGTGAGCAGAAGGAGTGGTGATTCCAAGCATCTGTGTGGGTTTCCACAAGATGTGGATATGTCCACTTCTGACAAAAACTGGTAACGCCATCGACAAGTCAGGTTTCTGCCAGAAAGCTGTGATGTGTTGGCAGTAGCTTGTCACACTCACTCTCTCTATGGTGCCAGGTGTCCCGGGTTTGAATTATACCTTGCGCATATTTTTTTTGTATCGTTCATTTTTGTTGCCCAGTAATTGCGGGTTGCTGCAATTATGGAGATATCTCAATGAAATATAGGGTTTTGACTAAAGGGAATTTTGTCTTCGTTGTGCCATTATGGGTAATAATGTGCCTCAACTTATTCATTACCGCCTAGGGTTCCTAAGTTCCCTGCGAAAAGAGGGTGAATAACACTACTTATACAATAAAGGGGGATGATTTTACCAACCAAATTTACATACACTTACGATCTCTGATTCGTGAAACACAATCCGATTTTTTTCGCTCCAACTCAAGTACTTCCTGTAATATTTACATTTATGCATTTAAAAATTAGATTTCAAACACCGCGTGCCTCCCTTGACAGTCACCGCATGATAGTGCTGTCAATGTATACCAAACCTTATTTTCCACAAGGAATCACCTCCTGGAGTTTTGCCCATGAATTCCGGTCCATATTTTATACTGTCCAGTTTATGTATTGAAACTATACGACAAGGTAACTTGCATTTTCCCCGTAAAAGAAGATACATACATGCCAAATAATCAATATTTTGATTTAATCGGCCAAAGTAAATAGATCACTATATGCACAGAGTTACCGGTGGACTGGAACAATGTCATTCGTACTGCGAGGAAAATCCAACTCCGTTCTCTCTAAATATAAAGACGTATAATGACTTCTAAGACATGAAAACAGCATATAGTCCGTGTTCCTGAAACACCAAAACCTAGATTAAAACCGAAGGAGGCACGTAGGGTACAAGAGGTAAACGGATAGTGCACACACTCAGATTAAAAAACGCATATTACAGATCATGGACTACACACATTGTATGCACAATGTCGAGAACTATTTGTACCTTATTTGAAGATTCCTGTATTGTCCCACCACAACCCAGGTATTAAGCCTGCTAAAACCAAATATCTCGCCAAAGTAATGGACTACACGAAAAGTTCCGCCAACCGAATATTCTACGAAGATGTGGTTTCTGGAGGACCAGGAAATGGTAGCAGAAACAACAAAGCCAGTGGATTTAAGGTTGATGACGGCAACAACATAGTAGCAGTGGCGATTAGTGAGCTGTTTATGACGCTAACGTATGGTTCACGCAACAGTATCAATTCCTTGACTTATTCTGACTCAAATACCTAACATAACCTTACAAATCCTGAATGCAATGAGCGGTTTTCTATTTAATGAATGTGTAACTTTAGATACATTCAATTTTATCCAGTTTTAAGTATCTATTTGTTTTTAATTTTAAATAACACCCTTTTGTCAGCAAACAAAACAACAATCAACTAAACGTGGACAAGTTCAAAATAGTAAACTCAATATCCTATTACAATTGATAGCTGATCCTGTTTGGATGCACACCTATGTCTTAACAAATCAACACGAAGGACATATTTTCGTTTCCTGTAGAAGTTACTTTTTTGACTAATCCCGTTTTTGCTATCAACCCCTTAATTAGTAGTCTCCCTCGAGTACTTATGAGCTGCTAGATGGTGTGAATGATAAAACAATGATGTCTAACTACTCTGGATCTTTAAATACCTTCGTGGAAACTGTAAGTGTGGTCACGCCGTGAATTTACCCCCAGAGATACCTTCCAACATGGCACTAGGAGTACACTAATCTTCACAAGAATTTCATGAGGATAGGTAATGAATACATAGCAGACGAATTGTTCAAGGAAATGAGAGGAAACGGAGATGACAAAATATTTCATGGAATTGAGACATTCCTCCTACGATCTACAAATCTTGGTTTGTTATTGCATAACCTGGCTGTAATTAGTCGGAAAATAACAAACAAAAGACAGCATGTAAAAAATAAATGATATATCATATCGACTTTCACAGAATTCGAAATCAGCGATAACAGATGCATGTGCGAAGAGTAGAAAGGAATAACACAGACGAAGGGAAACAATGCTGGAGCCATATTCGACTGATTCGTCAGCTCATAACCCAAGACTGTTGATGGCTGTTCACCGATTTATACCTCATATAAAGAGCTGTATTTACTGGTGTATATCCAGAATTCTCGCGAAATCGTATATTTTGGCAAAATAATAACTGCATTATTTCTCCAGCCCAGTCACCTATTCTGACAAATCACTTAATTGTACAAGCAAATGTAATTACAGTCCTTAGGCCTGGTATGAAGGAAAATTCCCTGCCATCAAAAAACCAGCATCTACTCCCAATGCAACATACGAGCTGCTCAAAAGTATTTCACTGAATGTGACTGACAAAAATCTATTATTATGCGAAATCGTAGTAGCAGTAATGGTCCAGAAAGAAACGCAGCCATTTGGGAAGAAATTTTGTCATTGAAATTTAAGACGAATCGGTACTCCAGAAACACTGCAAAACAGAATTTTGTTTTCTGTCAGACATGAAAATAACATAAACAATCGTCTGGTTTGTCACTCAGAATTGCCAGAGTAATAATTTGCTCAACTGTCTACTCGCTGTATAAATACTCATTTACATATGTGCGAAATAAGTCTGTGTATGATTAATAAGGAAGATGATACACACCGAACAGTGGACTAATTCAGAAATAAGTCTTTCTTCTAAACTTTCTCTACTTTAAGTGTGCGTTAAAGACGTGACATTCGAGTACAAAAATGAATATGTCTGACGATACTTTTTTTTTTATCAAAGCAACAGCGGTTTGATATAATATGTTCAGTCACTGAAACAATTTCTTTTGGAAGCAAGATTTAGAAATCTGAAAAGTTGAGGACAATCAATCGAGGAAAATCGCTTTTGTTTACACTCAACACTGACAGAAGATAATCAGGTCACTTGGTTAGGTTCAATCGCGAACATACAGCACGAAATGACTGTAAAATACACTCTAGCAGCCTAACTTCCAGGATTATGGGACAGAGCATCATCTAGCTTGAAATAGTTGATTTTCGTACAAAGCCGCGAAGAAAAGGATATCTGTATCTCGTGAACTACTGGAGTATCTACATGATAGGATATTTCTGTAAAAAAAAAAAAAAAAAAAAAAATAATAATAATTGGAAGATACATAAAGACTGTTCCAACCTCAAAAGCTATTGTTGTTGATGACTTAAGAAAGGTACTAGGTACTCTTGTTATGCAACTTATCAAGAGCTCTGTAGATTTGTTTATGTGAGCTGCATATCATTTATCACGGGCATAAAGTAAAATATAATCTTGATGTGGCTGTAAGTTTGAATAGAATATAACTTGATGTGCTGCAAGTGAAAATTTTTCTATGGGCTTTCGAGTGCAGCATGGATATGTTCTATGAACAATGCAGGAAAAAATATATGACCAACCAATATGGTCCTGTCGTAATATTCATTTATATTTCTTTAAAATACTAATCCAGTATTTTGATACTAAGTTAAACTTCTTATACTTACACTTATAAAAATTACCTTTGTGATGATAGTTTTAGAACTGTTTCCAAATATGTGGCCATGCCTAACTTATAAAGACTGATGATAGGTTATTTTCTACCCATTCTTTAAAATAGGAAAGTTTTTTTCATCTTAGCTGAAAATTATTATTGTAATAGTTTCCTGCGTTATCCACTGGTACCCAAGTAAAATAGTGACTAAAGCCCGAATAATTCTAATGTTACCATAATTTCTTAAAGGGTTTTTAATAGAATTCATAATGTGGTCCTTTAATAAACTCATTTCAAGATTTACAGTAAACACCAACTATTAAAAAGATTCTGGAAGTCTAACTTTAATCTCATGCGAGCACATTATCGCACTTCAAAGAAGTTTCTTCGGTATATTTATTAGATTGTAACGAACATTTCAGTTCAGACAAACAACTGGGTTTTATAAACATTTCAAAGTTTGTTTAAACCAATATTTATAGCAAAATTTAAGCAAATACGTCAAAAAGGTGTATATTAATTTTTTTTTTTTTGTTTTAATTGACTTTCTAATAAGACAATATTTAAAAACCGTAACATTTTCTCAACATCTGACAAAATAAATAAATGGTTATTTGTATGCTCTTATGACATAGGGCATCTTTCCCTTAATCGGTGTTATGAGAAGAGTAATTACTCGAGCCGGTGTTTGCATGAAATACGCGATATCAAGGTAGAAGAATATTTTTTTCCAGAGGTTTTTTACAGAGCGTAGTTCAAGATGTGCTATCCAGGGACTGAATATGAGTTAGACCGATTCACGTATTCTGCTTTTGTCAGCGACTTTGACTCGCCCATCGCTAGTAGAACTGTCAAAGTCACGTGGTCGACAGTGATGCGTGTGTTTGTTTACGCTTCAATGTTCTATTAACCCGTTAATTTATATCAATAAGATACTTAGCAAACTTGAGAAGATTTATTCTAGTTCTACGATGTGTACTAACATCTCAAAGCATTTACGTAAACGGTGTAGAACACTTTATGTCATCTGCATGTTGTTTTAAAAAATTATATTGACAGGAAAACAGTACGATGTTGAAATACGGGGAGTGGAAGATGTCCCATCCCCTCTCTTCTACTATTTCTCTACCCACTTATAAAGAGCATGGTTCCTACCTATCTGTTTTCTGTTGCATTTTTCATTAATGCGTGTAAAAATTTTGAATTATTTCCCGTGGATACGATTTTTACAGTGTCTATGCCGATTTTTGCCTTTCTCTTCTTAGTTATAGTAGTTTACCTGTACACTCCACGAGGTTGTCGTGGCCAAAACGAGGCCATGACAGCCAGATCCCTTGCTGCTGCGATACATGTTCCCCTCGCATGATCCCCTTCCCTTGTAGGCGCATGAGGGCCTAGCCCTGAGACTCGCTAAATTCCCGTCCCTACCGCGTATGCACACATAACACTTATACCTAGCTTTAGAGCAGGCTAGAAAAAAAAAGGGAGAAAGGCTACTGTGCAGCTCGCATGCGCACTCTGTCCCATTTCCCCTCTAGGTATGTACGATTCTATGGCTCGTAATTTTTTTTTCTTCCATGCCGGGAAGGCGGCTTCTCGTGTTTGCTCACCCCTGACAGGCGTAACCGCCCTCCTCGCCCCTCAAGGCGTCATGGCTTGGTGGTGGATGGAGGGCGGTAAAGGGGGAACCTGTCACACACGAACACACCTCCAAAGAGCGGGCTGGCGCGAAGCTGACAGCCCCCCCGCAGGCAGCAATTTTCGTCCGTGAAACGTGACGGGTTTTTGTGCCGCCTCGCGAGCTAGCGAGCTCGGCGCGGTGGAAGAGGTAATACCAGAGCAGCGCCGCGTGCGATCGTTACCCCGACCTCTTCTGGCGAGTTCCAGAAGCTACCGCCCGTCGTCGCCAGTCACACGCCCGGTTTACCCGAGAATAGCTTGGTTCGCATTCGAAATCACAAAGCCATAAAGGTCTGTCTACAATTGCGCTATTCCCAACCTCGCCGGGGAATTACTTTCCTCGCGGAGACTATAGTTAGCGTCGAATTCGTAACGCACCAGCACTACAGGCTTTTCATGGTTAAGGTGGCCGCCTGGTTGAAGGAATTCTGCACGCCTGAGGCCTAAAAGCGTGGGGGCGCTAGGGGGCGACTGAGGCATGTGGATCGAATCTCATCGCCCCTACGCGCAACGAAGTAATATTACGTCAGCCACACTTACAGTGTAAATTACTCGAAAGAACAGAATTGATTGTGCATTATTGTACGCAGATAATAGCACCTAACACACTGACTCCTGCTCACATTTACTGGCACTGAAGACAAGTTATAAGCGAGTCACTTATATCCACTACTGCAAGAACACCGGTTCTGTTGCTGCCTGCGTTAGAACTCACCATCGTCCTATTGGTCCATACCACACCGGACACTACTCTGTACTTTACAGCGTTCATTATTGGCTGGTCATCAACCAATGCAGAGCCAAGATGATATTGACCCAATCGAGCTACACTCGAGTATAGTCTACAAAGTGCTAATTGGGATACTTCTAACTCGGCATTGTATTGGCCGAGAGCTGGCCAGTAATGAACGTTGTACAGTTTAGTAGGCTTGCCCTGTGCCGTGTGAACGAATAAGAGTAGAACGAACGTAGGATTCCTGGATCACTTGACCTTTGACCTTGACATAGATATGGATGAATTCATGACCGACCGACTTACTTTTCGTAGGATTAATTGATAGGATTATCTCATTTGGATTCAATTGCGGCTACTCCTAGGAAAAGTAGGTCAGTAGGTCATGAATTATCCATATATATGAGACAGGTGTCTCATTTTGCTGCTAAACTCGTCCCCCCCCCCCAACATCACGTACTTGGTGCGCCAGTTGACCAAAAAAAGGTTGGAATTCACCGCTACAAAACATTATGTGAACTTTATAATGTGTCAGAAACATTTATGCATAATATCCAAGAAAAAAACCCTTTACCTGAAATATATAATAAGACTAACCTCGAATAAATGTCCATCGCTGACTCTGCGTTGAAAAGTGTTTCCTTGTTTCGACAGCCTGGGGTATCCAGTTGAGCTAAGTATTTGAAAAAGTTAAAATAATGTTATAATTAGAGTCATGGCTCATCCGGCCTGAAAAATAAAATATATGTGATGTCATAAGTGCGGGTGTCTTAGATCATAGCGCTTGCTAGTAGAAATTCATGCATTGCCTACAAATCGGCATTTTAAAAATTGCGAATTTTGAATATTTGCCAGAAATAATTATTGAGAAATGAAATCATGCAAATGACAGTTTTATCCAAGGGTTTTTTTTGTCAGAGTCGTTGTTTGACCATTTTATGATTCATTTGTGTCCATTTTGGACTTTATAACAATGTAAATGTCAAGCTACTTAGTTGAGAATGATATTTTTAATGTCTCTATCTATACGCCAGTTAATTTTTCCAAAGTGTTATTGCCTGTAGTCAGGATGGCGTATTTATGAGTTTAAAGTTTCCATGTGTCATGGTGCACATATATTTGAGTTTAGTAACTTTAAAAATAGTCGATGTTAATACTTGCTGGTATTAAAATTAGCCACGTGTAGTGGTGTATTTATACTGAAAGTTGTGATTGTAATTTTTTCCATGTGGGACACAATAAAATAACTTTAAAAGAATTCCAAGTTGGCATGTATCGTGGCGCACAGATATTAGACTTTAGTAACTTTGTAAATACTGGACGTAAAACTTGAGGATATTAAAAATTAGCCACGTGTTGTGGAGTGTGTGTGTGTGTGTGTGTGTGTATATACACACACACACACACATATATATATATATATATATATATGTGTGTGTGTGTGTGTGTGTGTGTGTGTGTGTGTGTGTGTGTGTGTGTGAATTTTCTGTTGTAATTTTGTCCATGTGGGACACAATAATGTAACTTTTAAAGTATTCAAAGTTGGCATGTATCGTGGAGCGCATATACCTGAATCTATAACTTTTAGCTTTGGTCAGGTTCTTTTGAGTTTAAAGTTGCCCACGGGTTGTGGTAGTAATGTAAGAAATTGTAGCACAAAAATATTTTGCATGTTTATAGTATTTTGTATGAAGGAATTGTGAACTATGTTTGCCACACATTTTGGAATAAGTAAAATTAATAATCCAAGTCCAGTGTTCTTTTTTCTGCTTTTCAGTGATATTAGATTGTTGGGGAAAATATTGCAGTTAACACTCCTTTGAAGTTGGGTTGAGAAATGTTTTAAAATACACAGTTTTCCTGATTGAATGTTTTGGCAGTGTTATGACCTTTTGCCACGTCCTTGAGACAAGGGCATCGCATCTAGATCAAGGTCAAAGGTCAAGTATCCAGGGTGCCTACACGTGCTCTACTAGTAGGGAAATTGCAAATGGGAATATACAGACACCAATTAAATAGAAGCGACTCACTTCCACCTTGTCTTAGTTGCCAGTAAATCTGTACCCTAGAGCATTTAATAATACGCTAGTTAACCCATTTTGAACGAGTGTACACAATTGTGCACACACGCTCTCAATTCGAAACAGTGGAAAATCACTGATTCGTAGTGAAGTCCAACTACTCGAAACAGTTGAAATGACTCCATGTAGAATCAGTGGAAAACCACTGACTGTTTCAGTGAAAAAGTTTCGATGATTGCATTAGCGAAGTGAAACAATTCCACTGATTGGATGAATGACGGCCATCTGCAGCGGCGAATTAAATATAGTTTTATTGAATTTAGTGACATAACTACGAGAAATAAACATATTTACGACAGTTTCCTTTTTATATTGAGCAATTTAGCATAATTTAAAAAAGTAAAGATTTTCCGCAGGTAGTCGGGATTGAACTCACACACCCTTTCCATCTCGTATTTAAACCGTTACCTTACGATCTGTACAAGTCAAGTTGATAAGAAAAGAGAAAATATATGTTTTGTTCCCTTACTTTTCGTTTTGGTTTGATTTGTCCCGTTAGGATTGTTAAAACGAATAGTGCACATGAGTGAACTCTCTTCACCACATTATATGCAGTTTAATCCTTCAAACAGAGTGCTGTGGTGATTACGTGACATCAACGAAATGAAAGACTTAAAAACGGAATGAAAGAATGAGTGTTCATGTTGCCATATAAAATGGTGTTTTGAAATGCGAAACGCATTTTAGAAAGATTTATGTAGTGGTTTTATTAGTTTATGCGTTATTATTTTACTTGATTCATGTTGTTTGACTGCCATTTTTACACATTGTTTGACAGCCAATTTTACACGCTTTTTAAAACTGGAATTTGTCACTGATTCTTCACTTAAATTCATTGAAGTGTCTGTTACCTGATTGAAACAGTGAAATTCTCCCTTACTCAAATTTAGAGTGCACGTGTAGATAATTTTTTGGTCTGTACTGCACACTGCGAAGCTGAGTGATCTTACCTGCGGGTAAATTATTCGCAAACCGCCGTAACGGTCTAGGTCATAATTGGTTCATTTAACTGTAGCCGAACAAATAGTCTGCACTCAATTGGCTGTGACAACGGAGCAAGTGTTGTGTCGACTTAAGTACAGCACGCATCATAACATTTTTGTTTGCAACACCTCAAACTATAAATTAAAGTGGGTTTGAAACTGTCAAACAGCCGCTTATTCCCGCGAAATCCAGTCCAACACACTAGCAAAATGGAAGTGTTGAAACACCGTTCGCCAATTAGAACGTAATAAACTACAGACTAACCCACAGCTCAGTCAATAAGGAATCTTTTCGCAGCACAAAGTATAGTCTATTCGAAGTTTCTTTAAATTTTTTTGAATCAAACCTTTGAAAAATCACTCCGTGTAACACGTGTTTACTTATTTCCTAAATAGACCACGTATCAAAAGCATTTTACAACTGTGTTCATAAGAATAAAATTTTCTTTTGGTCGAATTGAAATGCTGTTTCTGTTTGATGTATAAATTATAATATTTAGTTTATAAATAATATGAATTTAAAACAGTTGGAATACTTGTGGGTTGGTAACTCCTAATCAGAGATAGTTCTCATGCAAAATATTATCACAACTGAGTGCGCACGAATGCCGTGCGTCGTCCATTGGTGTAATTATTCTAACTTAGTTAAGATTGATTTTTCACGAGGCGGAGGATTATCCTGAAAGTATAATCTAAGCAGGGCTTCAGAAAATTAAGAAGTAGCCGCGAATGGTTTATAGCCAATGAAACACAAGGAAGGCCCGTTCCTAGCATAGACTAAATATGAGGTAGACCGCTTATTGGTCTTCTGCGCATGTATCCAACATTGACCTACCCCGTTCATACACAACTGTCAATGTCACATGGTCAACAGCGATGAAAGTGTTTGTTTATACCTTAATTATTATTAAATGACAAGCACTGTGATATGAATAAACTACCTTTACCAATATGAATTTTATCAAAATGCATTATAAATTGATCAGACGAAGTATACGTACATCTCAAAGCACTTGTTTACAAATCAGTTTTTTTAACCTAAAATCCAAACTATGCCGTTTTCGCTAGACGTTGTTGGCGGAAAAGTAGTTCAATGTCGGGACACGGAGATTGGTTTTGCGCGGCCAGCGAGATCGATCTACCGCATCTTTAGTCTGTGGTTCCCAGAGCCAATCGGAGATTGAGTTCCCCCCACATCAAAGGAACCGGCTCTCCATTTCGTCTTTGTGTACTCATCTAACATGTGGTTTCGCAGTTTTTTCAGCCTACTTTCCGAAGAAAAGAAAGGCTCGTGAGATAACTTTTATGTATGTGAGCCCCTGTATTTTTGTGTTGGGTTATGTGCGAGAAACCCCCCTCCCCCCCCAAAAAAAAAAACCTCTTAAAAACTTTTGAACGTGTGAACCGAATTTCTGATGTTTAAAGTTTTCAATGCTAACGTTCAAATTGGTGACCGTCTTAAAAATATGGGAACTATACCACATCTCGGGAACTATTCACAGCATTCAGTGCATAATGTAAGCAGTGAATTTAGAGGTGATTATTGTTGATTGTCCACCATTTTAGAACACAGCTAAATATTAAAAGTAAAGATTTCACGTTTTATCTCGAAAACTAATTGATGAATCCTCGCTGAATTTGGCAAGTATTTAACACTATGGTAGACCATTTAAACACTAGCGACTTTAATTGACTGCAGCGGCACAAGCCAGCAGAATAGCTTTACGGGCCAGCAACGTGTCGCCAATCAGCGCCAGCCAGAAGCCCAGCCAATAGGGAAACCTTCGCAGCACTCAGTACTAAATCAGACAAAAGGCCAGTTCTCAAACCCTCGAGGTGCCCCGGTGGCTGAGTGGTTAGAATGCTCGCCTCCCACCCCCCCAATCCCCGGCCGAAGCACTCCCGGCTCTTCGCAAGCGGGAACAGTGCAGTTGTATGCTGCCGGTGGGCGGATTTTCTCGGGGTTCTCCCGTTTCCGCCGGCCCTTGCATTCCAGGTGCTGCTCCATTCTCACCCCGTTTCACCATCATCGGCTCTCAAGACCTTGTTGTTAAGAACCGCACAAATCTCTCAATCACTCGATCGAATCCTCGAGTAGTTAATCAGATAATGGTATGCATGCAACAAGGATTCGCCGTGTCAATGCGTCTCTGTGTACTTGTCTAATCTGTGTCTACCACACTCGAAGTGTTAAAGGGGCCTCATATGGGTCTCGCTATAAGCAGTTATGCATATTATAATTATAAAAAGTAATATATATTAAAATTGTGCATTCCTTTTTTCAGGACAGAAATAGAAGTCACTATTTTCTTGCCCTTCGATAAACTTATTTATTGAGACATAAATGCGGTCTCTGAAAAATGTCAAAGTCAACAAAATTCGCTGTTGGTAACCCTTTGTTTACGGTATATATATATATATATATATATATATATATATATATATATATATATATATATATATATATATATATATATATATATATAGTATTAAACAAAAAAGTCGCCCAACCGCGTGTGTCTGTGTATTCTGCTGGAGAAACAGACAAATGTACAGTAGGCGGAAAAAATATTCTGGGAATTAGGACCTCGACGCAACGCGTGATGTAGCGAACTGGCTGGGTGATGGCCTACGACCCTATAAATACTGCAGCGGTCCAACAGCCAGCAGTCTGGCGGAGGCCATCTGGCCGAGTGTGAGAGTGAAGTCTCGTAAGGACAACAGGAGATTGCAAAACGACGGCGGACGAGGTGTTCGTGGTGTGAATGGACGAGAGGGCGTGGTATCCGGCGAGTGAAGCATACTGTGCGTGAGGACGCTCGGACATTGCGGACTGGCAGCAAACGGACAACATTAAGGTGGGAATGAATGTGCATGTAATACGGATTTTAATGTAAATATTTGGAACTGTCAAACATGGACATAATATTTAATTGAATAGTTTTTGATGCACTGTCTATTGGGAGTGATTTCTAATCATTCCTTTCAGGTAATTGTAAATTGGATAGATTGAAGTCACTATTTGTAAACAGCAAGTGGCATCAACTTATCATGATATGTTGAGTCAAAAGAATTTCGTCTGTAATTGTTGTAAATAAAATTATCAAATTATAATTACGTGTTTTATTTAATTAATACCTCCATCCCTTAACGAACTTGTCTTAGCCCGCTGACTTTTGAGAGAGAAATTGTAACAGTACTCTCCGCCAGTTCAGAGCATGTACCCAACATCGACCTACCCCAATCATACACAACTGTAAAAGTCACATGGTCAACGGTGGTGAACGTGTTTCTTTATACCTTAATTTTCAAATGACAAGGACTATGATCAGAATAAAATACCTTTACCACTGCGGCGATAGGGCACTTGATGCGTGCAGCAGTGCCGCCTTTATCTCTCCCGCGCCCTTCTCGGCCTCGAACGTCGGAGGAAGAAATCTCCAGGTAGGCGGGGGCCTTAATCTTCCCCACGCGTCGTGGTATTTGCGCGGTTGTCGCGCGGAAGGGCGGGGTCTCGCCGTCGCCAGAGGCGTTACATCGCGTGGCAGGCGCGTGGCGTGCCGCCCGCGGCGTGGGGGTAGCTAGCTGCTGGGGAAATATGAGTGTGTGTCGGGAAAGCGGGCGGCAAGGGAGGTGTGACGGCGGAATGACGGCTCGCCAAGTTGGCATCACTGCTGTCACGCGGCTGCTTGTCGGGAGACTTATCGCCGCGACGCCATCGCGCCCGCCAACCAGCCTCCCCCCCCCCCATTTTTTTTTACCTCTTTCCCCGCTTAATCCATCCGCACACACCGGGAAAATGATGTCACTGGCCACCATCACGAGGCGCTAATCATTTCACAAATCTGCAGATGGTAACTTATTTGTCACGCATCAGTAGGGTGGTTAATCTCGTTGAGGGGGAGAGGGAGGCGGGATAGCGACATTATTTATAGTAGTTATTTATAAAAGTATTGTTTTACGAAACGATGTATGGAAAGAAAAATAAAGATTTTTCGGTTCATCGGCATTCGATACTTGATGTATTACTGGACTTAACAAATGTAAAACTGCTAGAAATATCTCATATTGAGGACACGGGGCAATGCAGAAAGATGTGAGCCATATTTTTGGTGCACGTTGCCAAAGTATGCACAGTAATGTTTTAATTCAAGTTTTGTATTCATAGCAGAGCATTTTAGAAATATCTGTTTCAGATACCCGGAGAAAGATACTGATCTCGATCAAATATTTATATCGACATATCGTTGATATAATGTCATTTCGATTTTTCAACATCCTTAGGCGGGAATAGGGAATCTTTCACAGCACAACAGGTAGGTAGGTAGGTAGGTATATAGAATGTTCCAGTAAAATGTGTGCAAAAATGAAACTGGGAATGGGGGCAGCACCACGAAATATTTCGAAATTGAGAACGTGTGATACTTGAAGACAGCAAACCGAGATATGGGCGTAAATGTGTCTAATACCAATATAAGCTTCAAGATTGGTTACATGTATCACTGACATTACATGTGTGCACTACTGACAGACAGTACTGTACAAGACCAGTACAGTGACGAGATCAGGTATTAAAGGGATGCTGAGGTTTAGTTCATAAAAAAAAACACTGCCCTAATTCATGGCGCCTACGAGCAATATCAAGGTATTCCGATTCTGAGGTTAATATTTGTCACAGTAATTGTAACCAAGGACCGTGATTTATCCGTCACGGACCGAAGGGTTATTTGAGCACGTTATTTAAAATGTATCAATATTATAACAGAAGAAGTTTCTATTATCCTGGTAGATGGTTTCGTAGTATTGTGAGCGCCAATTATGTTGTTGATAAAGAAGATTATATATCCTGGTGTCGAAAGTCGTTAGTGTAGAAGAGAGTTGTATGCTACTGAGTTTCCTCTTTCGTGTTCGCTTACAGCTAAACATGGAAGTGGTCTTCTGGAGGTTTTTTTTTTTTTTTTTTTTTTTTTTTCGTAAACGTCACAATAGCCCTATTCTGTCATTTTCTGATGTGTCTGATTTAGATCCACGTGACATATGTTGTAAGACTGTTCCGTACTGAAAACTCTAGTTAATCTGACTGTTTGCAACCGAGTATTTATTCACCTCCTGTATTATCTTCACGTAAGAAAATTATATTTAAGCTCGGTGACGAGATTCGGTTGTTTGCGAAGCTAATAAGCTTGAAAGTATCAAAAGTTGTCCAAAGTGATGGCCGCCAACACACAGGCAAGCATGGCAACAGCGTAGGAAATTCTGCCACGCGGTTCGAATATCCCATGCGTGTTGCGTCTGTTGTTGATACGTCCATTTACTGTAGCAATGTAGGGACGACGTGGGCGAAATATGAACCACACACACACACACATGATGGATTGCACACACGTTCACGCCCACATCTCCTTCAGTTGGCCTCACAGGCCGCAAAGAGCTTGCTGCTCTCCGGCCAAGGGGTTATTTAGAGCATCATCAGCTTTGGTCCAGAATCTTTTTCCAAATGCCACGTTGTGCCGACCAGTGGCGTAACAACATATTTATATTACGTGGGGGCAAAACGAATATTTGGTGCCCCACTGAGAGAGAGAGAGAGAGAGAGAAAGAGAGAGAGAGAGAGATAGTGGTTAAAATAGCTGTAATGAAAAAAGAGGCACCAAAAATCAGTGGGGCACCAAATTTCTTTGGACATTATATATATATATATATATATATATATATATATATATATATATATATAGAGAGAGAGAGAGAGAGAGAGAGAGAGAAATTCGAGTAACATGGTAACATACCGAATTTTATAATGAAACCTTATAATAAAATACATGTTCCATAACATTAGTTGATGAAACAAACAAATTTCTTTAAACTGTAATGAAGTATGTCTTGATTAGATATATTTCAACTACTACTTCATAATACAATAATCACCAGACCTACACTATGTTTATTACAAAATCATGCTAGTAAAGTATTAAAATTTTCTATAACTATTTATAACAGGCCTGAAGTTTACAGTAAAATATTTTGCTTTAACAGATTTAACAACCATATTTTAAACATAAATTTATTTTCATTCAACTATCATTTATAAAATATATAAATATATGATGGGTAAGATTAGCTGATTTCTGCAAAACCACGTATTAATAGTTCATAACACATCATAGGAAAAGATCACTCTCATTGCCTAATTAAAATGAAAGACACTTAATACACATTGAAAAATGACAGCTCATGAAATAAAAATACCCGTAGAACAAAAAAGACAAAATTACTGTAAAATATTACTCAAATGCTTTCCGAAACACTGAAACACGGTATGGGTTGCAACATAATTCTCGACAAAGTGCTTTAAAGTCTATTTTTTGTCCACCGTGTCTTGATAACAGTGCAAAATCACAAAATGGTTTCGCCTTTCCTGTGCTATAGTAGATCTCAAGAGGGACTTAAGCCGCTTCAAGAGGGAGAATGAGCATTCCGCAGTTGCTGAAGTGGCGGGAATCACAAGAAGTAGGCGCAATACATGTAAGCACTTCAGGAAAGAGTTCTCTGATTTCTTCATAAATTGACGCTAGACCTTCAGCAACTTCATTCAAGCAACTTCTTGTAGGTATAAGTTGAGCCATAACAGATACTTGTGACTTAAATCGCGGAACACTGATGGACCCTTGCTCGTGCCCGCTTGTGTAAGCTGTTTCATCAACAATAATATAATAATAGTATACAGAAGTTTGAACGTCGCTCACTATTTCCCTTAACACAAAATGTGCTGCAGTTTTAGTCAACTCATTCTGAATAGCTGGGGAGGTGATTTACTTTTTTATTTTTTAGGATGTTACTTAACTCAGGAATGTACTGACTCATCACGTTGAGTAATTGCATGAAATTCCCGTAATTATCACCATGACCTCGAAATGCTAGGCCTTGGTGAGCTAAATATAACATTGATTTGAAAACAGCTTCCAGGGCTTTTTGCTGCATTGTGTTGCTGAGCTTGTGACACCATACAAATTTGTGAAACTACGGGTTCAAGGTACTGTGAGATTAAATTTACTACAGCTTCTTTACGAGTCTGGCATTTTTTCATGATTATTAAACCTTGATTCTGCCTTTTTTCCGGTTTTTTTTTTATTTTTTTAATCATTCCCGGTTGATCAGTTCTGAAACACCTTTGTTGGGTTGGGACAGAAGTTTCTTCCTAATCGCTCCTGTGCACTCATAACAGGCAACTCCTTTCAATTTCTCGCTGTAATGGAGCCATGGATATTCGCGAAACCACTTCGCCAAGAAGTTGCGAGTAATTTTCTCTACTTTCCGTGGAGGAATGCGAGGTGGTCGATACTTTTCCGGAAATGTACGTAGTGTCGTTTACTTAGTCGATGTTTATGGAAGTATCGCCGAAACGTTCTTCTCCGTGTTGATTATAATGTTGGCTTTTTTTTTTTTTTTTTGTTCCTATCAACTTTTTTTGTGGTTGATGCAAAGGGCGAGTTGTCACGTGAACAGTTCAGTGGATCTGTGAAAGGCCATTCGGAAAATATCTCAGTTAGTGAAATAAACGCTCACGTATTTTAATAATATTGCATTTAGCACTATCTTACACATTACGAGAAACATAAATTATATGTTACCTCTAACTGTGCCGGTTCAAGGCATATTCTTTAGAATTAGAGTCTAATTAAACGAGTCAGTTGATTCGAGACTGAGGCTGTCGTTAACGTTAGTTGTTGGTGAATCTTTAACAAAGAATGCAAAAAAGGGAGACATTAGTGTTTTAATCATTCTAAAATAATGCCTCCTAGCAATCATCAATTTCATGTAATTTCGTTATAAGTACACTATTCAAAAATTAAAGTGTCATGATTTTGGTCGGTTGTAGCATTCGACCAGGTAATATTTAAGCTAGAATTACCATCTGGTCTTGTCCCGACATCCTTTCCAAAGACGAGTGGTCCATGAAATCAGGTAATATTTAAGCTAGAATTACCATCTGGTCTTGTCCCGACATCCTTTCCAAAGACGAGTGGTCCATGAAATCAGGTAATATTTAAGCTAGAATTACCATCTGGTCTTGTCCCGACATCCTTTCCAAAGACGAGTGGTCCATGAAATCAGGTAATATTTAAGCTAGAATTACCATCTGGTCTTGTCCCGACATCCTTTCCAAAGACGAGTGGTCCATGAAATCAGTCATCATAGCTATTTTCTCTACGAAATAGTGAAATCTGAAATGTATTGTGTTACGTCGAATATTAAAGTGGGGGATCAATCAGGCACGTAGTCTCACGCTGACGTATAGAGTCTGTAAGTGACAAGTTCATGTTTGTGCAGATGTTAGATAAAAGTTTGACCTGGTGAAACATGATATATCACTTCGTACGCAACTCGTCCAATGTTATATGTGTTCTAAATCTTGTCCCTGTAATCGTTTTGTGCAGTGTATATATGTAAATTTCACACACCTACTAGTTACAATAGCTATGGTTTTTGCTCAGTTTGTAAATGTATATCTGTGGCGAATTGTGTACCAAAATATTTCACGTATTTTTCGAAAAATTTTTGCAATAAATGATAAAACACGAGGGCAAAATTGTTTCGAATGCCGCATTTTAATAGCCATATTTAAAGATTTTGAGCGGATGTGAAGATGCATTCCAGTATTTTATGTGATTTGTGCATAAAAATTATGCTATTCAAATAAATTTTATACTAAGTGCGCTTATAAGCTAATTCGGGCAGTACAGAATTATGGTATACTATCTTAAGCAGTACCTAGGCAGTTTTTAAAGCAAATAACACTCAGACAGGTTAACAGCTCATCATGTTTATCAGCCATTGGGGAGTCCTCGAAAAAAACACAGTTTACCCCTTTGCACCCTCTTTTCGGTTGAATTTCTAAAATCCTTAAGTGAATATTCAGGCAATTTGGCAATGGCGGCTCGTTAGGTGAGGTTAGTGATGCCTCACTTCAACAATATTTTCAGAGAATGCCTCTATTGTTCCAGGCTGTTAAAAATCAGCTACGGCAGTTGCGCGCATGCATTATTCAGAGCACCTGCAAGTGCAGCGCCGGGATCGCAGCTCGAAAATACTTCTCTCTCCTGCCTGCGTGACCTTGAAATATATTGTTGATTGATCAGGAGAGAAAGATTCAGAAAAGTGGTTTGGGGGGGGGGGGGGAGTGCTTTAGCGGTTCGCTACACTCGTGCACACGAAGGGCTACTCTGTGGGCTCGTTTGTTTTTCACAGCAAGGTTCTGACGGGCATTACAGAATAGCCAGGTGGTCTATGGTACCGCGCAGCCACCTCTCGCTAAGCGCTACAATTTTTTAATGATTTATGATATTTAATAATTTTGAAAGTATTTTCAAGCATCGCCGTCCATGTGGCAGACTTGACATGAGCAAAATTCCGTTAAAATATAGTGAATAAGTTCGTTGCTATGAGAAAACGGATACTATAGATTTAATATAAAAATAGTTAAATCTCATTTATTTCTTATATTTAGAATTCAAATATATGTAAAGCTCCGCACCGTTTTCCCCAACAACCCCAAATGAACCATTTTCCAAGTCATAACTCCTTATTGTCAGTAACAATTTGACTGCTCTTAACACCTACGAGCCATCACTGCAAGGACACGGTGCGTTGCCCTAGCATTGTTTGCATTGGCGGAACGATACGTCGTGAGCATCCCTAAAATGTAAATTGAGCAGGAATTCAGAGAAGCCTGATGTGAACACGAATGGACTCTAGCTACTTACCCGACATTAACAATAGATTTTTTAGACGTACCGCTGCGGCATCTCTGCCTAAGTATTTTGGAAGTACTTGGCTAAGTCTTTCCCGATTTTCGGCGCCTGGTGACTTACGTTTTTCACCCTTGCTCATAGTTAAAAGAAAAAAACACTTCAACAACAACACCGCCACCATTTCGGGGTTGTGGAAGCACACGCCGCGCTAGCGAACTGCGCACAGACACACAGAAACTGCCCTCTCACTAGTGCAGAGTGTCCCAGGACAGTTCGTAACAGTGCTATGCTACTCTGTCGTACTAGGGGGCGTCCACCCAGTCAACCATTAGCTGCGGCTAGCTCGGTGAAGCCATCTGCCACGGCTATGCTGCACACCTATAGACTGTTCACGATGAAGTGATCACTTCTTAAGGCCCTCCCAACAGGCATTAACTCTTAATGAATGTATTCTATTGCAGCCTCTGGCATTCAATTTTCAGCGAGGTGAAATGCGTGCGCGCTGTTTATTAGTCACATGGCAATGTCCGTATTAAAAAGTGGTGGAAAGATAGAAATTATCTGACACAAAAATTTTAGCAGGGCCATAAAAAGTGCTCACTTTACCGTGAACAGCCTATACCTAGCTTCAAACAGTTTTGAGCTAAAATTGAAATTAATTTTAAGATTTGTGTCTAAAGGGCCGTGTTCAGCGCCCCTCCTCATCATTAAACAACAGGCGATGAAATGAAAATTATTATTTTTTAAACTTTATATCTGAAGATGCGCGATTACTTGAATTTTGGGGGGGGCAACAGTAGACCTGCCCCCTCCCCTTTTGTTGTTAAGCCCCTGGTGCCGACCAAAGGCATGCCAGAAAATTCAAGCTCATTTTCTAAAGTTGCTGACTCCTCCGGCGGGAGAGAGGAAGGGCTGTGATTCAAGCCAGGTCAGATGCCAATCATTCCCAGTCGTGTATAACCACGTAACACGACATCCGCGCCCAGTGCAGGAGTTCACGTGTGTGTGTGTCTATATATATATATATATATATATATATATATATATATATCAGCGATACAGCCGATAAAGACATACACTCTTAAAATGTGGCCTACTGTGATGCTATGTGTGCAGCTTTAGATGGGAATCGGTTGATTGGTCCCGGACGTATGATATAAAAGCTCAATTTTCTCATCTGGGGCTCTCTGCATTAATGGAGGACAAAACGGATGGTTACGTATTAACACATCCTATGTTTGTCGTAGATACTGCTACATACTAAACTCTATTGAAATTGTTTGTGACATATGATTTGCTAACATAAAATATTCACGTGTTGGTTATTTTGGAAAAAAAAAAAAAAAAAAAAAAAGTGACTACCTACTTAACGCATATAAATTTATATGGATTAAAATATTATAACTTATTGGCTTAATTCTGTGTGTATAAAGTTAATTGTTTCTCAAGATAGGACACAGAAGCTTAATTTTTCAAGATGTCGAACAAATGCTTCGTATAGACCATTAACTCATTTTATGCTTTCACAGATACTGTCGGCACACAAAGTTAAGTTGAAATTAGTTACATTGTTCCGTAGTTATAGCGTACTGTGCTATAAAATTATTTTTATGGCCGCTATTTTGATAATAAGTATCGCCGGCCTTCATAAGACATAGCCTATCATCTTACATGGCCCACAACGTACTTCTTGTTTGCCAACCTCGGTTGAAATGTGTTGATTGTTTGTATAGTTATAACAAAACTTTGTTTATCGTATCTTACGAAATGTCAGGCAAAAAAAAAAAGTCCCGTGTGCACATTTGATTATTGTAATCAATACTGTTTGTGTGGATATAGCATACTAAATTAAAATGTTTATATAGCCCCCCCCCCCCCCACATTTTGAAAATACTTGTCGCAGCCATTTAAAACACGTCCATTTACATGGCTTACTTTAGTACCACTTGTCCGCTAAATTTGGTAGGAGTCGGCTGATGTTTTCCTGAGATATGACAAAACATAATGTATTCATGTGGCATTTTCTTCCAAAATGGCGGACAAAAAAGTATCTGTGAAGACACATTTGTCTGTTTGCCAGCAAAGTAAAAGTATAAATTGTTTACTTGGTTTCATGGAAAAAGAATACAAAAATAAGTGCCTGGCCCACTAAAAACATGTCACTTTATATGGTATACATAATTTGAAATTTTGTTGCAATCGATAAATTTTCTTTGCGAGATATGAGAAAACTTGTTTTATTTGTGTGATAATATCTTATAAAATTGTGGATAAAATAGTCCCTGGGTAGACGCATTTGATGGTTGTAATAATCACTGCCAGCTTACAAAGTTAATTAATAGTTTGTTACATGGTTTGGTACAAATCAATTTGTAATATGAAATGTTTATATGTCAGCCATTTTGGAAATAACTGTTTGATCCACAAAAACATGCTAGTTAATATAACTTACCATAGTATTACTTGATTGCCAAATTTGGCAGGAATCTTTTTGTGGTTATCGATATACCGCATAACGGATGCACTTTATTCAATCATATCGTATTATCTTCCAAAATGGCTGACCAATAGTGTAAATGGTCCCCTATATATAATGCAAAATCATTGTTTCTTCATGTTGCACCATCTTCCAAAATAGCGGACCAAAAACAATATCATTTTTTCTAAATGCGATGCTTTTATCATGCACTGTAAACACACCAAGCTTTGTGTAAATCAATTAAACTGTTCCCGGGTTATAATACAAAAGTTTTATTTTTCATGTTACGCCATCTTCCAAAATAGCCGACCAATTACATTATCGCTCTCTGAATTCAGTGCTTAAATCATGCATTAACAACTTATCCAGTGGTAATATTGAAACTGCGAAAATTCTTACAACAAAAATATTCAGTGGTGAAACACAAGAATGTTTAGGTAATATGTAAGAGACAAAGTGTTAATGTCGAATTTTGCAAGATGTGTAGTTCTGTAAATATAACTGAAAATTACAAGAAAATACAAAATTGAATAATTTTCAAATTCACCTTTAAATGCCATGACTTTCTGTTTCATAATATTAGTTACAGTGGTTTTTTTTTTGTAATGCAAGTGGAGATAGGCGAAGAAATATAAAGAAGTTGTTTGTATCTATTTAGAGGAATTGGTTCAAGAGGACACATTGATTCTGTGAAATTCGAAAGGTACTTATTTTAACTATTAGTGATTTTCACGCTGCAGATACCTCGTGTCATCTAACGTGCAGAGAAAATTAACGACAATTAAAGGGGTTAGGTGTCATTTTCGAAAGTTAAAGATCATAATGGTCGGCTTCGGAATATTGATGTCAATAAAATATTCTTCTGTATTCTCATTCTCATTTAAGGGAATCACAGATGAATAAATCCAAAGGAACCAAATAAATTCTTGCCACATTTGATGTAGTGTAGGAAGAAATGATGACTGGTAAATAATATGTGCATCTCGTGTTGGAAAACCAGTCCGGATAGGAGTGGAGACATTGACCTCAACAAATACATGCGTGTTCTGCACTCACATCCCTCATAGCTTGAGCATTGGTGAAGAGAAATGAAGATATCAAAGGAGTTCGTTCGGGGTTGTCTGCATTATGACTTTTAGATGGAATTGTCCACAGCCGCATCGAGTCGCCGAATACATCAAGCTTTGGAAATAATGCTGTGAATGAACACACCTTCAGACATTGGTTCCAGAAGTACGGAACGGGAAATCTGTTCTTTTTTGATGAACCCCGAAGTGGACGCCTACCCGAAGTGGACGCCCACTGGTCCTCGATGTCGATTCCCTGTAGATGGTTACAGAGGTCAACAGCCAAACACGTGGTGCGCTTGCTGGACACCTCCAGGTGTCTGGTAAAACAGACTTCACCTGCACTGCACAGAGAAAGGCATTCAAGTTGAGCAAGTTGGTACTCCACACACTGCTGGAAGCCAACAAGCAACAAAAAAGACACTGCAGCATATCCATATTCGATCGTGTGTTCACTGGTGACGAAACGTGGGATCTGTACAACACTCTGGAACATGGGGCAATAGGCACTGAAGCAGAAGGAGCCAGCAGGTGTACTGCTCCTTCACTACACTGCCAGGCCACATGTGGTGCGAGTGACCAGGGATACAATGCAGCATCTTCACTGGAAGACACTGTGTCATCCACCGTGCTCTTTGAATTTGTGCCAACATATTATAACCTTTTCCATTCCCTGGAAAACTGCATTCGGGGTGGGAAATCCTTCGCAAATGAGGCAGGTACCAACGGACTTCCTTGCATCCAAGAGCACCTATTTTTTCCGCCGGCACATTGCGCAGCTGGAGGCACATTAGCAAAAGGTGTTGTATGCTGATGGGGATCAGATTGAAGACTAACAGTATGTGACATTTGATGCATACCTTTTCATTCCTGACTATGGCGAGAATTTCTCTGGTTACATTGCAACAGTTAACAAATTAATACGAAATCTGAAGATGAACGTGGAGTAAAATCATCCAATGCAAAGCATACGAACAAGCTAATACTTGATCATTATAATGACAATTCCATTATCGAAAAATCATTAAAAGGAAGATATTTCTGAGATGCCTGCACAAGCATCACGAGTACAAACATTTCCTCAGCAAATATTAACATATGTGGAACCAAAAACATGTGAAAAATGTTAAGTAGCAAGACTATTCCTTAAGCTGAGCTTAAGTGTAAAGTGACATCATCACATTGCATCTAAGTTTTCTGATTACTTCCTATACTACTGTATTTCATGCAGAGGTTAAAAAGTTTGAAAGGTGTGTCGCCTTTATAATTGGAAATAGAAGAACTATACCTCAGTGAGATTTGTCGCTTATGTATGATGCAGATAATGCTGCCTAGAATATCTAAATTTTATACAGCAGAAATAATTGAAACTGTTGCTCTATTCTTTCATCGCCAAAAACCGTTAAAGTAAAGTTTGTTACAAGTATAACAGGATGGTCCGGCCACCGAACTAGTAAGAACACGAAAATGAAATGATGTGATGATTCTACTGATGTGTGAGTACATATTCTCTGATTGCTTGCGCGAGGCTCTGGGACCAAGCCTTGTGCTTGCTGCGAAACAGTCTCTGTTTGGCAGGGCTACCAGTTAGCAAGTAAGTTTCCAGGCACTTACTGGCAAATGGCATTCCAAAATATTACTAGCCAGTAACACCATTTTTCTGGTGTGTGCCACTGGAGTTTCGTGGTGTATAAGGCTGTTTCATTTCAGTATTCTTAAATATTCTGTAATGATTCCATGCATGGAGAGGGTGTGACATCGAATACAATTTTCTCTGAGAGTTTTGTGGATGGCGTAATGAGCGGGTGTTCCTGGTGTTCCGAAGTTACGGCGGTGACCTGAGTGCTTAAAGTGGCTGCATAGAGTGATCAGGATAACCTCAGACGAGTGTTTGATCGTATGATACACCTAGGCGACGAAGAAGATGTGGGTTAAGGTCACAAAAGACTGAAATAGGTCATATGTGCACTTTCACCTATTTAGAATAATAGACTGTGCCAGCTTGGATAATAATTCTTTTTATTTATTTTTAATTTTAATAGAATGTCAATGCTGAGAGTAACAATATGGCGAATGATAACCCGATAACTCTCTGCATTTGGTCGGGCAGACAGGTTTCTATCGCCTGAAATAAGGAAAATTACTTCTGAGCAAAATTATCCACACACCCAGAAAGCATAAAATTTTACACATTACAAGTGGTGTCCTTCCTAGCAAATATAAGAATTTACACTTCATAGTTTTTGCATGTCATTTAGAAATCACAATTGAAATGTTTCTGGCGAAAACAAAGTTTAAATAAATTCTGGCAATATAAAGTTATGCCATTTAGTACTTATCTCAGTTTGTATACGAAACCACATTGAAAATAAAATTTTTGCAATTTTTTGTGGTTGACTATACAAATACATACATATTTGCACTTTAGGAAATTGATCGCAAATTTACTACATAATTGCATATGTGTAATGAGAAAGCATAATCAGGAAATTTTTTTTTTACTCACCATAGATGTATGGTAGCTTTCCTACATTTGTTAAAGAATCATGCAAAAGAGTATGTAAAATCCACGATTGTGTATAGTAGCACTCATATATTTGTAGTCTGATGTGTAGTTTATTTTCTTTAGTGTGCATAGGTTAGAAACTTCCATTGGAATTTAGGAAGTTTACAGAAATATGTTTATAGTGTATTCATGTGATATGTGGTTTACCATTTATTTTTACATGATAAGTTAACTAAGCATATCTCTTGTTTAATTTATGTAGATTGTTAAGTTAATCTTATTTGTATTTTCCAAAACCAGAAATAATGTGATTTTTAGTGAGGGACCTTTTAAATATTGATTCTTTGTATCTTATTTCCTATAAATAGTCTCCCGTGTTACATTCGCAAGTCAAGCAAAGTGTGGCACAAGTATGAAGTCACGAGTATTTGGCAGTTCTGAGTTTTTAAGTTACAACAGACATAGTGTAAGGAACATCCCATGGCTTACGGAGCATATGTGAGTCGGTGAGGAGAGTTGCCCGGTTTTTCCATCCCTGGCGGACGCAGGGATCTCCTCCTCTCCTTCACTCTCGGCGCGCGCCGTCATCGTCACGTCGGGCGACAGCCAGCAACGCGCTGCGGGATGTGTTAAATCCCGCCGCTGTATTGTTTTTTTTTCTCGAGAGGCAACTCGTCGCGACAGCTTGTCATGCCGCGCCGCGTCAGCGACGCCAGCCAGCGGCAGCGACCGGGTGACGGAACGCGCGTTCATTAAGTCGCCTTGCCCTCGACTTCTCCCTCCGACTACCTCTCCTAAATACCAGTCCCTTCGCCCCGTGCTCGGGATGACAGGTTCCGCGCGCCCGAACTACCCTGCTCCTACTACTTTCGTCACCCGAGTGTTAATTCGTCCCTCCGGCACGGAGCATGTATGAAGAGAGAAGTGTAACGCCACGGTGTGGCGATTTCTCTCATGTGGGCGTATCCATTCGTTGAATGGCCGCGCAAAGATCTGGAAATTCTTTGTGTTGGACTGCTTGCCTCGTAGGCTATTTGCTGAGCTACCTGCTGGCAAGCCAGTGATAGGCTGTTCGCGATAAAGTGAACACTTTTGAAATCAACCTTAGAAAAATGTCACTGCTCCTACCTGCATGAATTTCTCGGGCGGACTGAGCGACATGCGCCCAATAAAGTTGATAACGATGGAGGGGAATATCTTAACGTCGAATTAAAAGTTTTAGGTAACCATTTATAATTACTTATACTATTTCTTTCGCTTTCTGTTTTTTTTTTCTAAACCATCGAATTGTAAAAAAAAATGATCAGATTTGTGGAATTTTCCTTTCCTAATAAATTCACAGTCTCACTTGACCGAAGCATGAATAAAGCGACGAGGCCCATGGCAACGTTAATTTTACACAAGGCGGAATAATACATAACATGTATACAAGTAGTTCTTAAGCAGGGCTTTCAAAAGTGCTCATTTTACCGTGAACGGCCTATAATGACGTGTTTGGTTGTTCCGTAATTATGTAATGTAATACAAGCGCATTATACTTACGTTGACATGAAAGTACCTGTTTTTATTTATTGAATTAAAATTTTATTTATATTTTTTCAATGGAGTATAATATTTCATTTATAATTAATATGAATGAAAACAGTGAAAAGATACGAGTTTTTACTGTCTGTGACCTGGACATGCAGTCTATGTTTTACACTCTTGCTGTACTCACTTAGAAATCAGCTGTCAAAGTGAGAGACCATGAATGGTCCTGCATTTTGATGTCCCTTGAGCTCTTCCAGAGCGCTTCAAATAAATCGTAAGACAATCGAGGATGTAACATAGATTTTAAAACAATCGATAATAATTTTGTGAATGGTTTATTACGCCAACTTTTATCGCCATTTTTAAGCAGACTTAAGACCAAAATATTGAGCAGTTTATATTATTTTCCATTTTACATTTTATTGATGCTCTGCTACTCGTTTGGCAACGCGAGTATGCGGCAACCTTAACACTTTCCGGACCGATTTGATTAATCGTTTCAGATGCTTCAAACAACACGCCTTTTAACACTTTGAGGTCGGCACACTTTTGCCATTTTTTAAGAGGAACCAAACGTTAGTTACCTATATCCATACCTCTGCAGGGACACCATGTTCTATCGGTCCCTATTGTCACTTAACGCCATTCTGCTGGTCAAAACGACACCAGTCTTTCCATATTGGCCGGCTGTCAACCAATGGAGAGCCGAGTTTACCGTTTTCCAACCAAATGTTCTTTCGTGTGTAACTGGATGTACATCCCATCGTGTTGATTTCCGTAGCTATATAAAAATTTGTCGTATTTTTACGAAGATCGGTGTTGATGTTGTATTAATTCCTATTTAAAATCCTTATGAGATAGGGATTTGGTGTAAGGACACCACGACCAGTTTTTTTGTTATGTGGTATGAAATATTCAAACACGTTTTGCCCGAACTACACTCGCGTATAGTCCTCAAAGTGTTAATGCGTAAGTACCAGGTGTTTATAATTAAAGTGGCTGTACTCACAGTGGTCTAGTGTGGACTGTAATGAGCGCATGCCAATTATATTTGTTGGATATGCTAATAAGGGAACACAGAAGCGATACGTGGCGCTGTAGACACGATAAACACGTGGTAATTGTACAGAATATGTACGTTACAGTATAGGAACAAAAACTAAGCCAGAGAGGGTACGGTAAAACACGTGAGAAGGTGCAATGGTAACAACTTTATTACCTCATAAACTGGTTTTTACAAAATGCTCTCAATATGCGCACCGATGACATCGAAGATGTGCTGCATCCGTAAAATGGCTTGATCAATGTTCGCTCGCAATAGTTGTGCTGGAATCAGAGCGACACATGTCGCCGTATACTGGCCTTCAGTTCATGTAGCGATCGAACAGGTCCATGGTACAGCGCCACATTTTCTCCTGGTGGCAGAAATTGTAACCAATTTTTTTCGACAGTAACTCGCTTCCGCGTTCCCCTATAGCGTATCTACCAAATATCATTGACATACGCTCATCTCAGTTCACACTAGGCCAATGTGAGTACCGTCATTGAAACCCTTTAATGTCTATTGCAGACAATTGTCTACATGTTGCACAGGAAGACTATATTTGACCGGTACTGTACTCTGCGGGACTCAGAGCCCAATGATCTCCCCTGGGAGTAACTGATTAATAAAGACCTGAAGAATTCGCGGATTCATTTCGGGACAAGCTAGAATTCAAAACACGTGTGTTTATATAACCTTAGCCATTTGTCCACACGGTGTTTGATACCTCCTGGGGAACGGTAGCCCAATCGTCGCCTTCCACTGTGACAGCAGACAACCAATGTGCAGTTAATATCGGCATATTATTACATAAGACTGTAGGGTCCAGCCTGCAGGTCGTTGATCTCGCAAATTTTTCAGGTCTCTACTGATCAATAGACCTTGCAACCGCTCTGTGCTATGACTGGTTCACATCACTGATCATCGAACACAAAGCATATGGTTTATTGGCTGTGATAACGAAATAGGTTCTCCTTCAGCTCAAGTACAGCACTGATCAAAAAATTTCTTATTTACAACACTCAAAGCCATAGATTAACGTGGGAGTGAAAGGGTTCATTACAACCACCTGATGCATTACCTTGACAAAGCACTCGCTTCGCTATCACAACGAATGAGTTGTATGATTTTTGTCTGGCTACAGAAACACGGCCCACCCTTATTCTAGAAACGTAGCACGGTTTACAAATCAGTAATCCACAGGGAAGTAGCCCACAAGGCACCGAACCTTCCAGCGTCGAGTACTTCTAATGCGTTATGTACACAATCGTGCATGGGCTCTTCACAGTTGACTATTAAACTTCTGAAATCAACATCTGAAAAATGTTGCTACACTTAGTAGCATGTTTATTTATGAGCATAATTTGTTGCGTGCCCGAGTTAAGTTGGTAACGACAGACGGAATTTAGTAATATGTCTTAACGTTGAGTTTAGATTGTTAGACAGACATATGTGAATACTGATATAGTTTATTGTTCGTTTATGATTTTTTTAAATATTTGTAACTGCAAGAATTAGCATATTTATAAAACATTCATTTTTCTAATAAGTTTACAGTTTCGCTTGACCGATGCTTGGACAAAGTGGTCAGGTCCACTTGGCAATATTAATTTTACATAAAGCGGAAGAATATAAAATACGAGGGCAAGTATCTCATAAGCAGGGGCTTTCAAACATTGCAAACGAGTCAAAAATTTGCGCACTTGCGTCGTTCTTCCGCTACACCTGCCCCGACACACAAATACTTGAAGATGGTGGGTAGCCCAGCACACCTAGGCAGCTATATCTCAGTTGCGTCTCGCAATCGTGTTGGTGCGTGCAGGGGGATTTCTTGGCTGTTCTCGGGAGAGGGCTTCAGGAGAAGTGAGGTGTCTGAGGAGGGGAAGGAGCGGGTCGGTTGGTTCCCGGAGCTGAAAACTTAGCTCGTAATGACTTCCGAACACGAGCCAACGACGCGAAGAGCGCGCGCTTGGAAAACATACTCGTAACATAAAGAAACAGGAAGCAGTTAAACAAAAAAAAAAAAACCTCTCTCTGTCTCTCAGCTCCGACCCCGAAGACTCGACAAAAGGAACTGCCGCTGAAGGAGTAGTTATTAGATACTCCCACCGACTCATTGTGCTCTCGGGGGGTGATCTTTTTGAAGACGTAACTCTCTCTTTCTGCTCTCTCTTGCTTCATTTTCTGGAGCGTCGTGCCCCCCAGGCATTCTTAAAACTGCTACTCACCCGGGGCTCGTTTGCAAATCAAGACGGCCGCGAATCAAGCCTCCTCGACAAAGGGCGCGGGCGCCGCAAATTACAAACTTGGGGTCGCTCGAGCGAGCCGCGACTCTTGTGCGGGAAAGTACGCCGTGGAGGGATGAGCCCTCTGGAAAACGAAGGGCAAGACGAGCCCGGCGAAGAGCCCTGCTACTCCTTGAGTCAACGAGCTGCGATGGAAATAACTTTCATGTCTCGCCCGCTGGTTAATTGAGCAGATTTGTAAGCCGAGCTTGGCTTCTTCGGTCTGCGTGTTGAGTTATGTACCTTTGCGCCACGCTGCCGTGGGTACAGAGACTACTCTATATGAAATACACTCCTTGAAATTACCGAAAAGTGCTAATAAACATGTTTGCATAAACCTTCGTATAGTTACAGATACTACAGTAGTAGTTTTCGTATACAAAGGGATGCCGCCTTTGATTGATCGGATTATCGATTTGATATCAAAAATTGACTGATCGGATTAATCCTTTATCCGATCTTAGTAAGATCAAAAATGTTCGTTAATCCGCTAATCTTAATACGATAAAATGTAATCAAATTTCTTGGATCAAAAAACTTTGATGGGAAAAGTGTGATCAAATTTCTTTGATAGATTTTTGGTGTAATATTTGATACGTGTATAGTTTGGGCACTTAATTTTTTCTTATTTTTTTTTGGTGTGGGGAGCAGATCTGGTAGATGTTGATGCTCGGAGCTCTGGCGTGGTACTGACGTGGTCGTGTGTTGGGGCAGGGGTGTATATAGGGGAGCGACGTTCACCCTCTGAGATCTTGCATTGTACTGAGGTGGGGCTGTGTTGGGGAAGGGGTGTATATATATATATATATATATATATATATATATATATATATATATATATATATATATATATAGAGAGAGAGAGAGAGAGAGAGAGAGAGAGACAAAAGGATCACAACTACGTGAGTCTCCGAATGAAATTAAGTAACGTGTTCTAACTACAACGGAGGCAAAATGTCCCTAGCAATATATAAAGTGCATTACTTTAATTATACGTCCCAATAAAAACGGATTTGAAAACATGTAGGAAACTGTACAAGCACCTCTCCCAAAACACGTCCATCCGGCTGTGAGGTTAGTGCAGCAATGCCTTCAAATTATACAAAAAAAACGGAAATGAACTGAAAAAGACTTGAATACGATTTACGTGACAAAATAAATGAATACACGTATCAGTATATAAATTACGCTACTTGAATTAACAACGAATTAATGAAATCGTAGAAGCAGGAGAAACACATCTGGTAGGCTGCTAGGTCAGTGAAGGAATGACTAGAGACGTGCATCGTGGTTGCTAGGCGACTGAGATGAAGTTATAGGAAAGAAAGGTGAATACGATTTATGTCCAAATACAAAATGACTGTTTCCAAATAAATGAAACTGCTGAGGTTACCCACGACAGAAATTAATGAAATGAAATATTGTAACACGACAAAAGTAGAAGTAAGGAATGGATCAGAAAATGAATATATATTTCAAACAGCAGAACGAACAAACACAAATACTACCTGGTCTCATAAATAAATGAAGTATTAACTCACTAAACAAATTGATAGAAGACAAATTTCCACATCAAAATGAGAACTCGTTTACCATACGCATGGAATCCTGCATAGAAGGAATTGCTCTTACTAAGCAAAACCAATCAAATAATTATCATAGGAGTGGGACATCTCAATGCAAAATGCACAGGCAACTTTTCACAATACGTAACAATAGCACGGACAAACGAATACTGATAAATTTCACTATTAAAAGAGTAATTCATTTTTAACACAATTTTCATCGAAGTGTAGTGAGACTCGGATCGCGTGAAGAAGGGCGTAATCCCGCAAAGCTTAATTCCGCAAAGCTGATTTAAAAATGAATAAATATGGGAACGATTTGAGACCAGACACTTCGTCGAAGAAAAGACTATGGAATCAATACTGCGTTATGTTTAAAAAAACTAATATAGACATACTACATTGAGTCGAATAATGTTAACACAAATTCCGTTAAGTCTGGGAAATTCGCCCCACTTGTTAACGCAACGGCAGTTGAAACTCCTAGGATATCTCATAGACCGACTTCAGAAACATACTTGACACGATAAATACTTATAAAATTATTAAAAATAATGTACGCACTATATCAGCTTATCGAATGAATAAATTTTCGGAATAAATCATTAAATTAAACTTATAAAAATATTTCGCACTGTAGTTTATGAAGACAGTGAGCGAGATCTGAACCCCGGAGCAGATACTATTCGAAGAAAGCGAGAGGTGAAGTGTGCTGTAGGATGGATCGAAACCCCGGCTTCGCAGAGGGCATACCCCTTGGTCGTGCCACGAGTCCCCGCCAAGCGTCGTCCCGTCCGGTGAAGAGGGATGGCCAGTTGTGTGTATGCAGAGAGCGATGTATCCACTGCGCGATTCAATCACAAACTTAAAATTACCCATGGCAGGGAAAAGCAGTTGAAAGTTCCCGCTGGGCATCCCCCTACACTGACCCCCTACACCCCTAGACCAAAGCATGTCTTTGGGCATGCGGTCAATCCCCCTCACCCCTACGACTCCAGCCCAGATCGTGTGTTCGGCTAGCTCGAGGACTGCCTACACCATCTAAGCACCCCCACCTTCACCATCTCCAGCCCAGAATGCGTCTTTGTCCAGATCAACGGCTAGTTGCTTGCCTCGGGCAGCGAATTGTGTCCTCTTCCAAAGCTATTACTTTTTTTTACAAAACTGCTCTCTACCTACGAATTTGATGTGGACCTGCCTAGTTGCCTTGTTTCTCTGTGTTCTCCAAAGTTGTAACTTCGCCTGGCCTTTGATCTGTCTGGCTGCGTGAGAGAAATAACTATTCTCCACCTTTGCCCTGAGTCACCAAGCCTGGAGCAGGTCAGCAGCCTTCAAACTATTGTGCCAGGGGATGTTTGAAAAATTCTCGTATTTCACATCTCAAGTATCCGAACGTTTATTTCCATCTAGTAATTATTAAACAATTTTCGCTGAAAAATTATTCCCTCAATGGTAAGAGCTACGTTAAAAGAAAAGTAATATACATATGTGTAAATGTATTTTGGGAATTGCAATTTATTTATTCGGGATAACTTTCGCTAACATGATAAAAATTTTTTGAACACCTCTTATATTGAAACCTATCAACTCCTGCATTGCATAGTATACGAAAAACCGAAATATACTATAAAAAATCTTATATTACATTTTCCGAAAAGTAATTTAATTTCTTCCAATGTTATTATTAGTGAATCTGATAATAAGAAGGAAATGAAAGTATAACACTGGAACACAACCCTGCATGTAAGATGTTCTAGCCCATTCTGAATGTTTAAGGGAAACTAGATGAAAGTCTTGTTCGGAACACGCAATGAACACCGACCTAGGTTTTCTCCTATCTCACTTGTCCTACCCCTCTCTCTTCAACCTTGAATCTGAGTGTTAAAGCAGGAGCAATAATACCTTCCCTTTGTCATACACATTGTTTGTAATAAACTTTGCAGTCTTCCCGGCAAACACTTCTTTCTGGCAAAAATATATGTGAAGAAATTAATCACCTTGGAAAACTATATATTTATACCCATAAACAGGAATAATTAGATTATTAATTTTTTTTTAACATAAATAATTTTCCAAGAAATATAATATTAAAACGAATCAAATGTAACACTGATACAATCAAATGGTAATCCAATCAACATGTGGATTGATTGCACAGTAATTGTATATCCAAAGCCAATTGATATTGATAGGTTTGTTAAATGAAAAAACACATCAAATAGGTTTTATTTTATTTTATTTAGTATAATAATTTTACAAAAATTGTATTACAATATTTTAAGATCTTTATTCTTGACCCACGAATAGTGTGTTTTTGAGAATCCCCACCATCGAACCAAGTTCCTATCTTTTTTTTTCCTTTTAATGATTATTGCAACCAAATATTCATTTGGAGACCTGACTATGCAATTCGTGTTCATAAAAACTGCCTTTTATAGGCTCTTTATCATAGGTTTCGAGATAATACGCTCTGGAAATGATTGTTTAACTGAAATAATTTTAAATATTTCTAATACCAATTAAATGTAATTTTTTTCTCAAATATTCCTTTCTTCTTCGAGATTCATATATATTCACCAACTTTGAAATTTTTCTTCCTCTGATCGGATATTTTCACATTATTATATATGGTTTTCATCAAAGTATTATCCATAATGTTTTCAGGACCCATCTTGATAGTTATATGATATTTGGTATTATAAAATTTAAGTATTTCAGGTAAAACATCCACCCATTTGTAATTACCTTTAGACGTGAAATGCTTGTATATTAACTGCCTAATCGATTTGTTGTATCTTTCCGCAACACTGGCTTTAAGGTCTGAATTTGTTGTACAGTGATTAATACCATAATCTGTCATTAGTATCTGGAATGGTGTACAAAAAAAAACTGGTTACTCTCTCGGTTTGGAGCGAATTTGGCATTCTTTCTTGCAAAACAGTTCTCATTGCATCACTGACCTGTTTCTCAGTTTTGTTTTCTGAAGGTATTCCTTAACCATATTTGGAATAAATGTCTAGTACGGTTAAAATATATTTGTAACCCTTATTGTATTTGGAAAGCGATGTCATTTCGCACAGATTGGCTTGAAAAAGGTCATTTATCCCTTAGTAATAACTCTTCTTCTAGAATATCTTATCCTGGCTGAAGCTTGTAGTCCTGGAGCAACATTGCTAACCTTCATTGGTAATATAACCACCTTCTTTCAGCTCTTCAATAATATAAACAATTTTGTTCGTATGTGAATTATTCCCAGATTCTCTAAAATCGATAAGAAGTTTTAATCTATCAACCAACTCATTGGGATTGTTCCAATATACAGGAGAAAACCGATTGCTAATTTCATCTTTATACATTTCACTCCCCACAATATTTCCTATTAAATGATTTAGAATGGTTTTGTTTTCTAAACGGTTATTCACATTTGTGCGACAAAGTTCTTCATATTTCTCCAAATTGGTGTCGGAATATCCATTTGGAAAGTTAAATAATAATTCAAGCAATCCGTCACTCACATCAGTTATGTAATCACCTATTTTAATTATATTGTCCGACAAAAATGTTATTACAGAATATGCCAGAAACCATGTGTTTCCATTTCGATATACACCAAATGTAGTACCACATATAGGTGAAGTATGTTTAAAGCTAAATAACGACATGTTAAATGAGAAAGGGGTTGCTTTTTTCTTTTTTGTTTGAAGTGTTCTTCTTCCAATTTAATATCTAAAGGGGTTTAATTAGGCGTATTCATCACAGAATGTAATACATCAATTTTACTCGCAAAAGGTTTAAAGGTTTCTTCGTTTAAAACATCCTGTTCCATACAGGCTCGTTTTGCTTGTAAATATTTCTCCTTCACAGCAGATATAACATTATATAATTACGAAGCATAGGCAGACATGTTTGATTATATTACATTAAATTGCAGCTATTTATATATGAAGTAAGTCACTGCTTTTCGAACTGCACAGTAGGTCGACTAACTTCTACACTAGATCGATTAGTTTGTACTTTTTCAATCATATCGACTTTTCTTTAAACAGCATCTAATTTAGCTGTAGGTTTAACTCTCAAATCATTAATAAAATAATTTATTTGTGTTTCCAAATCATTATTTTGTTTTCTCAGATCTGTTTGCGTAACTAAACTATATTTATTATTAATCAATTCATCACTTATATATTTCGTTATTTCTTCCCACAGTGTTTCAAGTTGTTTCGTAGTACTAATGCCTACCACTTCATTAATTACAACTCTTAAATTATCTTGCATTTCTGCAAGTTGTGTTGTAAAAATTATTTTTGTAATATCATTAAAGTCGTTACTAAGTCCATTTAAACATTCTTCTATTCTAAATTCATTACTCTGAAAATCATTACTAATGTTGGTAAAAATGTTTGCAATTACACTTGTGTTTTTTTAACATTATCATTCCCATCAACTAACTTTATTAATTGCTCTTTAATATTGGTCGATTGCAATTTAAATACGTTTAGCATTATGGTTATAAGTCTTCCACATAACATTTATTTACCACATCAGTATACTTCAAAGCTATACTCACATTATGTAATATATGTCCATTTAAATCACAATTCCCATCGCGATTTTTGGTTAAACAACTATGGTATTGATTACATTTTATACCACTATGTCCAAAGTTTGAAGTACTCATTATTCTTGCCCAGAAAGTAAAAAACTGTCAAATCCAGACCTATATCTGCCTTTAGAAAGGGAAAGCCTTGGTATAAACACCAGAAAACCGACTTTGTTTTTCCAGAAGTAAAAACACATATCTTTAAACTTTGTAAATGGCATATCGCCTAAAACATGGTCATTGAAAATATATATAGCAGATTTATAATATCAATTTCTTAACACAATTTTCATATTTGCATTATCGTGTAAATTATGTTTTGGAATATGTGCATAGCTTTGTGATAGATAAAAACAATCAATGTTGTAATGTCGACAAAACTAAAATATTGCTGTATTCCACCCTGGGGGTTCGCACCAAACATCGTCAAAAACAAATACGGAACTGGGTAATGCTTCATTCGGAGGCCCAATGTCTTCTTTATTTGTAAAAGGGAAATAACGCAGTCCATTCACAGTTACTCCAACTTTGCTGAAGACTTGCTAAAGTTCTACTTTCGGGATATTCCTCCGCCTCACACGAACAAAACTTAGAAAAATTCACACCAAAGGGCCAACGCACTGCATTTGTGCGCACATAGTGTAATGACGTTTTACGTAAGAACTATTTATTACTAGGCATTACCAATACACCTATTTTGCCACTGTATTTATGCCATATATCACAATCTTTTTTCAGCATTCACAAAAGTTCACCAAATACTTCCAATTCATTTTTAAAATGTAGATATACTTGCCCTACGACGTAACCAACTTAACTTGAAAATAGCGCAAGGTATGCGCAAGGTATGCGCAGAGACGTTTTACAAAGTTTGATTGCAAAAGTGCTCAGTTTACCGTGAACAGAGTGCAAAATAACATGCTGTTGTTAAATGTTGATACGGTTGGTGAAATATTCCTTCCCATTACGTTTCACCGTTATCATAAGTTTCTGCATTTGATGTTGATAATACAGTACGTCATTACATGAGCACTATCTTGCAATTTTTTTTGTTACCCTTTTCAGGGTTGATAGTTAATACATACACGCAACAGGAAAAACAGTCCACAAAATAAATGCTTACTTTTATCGGGTTTGGCTTAATTATCTTCATCAGTGAAAAGTTTCTTAAACGTTACAAGTTAAACAAGCTAAAAAAAAAAAAAGCCTATGTAGGCTAAATCTTTTGCAGAATACCATTTTTTTTTTTTTTACTTACCTCAATATTATAATTTCGTTTATATATAAATCAGTATATATAAAGTTCCTTCTCTGACACACTTATCTCAACCCTGTCCCTTAAAAATTACCGGTGTAATTTTCCTTCTCTTATAGTCCCTAAAATGTCCCTAGAAGTTTAATTAAATACACGACATCCTACAGGCGTGCCCATATTTTGTTTTTTATGGCGGAGAATATGGTGACGATAGCTAAAGTAGGGAAATGTATTTCCCTCTCGGTCTGTCGTCAAACATTATGAACGGACAGCACGACACGACACTGCAACAGCCCCTATCGGTTCATTGCAGTTCGGCTGGTATATAGAATTCATTTGTAGAGCTTGATACATTTTTACGCAAATTACTAGTGGTTTTTATATGCATGCTAATTTTCCGGCTTTGCCTTTTTACTGTTTGGTTTTCGACCACGCTGATTTGTTCGTTATTTTTATCATCAACATTCCAAAATAACTGATGGACAACAAACTGGAGGGTGTCATTGTTCTGACCTATTTTATTATTTACATTAAGGGTACGACGTATCAGTTCATTAAAAAATTACATTAATTTAATGCTACTGTTGAATAAAATTGAGGTTTATGCTCACGCATTTAAATATAAATGCATATATTGAACCACTATATACAATTTTATTAGCACTCGTTGATTATCGAATAAATTAGTGACATGAAATATGTGAACCACCATACTTCAGGAAAATATCGCCTAAATCCGCTCTTCCCTCGAGAAGAAATATCGACGTGAGCTCAACTTTTCGGCGCAGTTCGTGCGGAAAAACGAGGCGGTTTTTGATTGTCTGTTCTATTTTCCGCTATGTTTGTTCGGCGTGATCGGCACACAAATGGACTGGCCCATGGCCTATATCAACGTAACCGCCAGGCCATTTAATTTCTGTGTACTTTCCAACTCATGCGTATAGTATGTCCACGGTAAAATGAGCACTTTCGAATGCCCTGCTTAAGATCTACTTGTATGCAAGTAGTATAAAATAAATGGTTCTGGGACACCAGGCGTCAGGCGGAGGATTGGAGGATGGTAATTAGCATATTACCAGACGTCATGCGGGGATTAGAGGTGCGAGAATTTCCCTTTTTTTTCATTTTTTCCCGTCCAAAACGGTCGTTTTGCGTACAAAAACGCCACTTTTCCGAAAAAAATTTCCCGATTCCCCTCCCGCCGCCGGCAATCATGTTAGCAGCCAGTGCCGGTCGCCATATTTTATGTCCTAATGTGGATAATCCAGGGCCGATCCCACATTGTGGCGTTTGACTCATTGTGGAGGTGGAGGAGATATTCCATAACAGCACTCAAGATCCACCATCTTGGATCACGAGCACCACTGAGTAACAATATGGCGGACAGTTGTCGACCAGCTGAGGATGTAGACCATTTCGGCGGCCAGTGCCTCGCCGGCGGCAGCGGTGTGGCATTAAGGCATCGGGAACGATTGGATCTCGTGTAACACTGCCGCCCACGAGGTCAAATAGGCCTATGCCTCATGCTAACTTATAAGCATAGTTGGCTGTAATTTCCGAACCATTTAAGTTCTATTTGTCAAATTCATAACATAGGCATCAACCACGACCTACTCTGCTCTTGACTGACTCACGGACCCTGCTGAAACATTTGTAAGAACATTGCTCAAGACACGCAATGACCTATGAGCCAGCCAATGACAGCCTCTATAGACTTATTTGGAGCAATGTCGTCATATGGGTAGTACAAGTGTGATCGTACGCCGTGTGTGTCATGACGACGGAACTCTCATAAGGAATACATACAGAGAGTTCTTGTAGCTTGGATGTTGCAGGCGACGATGATCATCCCAGACCGTGTGACCCCTTCTGATAATTTGTATATATACTGCTGACCCAGTGATGCCAACTTCTTTTGTCATATATCTTTTAGAGCATAGCTCTTATATCTTAAATGGAGAAACTTTGCTCACTGGACGTATGTACATTGTAGAGGTTATGTCTGCCAGATATACTTAATCAATTGTAGTATGAAGTAATAAAGAAGCTATTCCAAGTCGATGTGAGTTTCAACTGTTAGCATAAAGGCACTTACCCATATTCGGCTGTAAGCACAAGTCTTCTTATCGGGCAGCCAATCATGACCCGTCTACTTTTTCCGAATGTGTGACTAGAAAATATTCCTGCCTCAGGGACATGACAAGAAAATTGGTGCCAGGTGTGGGAATACATTGTAAGTCGACGGAAGGAACAACTTGAAAAAACTTTGTGAGACAACGAAATAAACAGCGTGTACAAGCGTCGAGAGTCGCCGGGAGACCAACAACTGGAAGAACAAACAGACGCAGAGACCTAAGACCGTCATACAGAAGTGGACGCAACTGAGTCACATCGCTTCTGGCTGCTTGCTGCCAGCGCACCCAGTCAAGACGGAACAGACAACGCCAACGGGTCGTCGACGCCGAGTCGCGAGGGACGAGCCAGACTACAAGAAGTAGAAGAAAAGAAGCACTGAAGACAATGGAGACCTGCACGACATTTGCGCTATAACAAGTAAGTTAGTAATCGTGGGTAAAATTGATTACACAGACAATGATAGATTGCTTAAGTATTTCATTTGCAATTGTAAAGAGTTATACATAAAAATGTTTCGAAATGCCTGGAGATAATGAATTTGTATATGTAACAGATGCGATCGAACTAATTACTGAACCTTTCGCAGGCAATAAAAATAAATTAAGAGAATCTATAGAAAATATCGCGTCAGCTTTTCAGTTAGTAGACCCGGAAGAGCACGATAAGGTGTTAGATTTCGTGAAAGCGAAAATTACAGGAAAAGCTAAAACTAAATTATTGACTAGAACTAACACTGACACGTGGGAAGGTGTGAAATAAATTGTAGAGGAGAACTATACCGACGCACTATAGATTATTATGCACGTAAGATGTTTAATGCGAGCAAGATAGGAATGAACCAGTTGCGGTTTGGGGAAGTATAATTTACAGCTTGGTATCAGATCTTCAGGAAGAAACCACAAGGGTTGTGAAAAGGGAAGACATGAGTGGAGCTCAAGTTCTCATTGCCGATTTAGCCAAGGCGTGTTTCATTCAAGGCTTGTATGAAGGTAGAATACAAACCATAGGGCGTAGTAGAGGAACAGAGTCAAAGGGATTGTGTGAAGTAATTGAGATAGCTCTTGAGGAAGAAAGTAGCATATCATCTCTAAAGGAAAAACCTTATATTAGTAAGCCACAAGTAGGAGCTATACCACGTTATTTTAAAGGAAAATATAATAGATGTGGAAATTGTAAAAAACCAGGAAATACGACTGACAGGTGCTATTTTAAGAGAAACTTGAAAAAAGAAGTAAATGTAGGTGTCACATGCTACAAATGTGGTAGGAAGAGAGACGTTCCAAAATTTTGTAGAGCGCGTACAAGCATAACGAGAGAAGAAGCGAAAATATATAGCAATAAAACGATAAATATTCAATGTTCAAATATAGAACAGGTAAATTAAAGGGTGGCGTCGATAAGCAGTCGATCGTGCACCACAAGGATACTAGAGGGTTTCATAGTAAAAACGAGGGCCCTACTTTAACATTTGTGGAAGTTCTGGTGATAGGGATACAAACGGAAAAGCCTAGGGAATTTCTGCTGGATACAGGAGCAGAAGTATGTTTTGTTAATTTAAACATATTAACCAGTGAAATGCAGAAATTGATTAAACAGGATGAAAAAAGTGGGTGTTAAAGGAATAGCCTCGGGAGGCATAGAAACTGTTGGAACTATAGAAATGAGATTATATAGCAAAGTGCCAAGGGTAGAAATAAAACACACCTTCCATGTTTTGAAAAATTTCGCTTATCCAGGTATTATTGGTCACGACCTCCTCATGAAATACGAAGCCTTCATAAATTTTGCTTCATTATTAGTGGTCATGACAAAATTAGGAATGAGGTGGAAATTAAAGCTGAAATATATGTATAAAGATGAATTAGTAACGACAATTCTCGCTAGATGTGACAAAATAGTAGAAATACCTACTGAAAGGGAGGGATCTGGCATGATAACCAAATGTGAACTTAGTCGAGGAATTTATTTAGCAGAAGCACTAACAGTAGCAGAAAATGGAAAATGTTTAGGAAGCAGAATAAATACGCTTGAAAAAGAGGCGAGTATAACTTTACCGACAGTAAAATTAGAATCAATGAGCACACGAAGACAAACGATAACAAAGCCGATAATAGGAGAGAGGCGGGAATTATTACTTCCTTTATTAAGGTTAGACCACTTAAATGTGGCAGAAAGGAAATCAATAACGGAATTTTGTATAAATTATTTAGATATATTTCACCATCCAGAGGATAGTTTAACTTGTACCTCGGTTATTAAGCACAGCATTCCAGTAATGAAACACACAGCGCCGATAAACGCAAAACCATATGAAATACCTGAAATACATAAAGAAGAAGTCTTTAGGCAGGAGCAGGAAATGCTGTGGGACGGGATAGTAAAAACGAGTAACAGTCCGTGGAACGCGCCGATCTTAGTAATACCCAAGAAAATGGACGCGTCTGGAGAAAGGAAATGGAGAGACGCAATCGACTGCAGCGGTCGTAACTCAAGAACAATTGACTGCGCATTCCCGATTCCGAGCATATCTGAGATTCTAGATAAACTAGGTCAAGCCAAGTTACCTAACGACGCTAGATCTGGCGAGCGGATACCACCAGGTTCCTATGGAGGAAAACGACAGAGAAAAGGCAGCATTCAGTACCCCGCATAACCATTACGAATTTACAAAAATTACATTCGTTTTAAAGGATGCACCTGAAACTTTCCAGAGCGTAATGAATACTGATTTGGCAGGACTGAAGTGTATTAAATGTCTTGTATATCTTGATGATATATTAGTACATGGAAGGATGTTATCCCAACATAATAGTAGGCTAGAAGAAGTGTTTGACAGATTAAAGTAAAATACATTAAAATTACAACCTGATAAATGCGAATTTCTCAGGAAAGAGGTCACTTACCTAGGCGACGTTATAACGCAAGAACTGACCCGACTAAGGTAGAGAAAATACTTAATTTTCCAAGACCTTCAACCAGGAAACCGTTAAAGTAATTTTTAGGATTAAGTTCGTATTATAGGAAATTTATTAAGGATTTTAGTAATACAGCAAAACCCTTATATAACTTATTAAAGAAAGGAGTAGAGTATGCGTGGAAGGAAGAACAAGAAAAAGCTCTCGACAAATTAAGAAAAGAGCTTATCTCTGAGCAAGTTTTGAAATTCTCAGATTTTACAAAACCATTTTAGTTTCGACAGACGCTAGCCAGGTAGCGATATGTGCAATACTCTCGCAAGGAGAAGTAGGCCAGGAGAGACCTATAGCATATGCGAGCAGAACTCGAAATAAAGCAGAGGAGAACTATTCTACTACCGAAATAAAGCAGAGGAGAACTATTCTACTACCGAAAGAGAACTATTAGCGATAGTGTGGGCAGTAAAGTTATTTCGTCCGTATTTGTTAGGGCGAAAGTTCTCGATCTTAACAGATCATAAGCAGTTACAATGGACATTTAGAGTAAAAGACCCCAGTTCGAGATTACTGAAATGGAGGTTAATATTAGAAGAGTATGAATATGAAATGAAATATAGGTCAGGCAGGGCAATTCCGCATGTAGATACGATAAGTAGAATTGATAGTCGTACAGTAGTAAATAAAACAGAGATACAGAGAACTAATAGTACTGAGGAGAAAAAAGAAAGGAAGATGCACCATTAGATGAAATAAAAAAGAAAAATATTATGAGGGAATCACATGAGACCCCAATAGGCGGTTACTTAGACAAGAATAGGACGTATAAAAGAGTAAAACAATATCTGTGGTGGTCCAATATAAAACGAGACATTGAGGAATATGTAACGAAATGTCAGTGCCAAAAGAATAAGTTACAGGGTAAAAAAGTAAAGATGCAGATGGAAATAACTACCACATCGAAAGTTGCGTTTGAGAAATGTGCTATTGATGCTGTAGGACCTATGACAGACACGGAAAAGGGCAATAGATATTTACTCACATGTCAAGACGACTTATTAAAATATTTTATAGCAAAACCGATAGCGGCCCAAGATGCGGAGACCTAGCCAAAGCTCTAGATGGAAATGTTATTCTAATATTCGGAATACACCAGGTAATATTGTCAGACAATGGTACTAATTTCGTTAGCGAGCTTATGAAAAATTTGTGTAGATTGCTACAAATAAAAAAGATAACTACAACTTGTTACCCATCCACAGTGCAATTTCGTGGAGAGAACGCGCAGGACACTAACCGGATTTCTAAGGCATTATGTAAATAAAACACAAACAGAAAGGGATAGTTGGATAAATTATGGCACATTTGTTTATAATACAACTCCCCACAGCGGAACAGCATTTATGCCGCATGAAATTATGTTTGGTAGAAAGCCGAACATTCCAGGTGTTTTGCAAAAGGAACCTGAAAATATAAACAATGAATACAAGGATTATATAAGAAAATTGAAAAGTAAATTGCAAGAAGGATACAAACTAGCTAGAGAAAACTTGATAAACGCAAAAGAAAAAAGTAAAATTTATTATGTCGAAAACCTTAATGAATACAAGTTCGCGGTAGGAGTATTAGTGTTATTATACGACAAAGCTTTGCGCAGTGAACGAATTAAGAAACTAGATAGTAAATGGACAGGACCATTTGAAATTGTAAAAGTAAAAGGGGTAAATTGCACAATTAATCTAAAAAGAAATAAACTGTGAAATGTACATTCAAACAGATTGAAACCATTTTTAAAAAATTGTTTTAGGTAAATATTATGGATACTCGAATCCTTCTATGTCTAGTGACTGTAACAACAGCTCTTGACATCACGATAAACAGAATCGATGAATCGCCTGGACAATACTTCAAGGAAGTAGTTGAAGTGTAGATATATAGTAATGAATGGACATTAGTGACTTTTGTAAATTTGGCTGAATTATAAGTAAATTATAGAAAGGTTAAAAATTTTGTGAAAATTATGGAAAGATTGCATACAAAAGTAATTATAGTTCTGTAAAAATATTGCGTATTAATAGTTTGTCTGATTGTAATAGTATTATGCATAATATTGACAGAATTAGAAAAGTGATATCTGAATTAGTGGGCGAAGAAAAAGTAAGTAGAATTAGAACAAGAGGACTTATTAATTTTATAGGACAGATAAGCAAAGTACTTTTTGGTACTCTCGATGGAGAAGATGCACTGTACTATGAAAAACATATTAAAACACTAGAATCAGAACAAAGAAATTTTCTTAAACTTGCTAAGGAACAAATGCTAGTAGTAAAATCTACTCTATCCTCTAATAATAGAACTTTAATATAAAATATTAGAAATGAAGGTATTTTAATAAATGGAATAAATAAAATCAAGGATCAAATTAATTATGATAGTAAAAGGTTAACTGATATATTGTATTTGTATAACCTCAGGTTAGACATAGATGAACATGTAAATAGGATGGAAATGTATTTAGAAAATTTAAAGCAACAATACCAGATGTTGCTAGAAGCCATTACATTGGCTCAGAAAGGAATATTACAACCTGTGATAATTTGACTTGCCCAAATAATAACTGATTTTAAAAGACTGCAAACTGATATAAATAATGATTTATCCTTACGTATACCCATGAGTATGGACATTTATTGTTAAAAATAATGTAACTTGATGTATTCATATCAAATAATATACTGAGTTATATTATTAAACTACCATTTGTAAACACCATGAAATTCACTATGTATACAATATTACTACTTCCTATATAAATGTAAAAAGGAATAAATAAGTTATTGTATATAACTCCTAGTAAGAAGTTTATACTATTATAAATAGCTAAGCAGAATTATATCAAACTTGATGAAAATGAAGTTCAGAAATGTAAGAGTTTAAGTAATGCCTGGAAAGTGTGTCAGCAAGATGTTCCTTAATTAAAGTACATGATCGTACTGATTGTGAAATGTAAATATTGCAATATACCATAATTCCATAACTATGTGGAAGAGAATAGTAACAATAAATAACACTATTTTTCTAAAGGTGTCAAATTTTGAATGGTCATTTACGACACCAAAAGAAACTAAATATACTGTAATTTTAAAAAAAAATATATCGACATTTGATACCATCTGGAGTGGGACTGGTAAACTGATATTACATGAAAATTGTAAAGTGTATGGAGGAAATGCATTCATTCAAAGTCATGTTGATATAACTAGTTATATAAATACTAAGGACTTCATCCCGCCAATTAACATTTTAGCTGCCTGAAGAATTGGACACATACACGTATTATGCTGACAATTTAAATATTGCCTTGCCTTTAAGAAATAATCTTAAGAATATGGATGATTTAAATCTTGTAGGATATTAATTTAAGTAACTTGAACAAGCCATTCAGGAAGAGGAATGGAAATTAAAGGCAAAACAGAGTATTAACTATGTATCATGAACTGTATATACTTTTATTGTAACTGCTGTAATGTTAATATTTAAACATGTTGCTGTTGTAAATTAAATGTTATAAGCATTTAAAAGGCAGAAGTTGTTGTGATGCCACAGTATGTTTTAAACCTGTTATTGTAAATAGAATTGATAACTTAGGTAGAAGACAAGGTATGAATAATAATAGAAAGGAGGCACAAACAGCTCAGGAAGTTGAAATGCTGAGTTAAGAATGTAAATAGTCGCACACTGCTCCAAGGAGAAGGCAATATAAAGGAACGGTGGCACGTTCCTCTTTTAAAGGTGGGAGGGGTTGGAATGGCCCGAAATTTTGATTTTTAATTGAATATAAGGAAAGTATAAGATATAAGTATTTCTTCCTCTCATTGCCAAAGCCACCTGGCTGGCGCCTGAAAACCTTAATCATATGATTATTTGCCAACGACCTACTCTGCTCTTGGCTGACTTATGGACCCTGCTGGAACATTTGTAAGAACATTGCTCAAGACACGCAATGACCTATGAGCCAGCCAATAGGAGCCTCCGCAGCCTTATTTGGAGTAATGTCGTCATTTGGGTAGTACAAGTGTGATCGTACGCCATGTGTGTCATGACGAAGGAACTCTCATAAGAAATACATAGAGAGCGTTCTTGTAGCTTGGATGTTGCAGGCGACAATGATCATCCCAGACCATGTGACCCCTTCTGATAATTTGTATATATACTGCTGACCCAGTGATGCCAACGTCTTTTGTCATATATCTTTTAGAGCATAGCTCTTATATCTTAAATGGAGAAACTTTGCTCACTGAACGTATGTACATTGTAGAGGTTATGTCTGCGAGATATACTTAATCAATTGTAGTATGAAGTAATAAAGAAGCTATTCCAAGTCGATGTGAGATCCAACTGTTAGCATAAAGGCACTTACCCACATTCGGCTGTAAGCACAAGTCTTTCTATCGGGCAGCCGAGCATGACCCATATACGGTACAAAATATTTTCCGAAGCTGTGACTAGAAAATATCCCTGTCTCATAGACGCGACAAAGTTATAGTCGCCAAATTCATAACATAGACATTATCCTCGACTAGGAGAAGGGTCGCGAGGTCAAGTATGCTATATGCCAGCGTATAAGCATAGGTGGGTGTAATTTCCGAACCATTTCAGTTATAGTCATAAAATTCATAACATAGACATCATCCTCGACTAAGAGAAGAGTTGCGGGGTAAAGTATACCCTATGTTATTTTGCAAGCATAGTTGGGTGTAATTTCCAAACCATTTGAGTTATAGTCGCCAAATTCATAACATAGATATCAACCACGACTATGATAGATGGCTGTAAGTTACAAAGCTTTTGAGATACAACTGCCAAAAAATCATAATACGTGCATAACCCCCCAACGACGAGAAGGGACATGCGGACATATGTAGGCCTGCATGTCTCCCTGTTATTGCTCACCTCTATCTCTCCTGTCCCTTGGTGCCACTGCCTGGCCACACACACACACACACACACACACTTCCTTGCATGCTCCACTCCTCTGCACCACAACTAGCGATCTTCCACTCGTCCTCGCGCTCTCACTCTCTCTCTCTCTCTATCCCTTGTCCTCTCCACTCCACCTGCCTACATCACTCCTGACCATACATCCTCAAGCTTTCACCCCCGCCCGGCCAGCGACACGCTACACGCCGACCCCCCGAGCACTCGTGTAACAGCGTACTTACTTTTAGACAGTCGGGCAGTACCACCGGCCTTACAACCGTGAGCCATGTACCGAGACGTCAATATGTAAGTATGTATTGAGATGTCACTCGCAATGAATACACAGTCATTGATAGAGAGCCGAGTTCCCTGCACATACAACTCATGCTAGAATGATAAGCATCATTACGAAAACGAATTATCCCCTACCTTAACTGGTGTAGCAGTGAATACACAGAGGCCACGAGCGCATCTCACAGTTGTCGTCATCGTCTTCGGCGTCGTCGTCGTCTTTGTCGACGATGTGACCTTGCTGCAAACGGAGATCACAATGACCGGTACTACCTTTCTGTGCACAATAGAACCCCCTCTCTCCTTTTCCCTCGGCAAGGCCACACACACACTTCCTTGTGCACTCTCTACACCTCAGCATCTCCACCTGCCACACTTCCTCCCCCTCCACCTGACCCCATCACCACTGGTCATAATTCCTCATGTGCTTCCCACCGCCTGGCCAAAACCCAGTTACATCACCGCGCACCGATCCCCAAGCATATGTGTAACAAAGAGCAGACACCCTTTCCGACCCTCGCGCTCAGAAATTAACATAGGTATCCACCATGACTAGGAGAAGGATCGTGGGTCAAGTATGAGCTATGACAACTTATAAGCATAGGTGGCTGTAAGTTCCGATATGTTCGAGTTATAGTTGTTAAATGTATAACATAGACACAAACCATGACAAGTAGAAGGGTCGCGGGGTCAAGTATTACCTACGTTAAACATATAGGCATCGTTGACTGTAATTACCGAACCATTTGATTTATAGTTGCCAAATTCATAACATAGACATCAGTCCCCACAAGGAGAAGGGGTGCAGGGTTAAGCCTGCCCTATGTCTACTTAGAAGCATAGGTGGTTGTAATTTCCGAACTGTATAACATAGGCATCAATTGTAGGTGTGTGTGTGTGTGGGGGAATCACATTGGTAGCACTTCCTACTCGTCGGCCTACTGGCCGCCATCATGGACACCCACCACAACCAGCAACTGTCATTGTACAAATGGCCATTGACTCCGCACTGCACACCCAACCACTAACCCACAATTTGTTAGACAGTGCGACTTCCATAGTTGGTAAATTCATAGCCCAACCATATTGGTAAGAAGGAACTATGGGTAGTGCAGATAATGGTGTTTGTGAAGATGGAACTATGAGTGCTGCAGAGCATGATGTTTGCGAAGACCTATGAGTGCTGCAGAGCATGAACCAGACAGATCATCAGGAGTTGTAAATATTAGCCCTGCACCGTTAACATGTGAAGTGAAAACCACAAATGCTACTCAGGACACCGACAAAGAATCTGTGACCACAAATCTGCTGGTGATTTTGCTGTGTCTTCCACTGATGACGATGATGCATCGACAACTGCAAAGCAAAAGTGTAATCGTGTTGCTGGTTAAGATGTATATTCTACTGATGACGGTAAGGGGTTACATTTGCCAAGTGAATGCACACACATTATTCTGAAGAGCCCAATGACCTCATTGATAGACTTTGATTGTTGGCTTCCTCGCACAGAGTTGGACATCTTCATGTCATTGGAGATATACATGCAATGATTGATGAACTCAGAGCCAGGGGCTTTATTGAATGACATAATAGATGTATGTATGAATGTGTGTGATTTGGTTATGCATGCAAATAAATACATTAAAAAAATATTTGTTTTCCTTAATTCCTACTGGCTAGGCAGTGTACATACTGCTATGTGTTGTTGCTGCCCTACACATTTTTCGAACCTCATGCTGCAAGTATTTTGAATGAACATGCATATGTGTTTTAATTGTGTTACATTATGATTTGTTATTTTTTCCCTTTGTGCACTCTAGCAGGCTACTAGAGAGTTCAAGCAGCTGTCTGTAGGGATCTGAGTAAACACAACATTGCGGTTATCATAGTGGAATGGTTGAACATAAAATGTGGGATGGAAACTGTCTAAGTGCATATATTAAAGGTTCGGAAAGTGGCGATAGTTTGTTATTTCAAAGGCTTGGTACTGAAGGTTCGGACAGAGTATGACTACTTGTAATTGCAAAGGCATGGTACATGCATTGATGGTTTGCACAGAGCTGACAGAGTATTTCTGTAATGTGTGCTACATGGTCAATGGGACCGACGATGGATGATTGCATGCAGGTTTGTCAGCATGCACTCTCAATGGGAATCAAACCTGCTATGCCTTATTTATTCAAGTAGGGCACAAAAAAGTACCAGGATCAGGGATTTGTACCCACACTCCATTTTACTGGAACCAGTGCTTAATTCAGCCGCCTTATTCCACTCGGTCAAACCAACAATTTTTATAAGTGATGGATTTACTTAGCTTTTGTCAAATGACATTTATTTTATTGCCTTTTCTTGCCATAGTTTGTGTAATATGCACGTGATGGTTGTTAGGTATTTTTCCTTTCGTACACTCTAGCGGTCTACTGGAGAATAGTCACAGAGCAATGCATATGACTATCTCTAATTGTGTGTGATGAGCTTGGTATGAGAGTGCAGGTCAGGGACTGTATGTATTTACGACCACTGTTGTAAACAGTGGCTGTTACTCTCGTCGTGTTGACGCTTTAGCAGTGGGGCACTTGCTCCCACCTTCGACGGGTGTGTATCCGATGGTAGCTTTTATAACGTCTCGTATTACTACTTACTTTGGGAATCGAACCTCAAGGGTGGTTCGGGGTAAGTGCATTGTTAATTTTCACTAGTATACCGATAAGCACATTTTCAAGGAGAGGTGGTGGTGGGGATGCAGTACTTGGTCGGTATCTACCGTGCACGAAGAGACAGGACTATCATTGCAGTCTCCGCTTACAGCGGGGTCATGTCGACGACGAGATGTGCTTGCTGTCTATGTGTATTCACTGCTACACTACTTAAGGTAAAAAATAAACCTCTCCTCTGCATGGTAGTAGCAGATTGTGTGTTATGTTTATCTGTTGGATGGGCTTCGTACTTGAATGCAGGTTGGGGACTCATTGTAAATATTAACACTGTTGTGGAAATCATGTCGGCTTTTATGTCGACTTGGATTATCACTCTCTAGGAAAATCTAACCGGCTATACTTCAAGGTAGGTTCATGGCACATGCATTGTTTCCTTTCAGTAGTATACCACTATGTATGTTGACAAGGGGTGATGATGGTGGAGATGTGGAGATTTAGTACTTGGTCGGCATCTACTCTGCACGGAAAGGTGGGACTGATCATTGTGGTCTCTGCTTCCAGCAAGGTCATGTCGACTTCGGGATGTGCTCATGGCCTACGAGTATCCATTGCTACCCCAGGTTAGGTAGAGGATGTTTAGTTTCTTAATAATAAGTCTATCGTTCTAGCATGTGTTGATGTTGTGTGTACATGGACTCTGCCATCTAGCGATGAATGTGTGAATTAATTGTGACTGATATCGCATTACATAAAAAAAGCCTCGGTACACGGTTCTCTACTGCAAGGTCAGTCCTCCCTAGTGTGGAGGGTACTGACTATCTGTCTGGAAGTACATACACACAATGCTGAGGGGGGGACAGTCTGGAAGTAAGTACGATTTTGTGGCCTACGAGTATTCACTGCTACGTAATTTAAGGAAGTAGAATAATTCGTTCTGTAATAGGAAGCATATTTATGCACGTGTTGTATGTGTGGGGTGACATATTGTGTGTGCAGGCAGGTGTGCATGTGTGTCTACTAGTTTAAATAGTTACATTTATAAAGCTTTCTTTGGAACTGGTGGTTGTATTGTTTCCTTACGAATATGGTTGGACTATTAATTTGACAACTAATGGTTCGAACGACCAGAACTTCATGCTCTGTCCTTTTGGTCCACAATCTTGAAGACACACTGTACAGCAAAATGGCGGCTGGTGACAAGTGCACCAAGGTGTCCTTTTGCACACCTGGCAGTGAGCTGGTGGCCATATTGTTTCCTTACCAATATGGCTGGGCTATGAATTTGACAGCTATGGAAGTCTCACTGTTTAAAAAATTGTGGGGCTGGTGGTAGGGTAGGCCCTTGCGCCGACGATGGCCATTAGTACAATGATGTTCGCTGATTGTAGTGGGTGTCCATGATGGTAGCTATTAGACCAAAGAGTAGGAATTGCTGCCATGGTTCGGAAATTACAGCCACCTATGTTTCTAAGGTGACATAGAGCAGGTTTGACCCTGCATACCATCTCATAGTGGGGGAAGGTGGAGGTGCCAAGGAGTAGAGAGTATGCAAGGAAGTGTGTGTGTGGCCTTACTAAGGGAACAGGAGAGAGGGGGATCTATAATCACAGAAAGGCAGGACCTGTGTTTATGGTGTCTGCTTCCAGCGAGGTTGCATCGTCGATGTATACAACGATGACACAGATGGATGACAACAACGATGACGACGATGGTGAGATGCACTTGTGGCATATGTGCATTCACTGCTACACCTGTTAAGGTAGGGGATAATTTGTTTTCATAAAAGGATGCTTATCATTCTAGCATGTGGTGTGTATGTGCAGGGTACTCAGCTGTCTAGCGATGACTGTGTATTCATTGCGAATGACATCTCATTACATATGTACCAATTGATGTCTCAGTACACGGCTCATGGGTGCAAGCCCGGTAGTACTGACTGACTCTAAAAGTAAGTACGCTGTTACACAAGTCCTCAGGGGGTCTGCACTCAGTGAGTCGCTGGCTGGGTAGTGGTGATTGCTCGAGGATGTATGGTCAGGGGCGATGTAGGCAGGTTGAGGGGGAGGACAAGGCATAGGAGAGAGCACAAGGATGAGTGGAAGGTTGCTGATCGTGGTGCTGAGGGCTGGAGCACGTGAGGATGTGTGTGTGTGGCCAGGCAGTGACACCAAGTGATAGGAGTGACCGATATGAGTAAGAACAGGGAGACATGGAGGCCGACATATGTCCGCATGTCCCTTATCATCATTGGGGGTTATGCATGTTTTATTATTTTTTGGTATTTGTATCTCAAACGCTTCATTATTAGGCAACTATAATTCAAACAGTTTGGAAATTACAACTAACTATGCTTATACATTGGCATGGGGCATACTTGTCCCTGCGACCCCTCTCCTAGTTCTGGCTGATGACCATGTTATGATTTGCCAACTATAACTCAAATGGTTCGAAAATTACACCTAACTGTGCTTGTATCTTGACATAGGGCATACTTGACCCTACGATCCTTCTCCTAGTCGAGGATGTTGTCTACATTATGAATTTGGTTACTATAACATAAATGGTTCGGAAATTACACCCACCTTTGCTTATACGCTGACATATAGCATACTTGACCCTGCGACCCTTCTGCTAGTCGAAGATAATGTCTATGTTATGAGTTTCTCGACTATAACTTAAACGGTTCGTAAATTACAGCCACCTATTTTTATAAGTTGACATGTGGCATATTTGACCCTGTTACTCTTCTCCTAGAATGGTTGGATGCCTATGTTAGGAATTTTACAACTATAACATAAATGGTTCGGAATTTTTAGCCAACTATGCTTATAAGTTAACATCGAGCATACTTGACCCCGCGACCTTTCTCTTAGTCGTGGTTGATGTCTATGTTATGAATGTGATTACTATAATTTTAACGGTTCAGAAATTACAGCCAACTATATTTATAAGTTAACATGGTGCATATTTGACCCCGTAACCCTTCTCCTAGTCGTGTTTCTATGTTATGAATTTTGCAACTATAACTCAAACAGTACTGAAATTACAGCCAACTATCCTTATAAGTTAGCATGGGGCATATTTGACCCCACAGGCAGCAGTATTACTCGAGATCCGATCGTTCACGATGCCTTGATGACCTACTGCCACCGCCAGTGAGGTACTGGCTGCCGAAGTGGTCGACATCCTCAGCTGATCGACAATTTTCCGCCATGTTGTTAGTCAGTGGTGCTCGTGATACAAGATGACGGCCTTGAGTGCTGTCATGGAATATCTCCTTCACCTCCACAATGAGTCAAACGCCACAATTTGGGATCGGCCCTGGATTATCCACATTAGGACACAAAATATGGCGGCCAGCACTAGCTGCCAACATGACCACCGGAGGCATGCGGGTAATTCAGGAAATTTCGAAGGAAAAGGGGGAAAAGTGGCTTTTTTTACGCGAAATCGACCATTTTGGACTGGAAAAAGGGGGAACATGGGAAATTCTCACACCTCCAATCCTCCGCATGACGCCTGGTATCCCAGAAGCATCTGTTTTATACTACTTATACATGTTGTGAACTATTTTGACTTAAGTAAAATTAACATTGCCATGGTTCTCATCACTTTATTCATGCGTCGGTCAAGTGAAACTGTGAAATTATCAGGAAAGTAAATATTTTCCAAATCTGTTCATTTTTACACTTTGATGCATTAAAAAAAAAATCAACAGAAAGCCATATAAATAATTTAAGTTAAATCTAATGGTTTCCTAACATTTTTTATCCGACGCTAATCTATGGATACCAACTTTATTGGGTGCATGTCACTCAGTGAGCCAGTTAAAATATATGCCGGTAGGAAGGGTGACCTTTTTCCAAGTGTGATTTTAAAAGTGCTCACTTTATCGTGAACAACGTATACTTATTGTGTTCAAAAACGTGATCACATATGTGTTAGAAGTTCGTGCGACCGCGGTTTGCGGCCCCACTTCACCCGGAAATATAGCATATTTGTATCTCTTATAATTGTTAACGGCTGACTGAGGACTTTTGAAATTAACGTTCGAAAAATGTCACCGCGCCTTCAGGGAGAAATTTTAACGGTTGCACTGATCGTCTTGCACCCAGTAAAGTTGGTAACGACAAAAAGGAAGTGGTTCCATGACTTGGCGTTTAATAAAACAGTTAGCTAAACCTTTGTGTATACTGAAACTCTTATTTGGGTTTGCTCCTTGCCTTTTTCTTAATGCGCACAAGTGTAAGTAATAGTACATTTGTATAGTAATAATTTTCTAATAATTCTACATTTTCACTTGACCGACGCATGAACAATGTCCTCCGGCCCACGGGCAATGCTAGTTTTAAGTATGGTGGATGAATACACTATGTGCATACAAATACACTGTAAAAAAATTAAGGTTAAATCCCTTTACATGTAATGGAAGCTAAGTACCTCTACATGCAAGGTAATAATACCTTTTAAATGTAGAGTAATTTTACATAACAAGTAAAGCGTTATTCCCTACTCGTATGGAAAAAGTACCAGACAAAAGTAGGGGGAAAATTCCATGCAAGTAAGAGAAAATTAACTATAATGTATAATACAATTATATTTAAATGTATTCCGGATTATTAGTACTGTTAATTATATTATTATCCATATCCTCTGACGAATAGTAACCTCAACACTAAAATCCTTGACACTTTCTGGTGGGTGGACGCGAACCATGGTCCTCTATCACGAAAGTATCATTGAATAAATATCGTGTTAAAGTATTGTTTCTTCCGCCCGTCCCCCCTCCCCTTAACTGCTGAGAATGCTGAAGAGATGCACGCGTCGCAAGGTAATTTTCCCATCCATGTATGGGATTTTCCATTACCATGTACATGAATCTTACTCCAGAGTGCGGCAATTTTACCTTACCTGTAAGGAAGACTGTGTTTCCCCCACAAGTTTGCGAATATTGCCTTACGCATGTCAAGTAATTTTCCCATCCATGTATGGGATTTTTCCACTACCATGTACATGAATCTTACTCCAGAGTGCGGCAATTTTACCTTACCTGTAAGGAAGACTATGTTTCCCCCACAAGTTTGCGAATATTGCCTTACGCATGTCAAGTAATTTTGCCATTATTTTTTACAGTGTATATATTAAACGAGGCTTTGAAATTGCTTAGCAATGTCTGTACAATGATGCTAGAAGCATGCATAAGATATGATGTAGCCTAGGGACACCCGAATTTCACGAAAATATTTTAAGTCCAGTTGTATTTCATAACACTTATGCTCAGATGCACTTTCGTAATTGGGCGGTTCCAGTATAACGTGTCTTAGGTGTCCATCAGCGAATCACAGACGTACACTATCGGAGTTATCCAATTACGATTGGCAGATCAAGTAACAAAATGTCTTCTGGCAAAGACACGCCACCAGTAAGCATAACAAAACTACTGATACGCCTGTAGCGTACTCAAATCTAGTATGTGCGGAAATATTTTCGCTAAATTAGAGGGTCCTTGCTATTTCGTGCAGCAATGAAACTAGCGCTTTGCCTAGTTACACGCTTTGGTTTGTAAGCACTTACATGTTTCCACTGAACGTAAAATCTTGTACAAAAAAGTTATCAGAATGAGTGATGATATTTGGGCGGCTCTTAACAGCGAGGTCTCGAGAGCCGATGTGGGTGATTGAGGTGAGTATGGATCGGCACCGGAATAAAAAAGGGTGGGGGAAACGGGAGATCCCCGAGAAAACCAGCCGACCAACGGCATCGTCCGGCACGATTCCCACATGCGAAAATCCGGTGCCCGGCCGGAGATTGAGCCCAGATCACCATGGTGGGAGGCGAGCGGTCTAACCACTCAGCCACCGTGGCCCCGTTATCAGAATGAGAAAAAAATCAAACAGTACAAGTAGGATTTTCTGTCTGTTGCACGTAACCTTTTAACTGTATTCTAGCTCGGCGTTATCAGGTAAACCTAGTTCTCGTCCCTGAATAATTTAGGGAAGGGGCGAGGGTGGGGAACTTTCCCGTTAAAGCTCGGCTTTTGCGAAATTTCTTCGTTTTCGCGTAATAATTTCGGATTCAAAGTAATTACTGACAATGTACGCTCACAGAAAATTTATATTTTAAAAGTTGTTTAATATTTGTGCTGAAATTTAATTTAAGTGGTTTTGGCGTTCTGCAAGCAGGAAATAACACACGGTGCACGTTAGATACAAAAGTATGAAACAACTGGTAAATTGAAAAAAAAAAAAAAAAAAAAATTTATGTAACCAAACATTTTCAATAATTCCTAAGAAAGTGGAAATTATGATACGAAGGCGAAGAATGTCTGAAGAAGGGCTGAAGACGAGTCTTAAGTAATTCATCTGCATTATCACTAGCTACACTTGGCTTCATCGTTCTCACCTACCGCTGCTCGAATGGCACTTACACCGTAAAAAAAAATAGAGTGTAAATTTACACATACAAATTCTTGGTAACTTTGCATTTTGTATGTGTAATTTTTAAAAACAACTACAAAGTACGTGTAATTTTACACAAATGTTCTTAATAATCCAGAGAGCACAGCATGTCTTTGGTGAAAATACATTAATGAATTACTTATTAAACGCAATGTTTGTGTCAATTTGCATATTTTGAAGTATGTGTAAAAATACACCGACTCACTGTATTAAAACCTTAAGTTATATATTTTTACTGCTACATAGTCGTTGTATGAACACCAAATGTCAGGGGGTAGTTATACATATTAAATTGTGTAGTTTTACAGTGGCTATGTGTGTGTAGACTTGCATTGGTGTGGAGTATCTGTGAGCGTATACATTTACACATACAAGTTTCCTGTAATTTTACATTTGTATATGAAATTTGCTAAAAAGAGTACAGTATTTGTAATTTTACACTAATATTCCGGTCAATTCAAAATAACTACAAGTATTTGTTTAAAATATGCGATCTAGCGGAAGGGAGTAGAAATTCAACTCTTTTTGTGTGTTCAAAGGGAAATCTTAACTCCTACTAATGGAAAATAATTACTTTTGTAGTCTATATATCAACGCATTCTATGTCTGAAGTCAATTGTTACCCACATTTCGGAGATAGCTTATTATAACTCTGATAAAATAACAATTTATAAAACGAAGTGAAATATCATGAAAATTATTAAAATTCACAAAAAAAGTATTTGAAGTAACATGACGCAGTTGTAAACGGACAAATGCTGATATTAAAATTGCTTGGTAAAACAGTGAAAAATGAACAGGAATTGTGTAGGCCTAATTACAATTACAGCGAAGCTGCAATTTTACTTTTTTGTTATTTAGAAAATACACAAACAAAGAGGTGTAATTACATTTGCGATGTCTGTGTAAATTTGCTTGCAACGGAGCGAAAATACGCGAATGTTGCAGTTTATTTTCTGCTACATAGTGAAAATAATTTTACAACAGTTCTACGTAAAGTTAGTTGTACAAAGTATGTGTTATTTAACTTATTTGTATGCTAAATTTACATGGACGCGTAGTGAAAGATAATTGACAATATGTAGATGTAAAATTCCACCGATCTCAATGGAGACAATGCTGCCACATACCTATATTTAGTGTAAAATTACACCAATTTTTTTACAGTAAGTCTCTTACTTATTTCTTGCGTTAAGTAGTCCCTCCTTAACATCCACGTGGGACATTTCTCATAGCATGCATCCATTGTTCTTCCGTGTGAGCGGCTAGTCTTTGATTTATTGCTAAATGTAGAAAATATGAGCGATTATCTATGACCTATTCACGAACGAAGTCTCCGTTAAGACGCGAGTGATGTCCAATTCCACAACGATACTTGTGAATGTTGCAGCGAGACTTGCTCTTTACACAGATAGAGGTTTTAAGTGTTTTTTTTTTTTCTGTATCCTGGGCACAAGAGTCACTACAGGTCCTAGATAAACATGGCTGATGTTAGCTGCAATCGAATATAAGCTACGCAGTATAAAATAGGAAAATAAAAGTTATGTCCAATAGCACTTTTATAATTTTATCCAATAAATTCTATAAAATAATACAATAAAGGCGACCCATTATTTAACTTACGAACTCGTTCCAATTAACAGTTATTTGGATGCAAATTCCTTCTGTACTCTCTAGCTTATTTGGAAAGATCTCAGCGCTTCTTTCGCAGCAAGATTTGAGCGTTAGTTAATATTTTCATTCTATTAAATTAGGACGTTGGAAATTACATATGTAGTTAATTTATGACTTCAAAGACTTAATTAAACTGTCATTCTGGAATGATTGGTCGCCACTTTCTCTTTCTGGGGAAAAATCACTAATACAACTGTCGCGGTAAGAAATTTGTGTAAGATATTAGACATTAGAAGTGTCTATAATATGATATATTGTAATAGAAAGTAATGAAATATACTAATTATGTTTATCTGCAGGTCATAAAATCAGCCAGTTTTTTTACAGTCTCCTTCAATTAAATATTGTTCATAACAACCTGATAAAATGAATTACACAACTTGCCATAAAACATAAGTTTTGTAATTTAACTACATTTGTGACACTCACAAAACAAATGTGCTGAGAGGATCCTTGAACAGCCCTAAAATATGCTTATTTTATAAACATATGGCATCGCGTGAAAACATACATTACAGTGCCACGATAAGGTCAAAGAAGTCTGCGTTTGTCGTTAAGTTTATTTTCTAATGTTTCTGAAGCCACAATTTACTTACAGAAATCTCTCCACAGCTAAAAGACATAAATTACCACGATAAAGTATATGGAAACATGTGCCGTGTCATTTCGAACATATATTCTTGTAGGTTTTGCGTGTTCAATAACACTTGTGCACCTAGAAACGCATTTCACTTCTTCGTAGTTTCTGATATAATAATGTCGGGGATTTTTTTATTTGCCAATGATTTTTACGGCTACGCTGTAACAGTAAATCGAATAACATACAACGCTAAAGGGAAATATATCGTTATTATATAGCACCGTAAAAATCTTTCCGACTTTTTTTTTTTTTTTAACGAAGTAAGTTAAGACGTATGTCACCGGTACACGCGAGCGTGATTTAAAAAAAAAAAAGAAGAAGTCTTTATAATCCAGTTTTTCTTATAAGACATATATCTTCTCTCAGGAAGCGAACGTAAAATATCATTTCGTCGTAAAACATGAACATAAACTTGGCCTTATGCACGGGGATCACGCGTGACTCTGTCTCGGCTACTGGTGCATTCAAAACTGATACAAGAACATCGTTTGTAACGAGCGCTGCGTCTAATGTTTACTAATGAGTGTCGTGGGACTCACGGGTGGATAGTTGGTTTTTGCTCTGTGGGGATCCCGCAGCGGCTGCCCGGAGAAAAATAAAGGTTCTCATAAAGTGCCAAATAAATCGTGTCGGGAGGATGATTAATATGTCGGATATTACCACACTCTGTGTAATAAAATATAACAAGCCTTTACGAGGAGGGTGGGTTCGTCTGTGGGATGGTGAGAGGGGGGGTAGGGGGCGGTGTCCCCTAGATCATGGCTGCAGCGACAAGTAGACTTGTCACTCTATCTTTTTTTTTCGCGCTTTCTCTCTCTCCCTCCATCTCTTTCCTTCTCTAACACTAGCCGACGATTTTCTTTCCTCTTTCCTCCGCCCCTTAACGTACCTCCTTACATGGTCTTTTTTTTTTTTCCTTCTGGAACACGTTTCACTCTCATGTTATCCTTCCTGATAATATTTCTTCTTAGCCCTGCTTCCCCTCCCCCTTACTCTTCAATACCAGAGTAACTACTTCCCCAAGAAAAAAAAACTTTTTATTCATTGGACCTCCCTTCGATCCATTCTTTGATCTGTTATCCGGCGTTTGGGAGCAATCTTCTAGGACAGATGTATCGGAGGCAGGAAAAGTATTTGACTTCAGTCGCAAGGAAAAAGGCTATTGGAAGACTTGAGAGTTGTTTGTCATAGTTTCGTGTTTACAGGAGAGACTGTCTTTTTTTCTCCTTCTGCACAGTGTTAGAAAAAAATACTGAAAGAGATAACATTGTTCTTCCTTGCTTTCTCCTATAAGGCGAGTGTACGCTCAGTTTATCCCTTCATCTTTTCCAGCTATTCATCCACAATACTGGTTTCTCAAAAGCAACTAGAATTAGCCACGAGCATCTCACTAAAATGTTCACATATATTTCCTCCCCCCCCCCCCCCCAAAGGGTTAAAATACATTTTAACACATTAGTACAAAATTAATGATTTCATATTAAGCTGGCAAACACGTAAAAATAGTACACATTAAAAAACTCTGTATACGAAAGTATTTTTCGATAATGCTATTGCTAACATTTCATTAAAGACAAACAAAATAGGTTGCTGTAAATAACATTGACAAAGTAAACAAAGTTTTCCTTTGATACGGAAAGCTGTAATTGTATTGAGTCCTATTTACGACTGAAGCACAACTTCACGATATTTGTGTGAATCATATTTCCTACACAAAAGAGTGTAAAGTTAAAATTATGCTAAAAGATATTGCATACCCTTATTATTCGGTATTATTCCCTACACAAAAGAGTGTAAAGTTAAAATTATGCTAAAAGATATTGCATATCCTTATTATTCGGTATTTCTCTACATAGTATATTACCCAAATCAAGTACACATTAATCTTTAGATCTTGACGTATATGTCAAGTTTTATGTTAATAGAAATATTTGATCTGCCTCCAGTTATACCAGTTCTAAATTCTTGCTGAATACATTGAGAACAAATAGTCTAATTCAACCAGTCCTAACAAATAGTCTAATTCAACCAGTCCTAACAAATAGTCTAATTCAACCAGTCCTAACAAATAGTCTAATTCAACCAGTCCTAACAAATAGTCTAATTCAACCAGTCCTAACAAATAGTCTAATTCAACCAGTCCTAACAAATAGTCTAATTCAACCAGTCCTAACGAATAGTCTAATTCAACCAGTCCTAACAAGGAAGATAAATAAGTATGTTAAGTTATATTGTAAGATTTTATAAATAGTAGAAAATAATCTTATTTTTCTGTTAAATGTACTGTTACGTTAATGCTTGAGGGGCGTATCTGAGCTCGTGAGGGATGGGGGTATTAATAAAAATAAAAAAACTCAATTTTACTATAAATTTATACACAGCCATTATTTACAGCATTATGTTATCCCCACGTTCACTCTTTTTTATTTCTCAATGAGCATAATATTTAATGTCTATTTCAACTCTAATTAACGGCCTTCTTAATGTGTCTGATTACAGTCAATTAACTCATACTCTTCCTTAACACACTTTCAGTTTGTATGTTGCCATCACTTGTAGTGTCTTTCGCTCACGTACCCAGTCCAATATTCCAGCCTGCCCTCCGCACTCTTTACTGCTCGATACTCGCAGTCGCAGATTTCCATTCCGCTGGTCGCCGCTCGTCGTTTATCGCTGAAACTCAGCCACACTGTAAAAAAAAAAATTGTGTAATTTTACACGAATGTGTAACATTACACTATATTTGTGTTTCTTTGCAGTAAGATTGTACTACCTAGCGAGTTAAATGGAAAAAATATGTACTTTTACACTGATGTGCGTGTTTTAATACAACATTGGCGTTGTTGTAAAAACACAAAAGCTAAGGATTCTAGTGCCTTGCATTAGTGTATTTTGACACGTATTTTTGCATGTGTAATTTTACACCCTTTTAAATGTCAATACACCAGTATATTTCTGTTTTTTTTGTTTACAGTAATATTATACTACATTTTGAAAGAAATGGAACAATATGTACTTTTACACCAATCTACATGTTTCAATACAACATTTGCGTAGTTGTAAAAATACAGAGATTTGGATTAAATACTTCATGTTCGTGGATTTTTACACGTACTTTAAAATTTGTTAATTTACACCCGTCTTAATATTAATATACCAATACATTTGTGCTTTTTTATAATATCACTGTACTATTTTATGAATAAAGTTGTACATTGTTGTAAATTTACACGTACTATACTTGTTTTTACAAATTACACATAAAAAGTGAAAAATTACCAAAAGGTTGTACATGTATTTTTAAACTTGTTTTACAGTGCACTACTCCATTCAACAACTCTCGGCCCGGGTGTCCGATGCGCTTTTATATCAGACAATCTGGAAGGTTCGACGCACCACGAGTCACGCTGAGAGAACGAGAACAGTAATCCAGAGCATTCGTCAAATAAACGTCTATCCGCCGAAGTTCAGGAGCGGCGAGCCGTCAAAGGGTTATCGTGGCAGAATGCCTATAACTCAAAACGCTGGTAAGATTATCGCTCTCTTGTAATTCAAAGCATTATATTCACTAGCCGCCTCGTTATCATCCCTACTTCGTCCTTCTCTTCCACCGGCTCGTGCGGGGCGGGCCAAGGTCAGCGGCGCAGACCAGCGACACGTAACAGTATTAAAGACGTAGGGCGGCAATATATTCATTATTTCGTATTTATACCAAGAAACGTTCAATTATAGTCACTTCTCGTAATTTAAATTCAAGCGAATAAAATGCGTGTCCTTGTTTTCATATAATAACTACACAGAATTCAATTTACTGTTTTTAAAAGCACAAATGAAAAAAATAAAATCTCATTAACATTTTTAAAAATTGTGAGATAATCTCTGATGTTTAAGTAGGAACTTGTCGCAGAAGATATATATATATATATATATATATATATATATAATGTTGAACGCAAATCAACTTCTAATTTTCTTTTTCTTTTGATTATTTTTTCCTCAATTTATGCAAAATAATCGATACTAAGATATAGTAAAACAAGCTCTGAATGCCAATACGTACCTCTAAGTACACATTGTTCGACGATTAGTATTTTAAATGCCTTTTATTTGACTTGACTTTGGTGTCTGGCCTGATTTGTATGCAGGGGTGTCTATCCAGGTTTGTGTGTACGGCGCCCCTTGGGGAAAGGGGGCGAAGTTAGGTTAGCCTCCCCCCCCCCCCCATTTTCTGGGAGAGAGGGGGTTGTGTCCAGCAAGAAGGTTCGTATTTACGTGGAAACGGTGTTAAGGGTGTCGTAGAGATAAAAAAAAAAAGTTTAGTTTAAGTAAAATGTGTATTAATAACTAAAGTAAGAAATGTAGTTTTATTGGTTTAAATGTTACAATAACAAAGTAGAATGAGATTTTATAAGGAAAAAAAAATTTACAATATTGCGAAGGGAATTAAAATGATTCATAGCGTAGTTACTTGTGAAAGATGTGAAATGTAACAACAGTATTATATATATATATAGCAATAATACTAATAAATACAAGTATTAAATGTTACAGAAAGTACACACTGTTACATTTCTAGTCTTTTCAGTTTTATATATTTATTTTGCATCACTGTTAGTCAGCTTGCTTTCCGAAGTGTGAGAGGGGCCACCAGTGATTAAATGAACATTTTCAGTATTTTTAGTCTCACTAATTTTATATATATACACATATATATGTGTGTATATACATATATATATATACATATGTATATATGTATTTATACATTCACAGACTAGTCCGTCATAGGGATCGCAAGCGATACCGATGACAGTATAGTCTGTAAATGTATAAATAGCCTACCATTGTAATAACAATAAAAAATTGCTGAGACTAAAAAGTGAAATATAAATTAGCTATAAAAAATCTTTAAAAAAATTTTAATTTGCAAATGCACTAAAAAATGAAAAATAATTTAAGTTGTAGTTACATAATGTGCAGAATTTATAATACGTGGACGAACAGCAGTAATAAACTTTAAAAATTAATATTTTTATATCAATTAATATTAAGTATATAAAAGCTTGGCGCGAATAGTTAAGAGACTTACGCAATATATGTGCATATTAAACTTACGTACACAAATGAGATATACGTTCTGTATTGTGAATAGTTAAGAGCTTTACGCACGATATGTGCGTACACCGCTTCCGCTAATGAGGTATACTTTCTATATCGTAAATAGTTAGAGCCTTGCGCCAGTTATGTGTGTATTACGGTTATGATAATGAGATATGCGTTCTTTATTTGTGCCAGGCTTTTAAATACTAAATATAAATTGATAGAAAAATGTAAATTGGGATTAAAGTTTATTTCTGCTTTTCGTCTACGTCTTACAAGTTCTACACGTGATGTAACTACAACTATAGATATTTTTCTCTTTTTAGTGCATTTATAAAGAAAAGCTTGTTTTTAAAAGTTTTTTTGCAGTTCGTTTAATACTAATAAAAATTTTATTGTAAGAGCTCGATATCAGTTATAACAGTTATTGGTAGTATTATAAATACTATGTATATGAATACAATATTTTTTCGCTAGATCTAGTAATGAATTTTTCAAACCACGTTCCCCACCGGCATCTTTACCACTTTCTCTCGCTCTCTCTCTCTCTGCACTTTTTTTTTCTTCTAATAGTCAGCCTATTCTCATCGTATGCCTGGTGACCCTACGTCATAGGAGAGCAACGTGCGAACATATCGGCTACTTCGGCGAAGGCACTGCGGTGAAGCAGCGGCTAGAGCTCTCGCCTCCCACAAAGGCGAATAGGGTTCGATTCCCTGGGAGGTCGTTCGTTCCCCGGATTCCCGCACGCGAGAACCACGCCGGACGATGCCGTACGTCGCCGGGGGTTTTCTCGGGGATCTCCCCGTTTCTCATGACCTTGCGTTCCGCCGCTCCGTGCTCGCACCTCGCTTCATCCTCTTCGGCTCTCAAATCTCTCCACTACCGTAGTCAAAAGTAGTGTTTACATCGACAGCTCTCGTGTCAGATACTGAAACAAGAAATACGAGGTAACACCGAAATTCGCACAAATTATACGTGAGGAGTTATTGTAGTGTGTATGTACCTACAGGATTATTCAGCCAAGATGTTCACCCCAAATATTCCGAACTACTGAAGGATACGGAATTTTTATTTCGAATTCGTAAATGGCCCGACGAGCACAGCGATACGGGCGACAATAACGCGCGCGACTAGCGCCCCGTCGCTCTTACGCGCAAGGTGCTTAACCTGCGTGTAGTGCTTCCGCTATTAGGCTTTCCCTTTCTGATGAGATATGTAACAGTGAGATCGTATTGTATGCGATGATGAAAGCCTATGGATTAAACTACGACTGTGGAGGTTTACTTTTCTCCTACTTACTAAAGAAACTGCGCAGGAAAAAAAATTCAATTTTGATGTGAATACATCTTTAAATTTGCAACCATAGTGGAAGGCAATCCAGAAAATCCGATGATAACAAAATCGGGGGGATACAGTTTGGCATTGCAGCTCCGAATCTATCGTCTACGTTCAAAATTCAATTACACCACTCGATTGCCAAAGGATCGAAGAATATGTTACGTTGAGCGAGGACTGTGAAGCATCGCGCGCCGAAGGAAGGGGGGGGGGGGGTGGAGCACAATTTTGAGTTCGTTTCGCCGCGTCTCATAACTTAGGCGTAGTATAACTACTGACTAGGAGAAGCCGCGAGGCTCGTTTAGGTTTCAATCGACAGTTCTCGTCAAGATCAATCGATGGCGTGGTGAAATTGTACGAGTTTAATGTAAAAAATTAAGAAAACGTAACACAATGTTTGTCTATACTCGTCAAAAAGCCAAGTCGAAATAGAGAAATCGTACACGGTTGTAAAGAGGATCTCAAAAGCAATCCACTGATACCCATAAAAACCTCATATGGTCAAGTGACGCGGTGCCGGGGACGTAAAATAAACATCAAGGCGTCCGAGCGCGTCAACGTAGACGTATGCACGCGAAACAAACGGCCGTGTCCCCAACACAGCCACGCCACATTTTTTTCCTCGTAAAATAAACTGTAAGGGCTTAGATAATTATGAGGCATTTGACTGGTTCGCTCCCGTCCTCTACAACCCCGCAAAGTAGCTTGAAGAAAGCGGTCGGCTGCTAGTCTCATTGTCCTCTCGTAAAGAAGTGTTTTTATCCCCAGAGTCCAGGGGCTTTTCGAGCCAGGCTAATCAAGGAAGGCGGGTGAGATAGTTCGGTCAGATCTACGAGCTAGGTGCGTCGAAGGGAGCGTCCGGTTTACAAAGGACGAGGAGAAAAGAGAGATGATTATCGCGAGATAGCCAGCGGGAGTGTCGGCTGCTTGTGCCTGGAAGTAGAAAGGTCAGAGGCGCGCATGCTACAGCCCACGGCCGCATTTCATCCCCGTAATTATCGAGTGATAAAATCAATTCCAAGTCGCGGCGGTTCTTTTCTCGTTTCGCTTGTCAGGCGGCTTCCTACCTAACCCCCTCCACTTCTTGTCGTCACCCTTCATTTCCCCTTGTAATCTTTTTCATGTTACTTTTTTTTTATTTTTTATACTTACGATCTTACGTGTCGGGTGCTCGGAACAAGACAAGCAAGGCGCCGCGATATTGATTTCACTTAGCCTGGATGACGCGATTGTCGATGGCACTTCGTGGCCTTGTTTCACCTTTTATTATCGTTCCGTCTTCCTCCTCCTTGAGTTTCTGACGCCCACCGACTCGACAACGGCGTTAAAAGAAGACGATGTAGGTAGTTGGACTTAACGTCCCTTCGACAGCGAGGTCATCACGGAGCGTGCAAGCTGCACAGGGAGGAGGGATTGGGGAAGGAATAGGGCCCATGGCCTTTGATTGGGAAACCGCATAAAACCGAAATCAGGGTGGCCGGACCGGGAATCGAACCCGGGTCCTCCCATGTGCGAGTCCAGCGAGTTACCAACCACTGTGCCACCTCGCTCGGTTTGAAGAAGACGGAAAAGTTCGAAGAGTCGACGGAACATGAACTGATGTTGAACACGTTAATTCAAGTCCGCAGGTTTATCGAAGCCAATATAGAAGAAATCAAGAAAGGGCATTCCTAAACAACATTCCCTACCTACTTTATACGAAAATAGTTTTACGGAAAGATACATTCCTTTGGCGCGGTATCTTACGCTTCAGTACGACGTAAAATTTTTCGGCTTAAGAAATAGCTCGACAGTAATGCATAACGCTGGCGAAATATTTGCTTACAGAGTTATTGAATCAAATTATTTGGGAATACCCTTACTTAGTTTTTTTTTTTCGCTTCCGAAAACCTGTACATTTTCAATCAATGTTTTTAGTGTTTATTTATGTATACGTGGTAAAGAAATTTTTAATGCCTCAAGACCACCTCCTGCCCTGGGCCAGCATTGCGAATGCGATGGAATATAGCGTGAACATGCTTTACATGTGTTCCGTTGACTTTTACCTAACTTTTGGTCATATTCTATTTATAAATTACCCATAGTTCATTTATAATTAATATGAATAAAAACAGTGAGAAAATAGGTTTTGCCGGTAAAGCTTAGTAATAAATGGTTCTAATGCAGAATGGTATTACATAAGGTAGGCATTAATGCATTGCGTTGCCCTCTCGAGATAATTCTATAGAATTAGGTAAGTATTGTTTGCATGTGGTGGGAGAATATGCTGACAGCAGAACTTCAGCGGGGCTTCACAAAAGGTGGCAGTAACCGCGAATGGACTATGTGCTATTCTGCCGGTGTGTATGACAGGTTGATCAACAGCTGCAGAATCGCTCTCGGATGCCTCTGTAACAACAGACCTGAGCTTCTTACACAGAGATTCCGCCGCAGTCGATCTTCATCTGAATTCCATTCGGTGAGAGATTTCCATGCACGCACTTGATCATTCGTCTCGGAAATAGCATGGAAATAATTTTATCGTCTAGGGAGACTAATAGCAAAATTCCCACCATTCGAAAAAAAAAAAAAATTACCAAAGCTCCATTAAGAAAAATTTTAAAAACGCCTTTAAAATACCGGTTCTGAACAAAATTAGTAAACATTGTTAACAAAGTCAATGACAAAGTATGTACTCATTATAAAACTATCTGTGTCGTTTGCTTATGTATATTCCCTAGCTTATTTTAGTTATGATGTTTTTCATAGAGTAAATTTATATTGGCATAATAAACGTCACAATTCTAAACCAATGGAATCTAAAAATAGCTATATTACTTTTGGAATATCTACAGTAAAAATAAATAATCAACTTGATAGGGCCAAAAGCCAACGACTTGCGCAAGGGTTTAACAAACAGTTGAATCATTAGTAATGGTTCCCCTATAAGGGAAGAGAATTAATTAATAATTGAAAATGCTTCACATACTGTATAAATTATAGGAACATATTTGCTGTTGTGACGTCGTACCCAATTAAAATAATAGAAAGCAACTTTTAAACCCGGCCTAATTTTCGTCACGCGGCGATGGTTTTTCTGATCTTAATTATTTTTCGGGTCCTGCCAGTAGGACTGTTATCAAGATACCGAGCCGGACTTCATTCTTATCTCCAAGCAGGATCATTCCAATTATTTGGAAGGCGCGGCACTTAATGCTTTCATTTCACGGACATCCAACCTCGTATCGCGGCCTCTTCCGGCAGCATTAAGCATGCGAGCTTGTAATTGCGCATTGTTGACAGTGTTGCCAAAACTTCCCCGTTTAAATATCGTAGCAAGTAACCAAAATTCTCACTCCAGAAACACGAAATCTCGTAAGAAGTTTATAGGCGAGTAATAAAATACTAATAATTTGTTAACAGAAAATTCACCAGAAGCTCTTATGGGTAAATGCACTGTTAATGATTATAAAAATTACGCAGAAATTGTTAAACAACCAATGCTGCATTCCAACAATATAATCCTAAAAAAAAAATCCGGCTTCGGGTGTAGGTTGGAAGTATAATCATATAGTAAAACCGATTTATGAAGTGTATATAAAACCGTATATAGTATCAGCAGCAAACACACCAGAAAAAACTTCTACGAATTTTCCTATATCTAGAGACGGTATAAAATAATACAACAATGTGCCAAAAGAATATGTTTGGATGGATGTTGTTAGAAAATTGGTTGATAGATTATTGTTATTCACGGCGAAGAAAATGCCTGAAATAACAATTATTACAATGAAAAAGTAAACATAATGAGTATGCTAAACAATTCATTTCCTGATTTTTTCGTCAATAATCCAAAAGGAATTCCATATCTAATAAGAGTTTTAAATGTTATTCCACACTCATTTTGGAATTCTGAACATCATGGAAAATGCGTTATAAACTGGTCATTAAATAATTTAAATTTACCGGAAATGCATTTGCCAGGCTATAATTATTGGGGACCATTTACAAAATTGAATGAACGATTAGAAATATGTGATAAAGGAATAAATAAACTAGATGAAGCATGCAAATATCACGATATTGCTTACAGGGATCATAAAGATTTAGAATCTAGACATGAAGATGGTAAAATTTTACAAAAGGAAACTGAAGAAATTATGTTATATAAAAACACTCTAATTGGAGAAAAAATAGCTTCTGCGGCTGTTGCTTCTACTATGTTTACAAAAAGAAAATTGCGTTAGGGAATTAAAATGTTTTATTGGAAAAATATATATTTTTTACTTATCAATGAAGATAAAAAAATATAACTTTCGATATACCCATTGATCAATTAAGAGATTTGTGTATTGATAAATTCCTAACAAAAGATAACTTGAGTGAAAAAATAAAAAATTGAAAGAAGGAAAGGGCTTCTTACTAGCTTTGTCATTACCAATACTCAAAAAGATACTCAAAGAAAAAACTGGAATTGGTTTACACCATGGAGGAATCATTCCCTTCATAGTTGCTGCTTTAAGTGGCTTTGGTGCTTTTGCAGGAGCAGCTAGAGCAATTTAAGGTGCTGTTAATCAAGTTAGTAGAAATGAAAAAGAATTAGAAGAACCAAAAAGACATAGTTGAACAATGGAAAACAAGGCTGTAAAGTGCTTAGTCGCAAAAAAGAGGTGAAGACCAAAAAAATGTGTGAATATATACGCTCTATCCAATATTAATATCGAAAAATATGTAAAACTATTAAATATTAAACATTTTAGAAATGGTTATATGATTGACGAATTACCAAAAAGTATGCACAAAAATGAATGTGCTGTGGTAAATTATGACATTTGAGCAAATCCAGCAACTCATTAGGTTTGGTATTTTTAATAAAACGCTGCTGTTTACTAATTTTATTCGTTTGGAGGCAACATTCCTTCTAATTTAACTAATTATTTTAAAAACAGAAACATTTATTACAATGATGATCGAATTCAGACATTTTATCCAGTTATTTGTGGACATCCATGTTTAATTGTATTACATCTTTTTTTTTTAAGTGTTCAAGTTTAACGATATAATTTCTATATTATTAAATTATGGATATATTTGGGAAACCAGAAATCAAATATTTGAATAAAATTTTTGACACTAGTGCTTATACATTAAAATCGTATGTAGATTCGCAGTGCAATTCGGGTGTTCCTGCTTTACAAAGTAAACTAAGCACTTGTTTTGATTATACAAAATCTCATGTTTCTTTTTTTTTTATCACATAATTGTTAATATAGATGATCCCAGTGGCGATAAAGATGCAGTCAATAAAATATATTTCGATAGACAAATAGTTGATTATGCTTTTAAAAGGAGATATAAATTTACAATTCAGTAACACGATTGCTGATTATATAAAAAGAATAAATAATGCAAAGCAGGCACTAAAAAAGGAAGTAGATTCAAAATACAATATTATTGTTTCTGATTATGCAATAAAAAGAATGTATATTCAAAATACAATACCGTTGTTTCTGATTCAAAAACATACGTAGAATCAAAATATAAAATCATTGTTTCCGCGTTACGAGACCAAATAAGCAAAGTTTTTGTTTATACAACAGAGTATGTTTCTCTTTAAAATCGCAGAATCAATAATATGGCTGGCCCTGTAGATGGAAAATATGCTGCCAATAAAAGATTGTTTGATATAGAAATAGTAATAAATTACAAACTTTAAACCAATTAGTTTTGAACTTCTGTGATACACTTATTGACACAAAAGTTGAAAAACGTAAGGAGGAAAAATCATGTATAACTAATTTTATTTATCTACAAAGTGGAATGAAACTAATAATAATTTTCACTTAGATAATAATAAATTATTCCTTAATTTTTTGATGAATTATAATGTTACAAAATAATTACTATTAATCCCAATTTACCTGACGATACTATGACTGTTATTAAGGGATCTCAAAAAATATATTACAGTAAGTCTTTTGATGTTAACATAGGTCATATTTTAACTTTTAAAATGAAAAAAAAAAAAAAACCTAAAATATCTGAATATGATTATGGTTTGATGACTACAATAGGAATATTTGTGATCAAACATTAATATTCTATGTATTTCAGTAAATTTTTATCCATTCTTTAAGCATTGTTTTTAATACGATAGTGAATTACATGCTTTTCTTTTTTATGTAAAGTTGTTAATAATTTATGTTGTTTTTGGTTTGGAACTGTTTTATTTTGAGGACAAAAAGTTAGATCTTTATGTAAATTGTGTAGTTCCTGTGGATATTCTAAATCAACTTCTAATACATAACCATACTCAGAATCATCCTCCAAATCTAATAGTTTTGCTCTCCAGTAATCTAAATCATTTAATGTATTATAAACCCAGTCGAAACCTCCATATGGTAAATATTGTGACATTGCCCGTCCATAAAGATTATTTGCATCGAGATATGCTAAATAGTTTGATTCTTAATTTTGATTAAAATCTTCTAAATATTTATTATTTGCTTTAACATACCGTTTACTGCATTGTGAAATTCCACCTCTAATTCCTTTTCTTATCATTAAAATCATGTCATAATCATGTAATAAATCTAGTGGCTATTTGGTAATTTTATGCCTTGCTTCCGACAATAAACCCGGGGGCGGTAAGATACCACGTTGGATCTAAATCGTATGCTTTTATACATGTCTTTCTTAAATTTCCAAACACATCTGCTAATAATAACATGTCACTTTTTAAATATAAGTCATGATATTCACCAAGATTGTTTCAGATTGAATTGATTCCATACATGTTTTGCATGTTCATAATCATTGTCAGTTATGCCAGGTTCACTTAATTTATTGTAAAATTCACTCTTTGGTGAAAGTTCAGTTTCTTCAAATTTTTTCCAACTGTCCATATAATCGTATGTATAAACTCCTTTTTTAAGTACTAAATCTACTTGTTCTTTTAGAAATTGTTTTTGTATGCGTTTCATTTGACCTTTACTTAAATTATATGATAATGTATCTAAATTTTTTGCAATAAATTTTAAAATGTCAATAAATTTCATTTTTGAATTTTTGTTGCTTTCCTATAAGTAGTAAACTTTTCTTCATTATTTGCAATTAAATCTTTATTTTTGTCATAATATCCCTGCTCTTTAATAAATAAATGAACATCAAAATTGGTACAAGTTGGGTAATTTTAATTGTAGATTATAATTATTACATACGGAATTAATGAATTTTCCACTTATATGATCGTGATGACGTGCTTTTATATTTTCCTCCGTATATTCACATTCACATACAGAACATCTTTTTCATTTACTATATAATAATTTTCCTTCTTTTGTTAGTGGATGCATTGGTTCGATTTGTGAATACATTTCTCCAATTTATTCTACTTCTCTTTTCATGCAATGAATAAATTTTTTATGTGCATCTGGGCCTCGAAATACAACTGGAGACTTATAATGACTCATCATTCAGCGTTAAATCAATTTTATTTAGTTGTTCATTAGTAAGATTATTTCTTTCTTTAAGTATCTCCTTATAAAGTTCATTATCGATATAATCTTCTGTTAAAAGAGAGAATTTTTGATTAATCAAAATTTATGTGTTTCCCTTGGATTTGGCTTAGTTGTTGATACCTTCTTTAGAATTGACTCAAAATCGGCATATATTGCAAAAGGAACCTTCATTGTATGTTTGTAATATTTAAATTTTATTTGCTTTCCTTTCGGAGGTTTGGTGATTTTTACTGCTTCATTTTTAGAGCAGTCTTCTGCGTATTTATTTAATTTATCTTGAGTGGTAAAGAATTGAAGGCACATATCACATGTATTAGTTTTACAATGATTATTAGTTTTCTGCATTGATAGCAGCCTCGATAAACCATTAATTCAACAATAATAATGTTAGTTATCACTTTCTTTGTAATAAAGTAAATTTAAATGCATATCCTTTTTAAGTTTTGTAAGCTTAAGTGGATATACTGTGGATTTCTCGACTTCATATTCAATAGAATATACATTTATAGATACATCAATTTGATTTTCTATACTTGGTATATCATCAATTATAATTGGATATTAAAATTTATCTAACACTTTATCAATATTAAGCCCCACGTTTTTATATTTGGTTACTCTATCCTAATTTTTATCTGCTGGAAATAATGCATATTTTTACAGGCCACAGAAAGAATTTTGATCATTATTTTTAACATTTATGCATGCTTCCTATTCTTTATATCTTCTGGTAATTCTATATATAATGAGCCATTTATATGGATTTACATACTTATAGAAAAATGTATTCCCATTACTCTATCTAATGCCCATCTGACTCTTTTGAAATTCGTAATTGTGTAATTATTTTATTCTTTATGAATTCTATAAATCCTTTTATTATATCTTAATTGAATTGTTTAATTGGGTATTGAAATGTATGTCCTACTGATTATTATTGCTTCGAAAAGCATTAATTACTGTTCAGCCCTCTAAAGTTCCTAAATAAGTGCGTATTATTTCAAATACTTATCGCATTTAACTTCTTGTTGTGACGATAATCCTTCATATAATCACTAAACCTTTTTCATAAGTGATGAATGTCTACTTACTATTTTTTATTAAGAGCAAATAATTTATAGATTTATTCTCATTAATACTTAACATATCTTTGTTGGGTAATTACCATGTTGATTTCCGTTTAGAATATCTAATGTTGTATTGAGTAATTTACAATTTTTACGCTTTTTAAGAGATGCATTATAAACATATTTTCCACATTCGCTATTACGACTACTTGCATATTCACTATAATATTTTTACAGATGCTAAATGTTTATCTTTTGTGGGTTTATGTGGTGCAAAACTTGCTATGTTTAATACTTCACCACACTTTTTACATTGCTTTGATATGGTATTATTTTCCATTTCGAGCATAGTTTTTTTTTCATTAAGGAAATAAATTTATTAAGATAAACAAAAAATATTATTCTTTATATATATATATATATATATATATATATATTCTCCGTAATTAACACAAAACAAAAATTGGAATCTCTCCTCAAGAAGTCGAACAATTCGTATGAATAGACTAAACTACAATATCTAGGGAAAAAAACATGGTTTACTGCTATAGATTTTGAAATTTATAAGTCTAAGTTTGATAAAAAAAAATTGTATTCTAGATGATAAGTATAAAATTACTTTACGAGAGCGCTATTTGAAGTTTTCTAATAAAAATGCTTTGAAACTAATGAATGAGAAAGAAGTTTTTATACTATACAGAGGCTTAAAATAACTGAAAAATGGAAAGTCTGTGCATGAAATTGAATGAAATATTTAAATTCTATCAATTATCTTTTATAATATTTCATTTGATCTTGCTTGATCTTGTCGTAAATTTACTAGATTTAGATTGCTCGCTCGCAAAATTAGTGTTTCTTGAAAACGATAAATTTGCATGTTTTTTTTTATTGCATAATTTGTCATGTTTTACCCTGTGTCAAATCCTGCACGCTCATTTTTGAAAAACTGCTAAAATTCTCTTGTCTTTTTTTTTGTTTTAAATTGTTTGTTTTTGAGAGCTCCTTTAAAAAAAAACTTTTAGAGCTTAAATGTAGCCCTCAAATACCTTGATATTGAGTTTGATTTGCTTAATCTTCATCTTTTATTCATCGAATTTAAGATTTTGAGTTTTCAATTTTTTCCTATACTTTTAGACGAAATGACTATTTAGAATGTTGTAATTTTAGAAGAAATAACCCTAAAAATTGTGGTGAGCCAGAAATCCCCTTTTGCATCTACTTGAAGCCTGGCCTTTAGGACCTTGTTTGTAAAGCATACTGCAAATATTTTATCGCATATCGTACGCAAAAGCTAAATACTCGCGCGCGCGCGAGAATTCTCGTACGCTAGGCACACCGGTTGTCGGTAGACGAGGTAACTGTGTCACTAATTGGTTGTTCACCGAAGTGAAGAGCGTGGCGAAGGAAATTACCACCAGGTGGAATGAAGGGCAGGTAAATGGAGCGCTATCTGAGAAACGTCTGTCACCGAGGAATTTTTCCATAAATTACATCGCTTACGCGATGGCGGATGTCCACACTGAGGAGCTTGGGTACTGAGGGATGCGGCGGGGGGACAGGCAGGGAAAAACCGCACCCGACGCTATCAAGATACTCCCCTCCGATAACAGTTTAGTCACGTGATAGCGTGCGTCACGCACTCGCAATTACGACATCCTGCAATTCTCTCACCCCCCCCCCTTTTTTTTCCCCTCCTTAACCCTCTAATAATTCTCCCTGAAGGCGTTCTCTTATTCCTCATTCTTGTCGCCTCGCAGACAACTGCTGGAAACCAGGGTTCCCCAACTTTTTTTTTACACGGTCGCGTACCTACCACGTGATTTGCCTTCGGGTATGACCAATTGTAAACGTACCACTGGTTGGGCATTGGGGCTGTTAACAACTCGATAGAAGTTGTTTTTCACAGACGAAAAGAAAATTTTATCACTTGACAGTTGTAACAGCTACTGCCAAATTACAAAGTAATGATGGGATTGATTACATAATTTCGACGATATGGCATTCTAAGCTTAAATGGCTATATGACCGTCATTTTGAAAACAAGTATCTGGCATGCTTAAAACATATATCACTTAACATCAATTGCATCAGTAGTGCCTGTTTTGCCAAATTTGGTAGGATTCCGTAAACTTTTTTACCGAGATATGACATAATAATTATACTTATTCTCTGGCACTATCCTTCAAAATGGCCCATAAAAGTGGTTACGTGTTGGTATATGTGATGTTTCTTAGAGATACTTTCAGTGTACAAAATGTGGTCAACATTGTTTAAATGGCATGGCAGATAAACCAAATAAACCCTAAAAAAAAAAGGGCGTCATTTTGAAAATAAATACCTATCCAAGTTCAATCACTTACGTATACTTGGCCTGTTATTATTACTTTCCTGCCAAATCGGGCGAGAATTGGTTTAATAGTTTCCGAGTTAATATGAAAAATTTTATTTCCTCATTTGCTGCTATTTTTTCCAAATGGTTTACCAACAACAATATCCATCTCAAAATTTAATGCTGGCACGATGCTCTGCCAGCATACAAAATTTGGGTTAAATCGATTGAATGGTTACCGAGATATGACATATCACCCAAAATATTAAAATGGTTGCTATTTTTAAAGCAAGCCCCCGACGAGGTCAGTCACTATAAAAGTCAGGCGTCCTGAGTAAGTACTTTATGTGTACCAAGTTCGGTGAAATTCGGTTAACGCATTCAAAATTTGTAAACGTGGACTCACACACGCTCACACACACAAACACACACACACACCTACGTATATCGGACACACAGACAGGGAACTGATGATATAAGCCTTTCTTTCCTTCGCAAAGTAGGCTAAAAAATTATGTCGAATGAAATTCACACGTCAGTTCTATAATCGTTTAATTTATTTTGTCAATATAGACATCACAAAATAAATTTATCACAAACAACATGTTTTTGTCATTTCAATATTTAGTGGCTACCAGAAAAGGACCTAAAACCTTTTTTTTTTTTTTTACAGGAACTAGCTATCTCCTGGAGTGATTTCAGACAGCCATTGAAACCTGAAATCAGGATTGCCGGACCAGGAATCGAACCCGGGTCCTCTCGAATGAGAGTTCATTTTGTTGCCACTTCACCATATTTATAGATGTAGAAGGCTGTGAGTTGAGTCTGCAAATAGCGTCAATCTAATAAGACTGACGCGTACGTTTAGGTCTGAATACTAAGCGGAAAAATTAATTTTTTGGAGTCATTTTTTTTTTGTAGTACCAACTTACTTGGAATATTGGGGTCGTGTACTCCACTCCCAATTTCTTGAGAGGATCCCTCGCGAATTCATTTGCAACCCAACGCAAGGAGATGGACATGGACAAATATGACGTAATTGCCAGGCAGAAGTTGGCCTCTTTCACTGCGCCAGCGCGCATGCCCATAAAACATCGAATGGACTGTCTAACCTATTCGCGGTTTATTTATACTTTTTGAATCAAACCTTTGACAAATCACCCACCACGTATGTCCTGTTAAGTTGTTTCCCAAATATGTCATATATAGGGACAGGAAAAGTTCGCGAGTTCAACGACAGGTAGACTAGAAGACTCCACAGCGCTGTCTACACTCGAGCCGCAGTTGTGTGTTCATTGGCTGCTGCCCCAGAGACTAGCCAGTGTTACTCCACGCCCGGTAGTACGCGATTCGCTACTTGTTTCCTTGCAAAGTCTGCTATTGGCTCAGAGTCGTCCAGGGCGTGTCTAATAAACTGTGATGCAACTGCAAAGTCAATTTTAGTGTACGCGTGTTTGAAGTCTGCGTTGCGCTGATATGAACTCGCGATGTGTTCCCATCCCTAGTAACGTATCGCAAAAGTTTTATTTCTGGCAATATAAAAATTTGTAATTTTTGATTAAATTGAACTTTTAATCGTATTTGATTAATAAACTACGTTTCGTTTGTAATCAATACGAATAATAACACTAAGAAAATACGCGTGTTAATAATGCCTAGTTATAAATCGTTCTCATGTAAAATTTTAATAATCTGAGTGCGCACGAATAGCGGTGTGTTGTCCCTTTGGTGTAATTTCCTATACTTAACCAAGTATTTGAAATGAGGCGGAGGAATATATACAGAAACAAGAACTTTAGCAGGGCTTCGCAAAAGTTGGAAGTAATCGTGAATTGATTTGCGTTTCATTGGTCACTAAATGGATTTAGTACTGGTGAGTCAACGTGTTATTGTACTCCACAAGCAGTTTATTATTATTATTATTTATTTTATTTATTTTTTTATTTTTATTTTTTTACCAATAACAACATTCCGCCTTTGGAAAGTATCAACCAAATAGCTTTTTTTAAACCACTAACCAGTATTTTATTTCACTGCAGCAGTCAAACTTCATTATAGCTTGGGTCAGTGAGTTTTCGTGAAAAAAATCTGAGCACACAGTAGACTTCAATACTGTATATGCACCTCGGCTGTTGTCATACCTCCATTGGCTGCTGGTGTCGCTTCCGCATTTAGGCCGAGCCACTCGGAGGATTCCGTAACTACGTCACCGAACCTACGTGATCCCGCGTGCGTACAGTTAATCACGGACGAGAACACGTGTCAGCCAATCAAAAAAAGCTGGACGTATCTACAGTGGTTTGAACTGTATCTTGTCTCGAAATCTTTTCGCGAAATACCACTGCCCCGAATTATAGCCGAGGCCACCTGTTGTTTTTTTTTTTTTTTTTTTTCGCGGAAAGATTGCAGGACCAGTTGTACTGCAAAACACGTTAGTTCACAAATAATTTTGTGTTTGGAGGATGTCAACTATCGGGCGTCTTGCCTCTCTGCCAACCATCCACGGACGTTCAGCGTCGAGGTAACTTAATTCTGATCGGCCCAGTAGAGCAGAAAATATTTTCTCACAGAAAGACGACCAACACCCGAGTGGAAATTTGCAAGTGTGTACTCACGAAGTTTTAAGTCTAGCCTGCACGTAAATTCTTTTTTTTCGCGAAAAACAGGCGGCCTCGATAGCAGCACACAAAATGTTATAACTTATTTTAATTTGTTGCCGTAGCTGTTCGGATATTTCTTTTGCTGTCGAAGAATCTACATTTTTGGTAGTAGGGACAGAGTTCTCTTCTATAGGAATTAGGTTCACAGTTGAAATACAATCGCAGACACGGCAACAGACGGTCCTGTAGGTATACTCTGTTCATGGTAAAGTAAGCGCTTTTGAGCCTGTAGTTACTTTTTTTTTTCTTTCGGCCATTTTTATCCTTAAACCACCCTTTAAAATAAATATTGCCATGAAAGTAATAAAAATATAGTGCATATTCCACAGAACTCGGAAGTTAACGTCTAAGGCTAAAATAATCAATATGATTTGACTATTATTCCAAATGAGAGGGCTTTCAAAAGTATTCACTTTAACGTGAACATCCTATAGTAATATAGTAGCACCGCTGTAACATAGGACTTGGGAGCTCTGCCAATGTCGGGTCACTTCGCCCTGGGAAAGTAAACAATTTGACGTGAACATCCTATAGTAATATAGTAGCACCGCTGTAACATAGGACTTGGGAGCTCTGCCAATGTCGGGTCACTTCGCCCTGGGAAAGTAAACAATTTGACGTGAACATCCTATAGTAATATAGTAGCACCGCTGTAACATAGGACTTGGGAGCTCTGCCAATGTCGGGTCACTTCGCCCTGGGAAAGTAAACAATTTGACGTGAACATCCTATAGTAATATAGTAGCACCGCTGTAACATAGGACTTGGGAGCTCTGCCAATGTCGGGTCACTTCGCCCTGGGAAAGTAAACAATTTGACGACGATGATCACGGGGTGTGGGAGGGAGTGCCCGCAGATTCGTCTGCCCGCCTGCCAGATACCTGACGTCGGTGCTTTGCAAGTTGTTCTGTCTCTCTCTCTCTGTCACTTGGGTAGGCGGAGCCAAGCTTGTTCTTAGGCCGGCGCGACTATTAGGACACTCGACATTCGCGGAAATAATCCATGCAGGCTATTTTTCAAAATCCTGCGTAACGCATCATTTGTAGCCATGTCTTTGTAAATAACACTTACTTGGCTGGCCAATCGGAATTAGGTTACCGCTGTATCATAGGCGCCGACTACAGGGGAATAAGTGGAGTAATTGATCCCCCACACGTCCTTTTCAGCCAGTGCCCCTATGGTTTGATAAACAGGGGTTGGTAACTTCTTTAGTTTGTAATAAGCATTTATAGTTTACTGTAGACTGCTTGCCTCATTCTTTTCAGAAAATATATTTTTATAGGTCGTTTCATGAACACAAACACAATATTTCACTCGATTTTATTATATTAAAATATCTCGGCCCACATGAAATAAGTTTTAACCTAAGTATAGGCTGTTCACGGTAAAGTGGGCACTTTTGAGGCCCTGGTTACTTTTCCTTTCAGCCATGTTTTTATCCTTTAACAACTTTTAAAATAAATATTCCCATGTAGTTAACAGACACAGTGTGCTTATAGTCCATTCCCCACTGGAAGATACTTACTAGGAGTCCTACTAAAGATCTACTTGCAGGCCAGTTTTGTATCCTTCGGCCCAATGTAAACAAACATTGCCATGTGGCAATGTTTATATTCCACTGTGTTTGTGTGTACATGTGTTCGTTCATGGACGAGCCCCTTATGTAAGTCATATATATTATTAATGGGTATTTTACAAGTTATAGAGATAATCTTGAGAAGTTCACACAAAAGTACATGTGATACAAGCTCAAAACATTTTATACTGTAAATAAAAAAAAAAGTAAGCTCAAAAAATGTTATACTGTAAACAAAAAAAAGTGAGAATGATAAATTTTAAGTTTTGTGTGTGTTGTGTGTGTGCAGTGGGGTGGGCGAGAAATATATATGCCAGTCTCACAAATCATCAGATACGTATTTGCACTCCTCTCCTTTATATGGGTTATAGATTCCCAATACAAAAAGCCATCGGCTTTTCTCATGTCTAATATTCAAACACTGAAGTTTAAACATGTTAATAAACATATGCTTAAAGGAGGAACAACATAAGTTTGCCACAAATTTTTTTAAGATTGCAAGTAGGCCATTAGGCTACTAAAAATATATAAAAGGTCAGGAATTGAAGTACTTACAGTCAATACTTGTGGACAGGCACACATACACACAAAGTAGGAGGACACATCTTCCACGCGTTTGCACGACCGCGACGTTTCGCTGGCTAAGCCAGCTTCATCAGGTAGTGAGTTGTAGAACAATATCAAATAAAGCATAATCCAAGAATGTTGCTATAGGAAACAGCCTAAAGGTATAAGCGCAGTATTTATAAGTACTGTTTATTAATTAATTAGTTAGAAGTACCGGTAATAATTTTTGAATTGTACTGATTCCTTTTGCTACAAAATTGCCATACATTAAAACAAAAAGTACATGAACAACTCGCCACAGCAGCGCCTGTAAGAAAACGGGATTGCTATGGAAACAGAAGAACACACACATCCCCACTCCAAAAAAAATTAGAAATAATTATTCAAAATGACTTGCTTGGATAGCTACTCTCTGATATACACTTTACTTAATATTTGATGCTATCAAATAACATTAAACAACATTATTACAATAACATATAACATTTGACAAAACAATATGCAACAGAAGGATACAGGGTGTAGTGCCTGCTGAGTGTACCCAACTTACCATCAGACTGACCAACTAGAACACCCTGGTACTTCACTCAGTGTGTACGCAACTTGCCATCAGACTGACCAACTAGAACACCCTGGTACTTCACTCAGTGTGTACGCAACTTGCCATCAGACTGACCAACTAGAACACCCTGGTACTTCACTCAGTGTGTACGCACGAAGTTTAAGTTTAGCCTTTTCATGCTGTGTCCAAATCCGAGTCCAAGGAAATAATTAATGGAGCCATATCTCGGATGTCTTATTGGACCTCCCTCTGCCAGTCCTCATCAATGAGCTTCTCCACGTGATCCACGCATTTTGACCTCCCGAACACAATATTATACATGTCAGAAATACTTTTTGTGCATTGAAGTGTTTAGGTGTGCTGAACACACTATGTATCAATTATGCCAATTGTTCCAGTACGAAATCTTAGAAAAAGAAATGCAGAAAGTATGACATTTAAGCATTAAAGATTGTTAATGTGTTAATACAACACTTTGCAATCATAAGCATAACAAAGTAGATGTAAATGTGCTTTTGAAGTGTGTATCACAGGCAACAGAACAGTCCAGAAAATGACACGAACAGTTGACAAAAAGAATATCCACAGGCATCCATAAGTTACTAAATAGTATGTGTTAGTACACAGGTAAGTTTATTTAATAGTGATACGTTAATGAGAAAGTCACAACAGAGGTTACTGGAAAAGACTAGACAACGTTTATTACACAACAGTACTCACAGCTAATGCTAATGATGGTCTGAATAATTGGGCAAGGATATGAGGGTGAGAAGAACATTTCTACGGTGCTACAGTGTACACGAAACCAGCTCCCAGAAGTAAAAATGTTAGTAATAAACCATATACTGAAATAACTCCAAGTGTAATTCACAAGATAATACATAGGGACATCACTCAGATATGACTTTTGGGTGAAACACATGAAATTGTGGCTGGGATCCAACACGAGACAAAAATACCTCTCGGAGGTGACCACGTCGAGGGCCTCCATCCAAATGGTCCTTTCCATTACCTTATCAAACTTTTTCCCCCTGTCCGTGTGGCTCCTGTAGTGCTTCTTCACCTGGGCCCACACAAGCTCAATGGTCCTTACCATTACCTTATCAAACTTTTTTCCCCTGTCCGTGTGGCTCTTGTAGTGCTTCTTAACCTGGGCCCACACAAGCTCAATGGTCCTTACCATTACCTTATCAAACTTATTCCCCCTGTCCGTGTCGCTCTTGTAGTGCTTCTTCACCTGGGCCCACACAAGCTCAATGGTCCTTGCCATTACCTAATCAAACTTTTTCCCCCTGTCCGTGTGGCTCTTGTAGTGCTTCTTAACCTGGGCCCACACAAGCTCAATGGTCCTTACCATTACCTTATCAAAATTTTCCCCCTGTCCGTGTCGCTCTTGTAGTGCTTCTTAACCTGGGCCCACACAAGCTCAATGGTCCTTACCATTACCTTATCAAACTTTTTCCCCCTGTCCGTGTCGCTCTTGTAGTGCTTCTTAACCTGGGCCCACACAAGCTCAATGGTCCTTACCATTACCTTATCAAACTTTTTCCCCCTGTCCGTGTCGCTCTTGTAGTGCTTCTTAACCTGGGCCCACACAAGCTCAATGGTCCTTACCATTACCTTATCAAACTTTTTCCCCCTGTCCGTTTGGCTCTTGTAGTGCTTCTTCACCTGGGTCCACACAAGTTCAATGGCATTGTAGTGGCAATGGTAGGGAGGGAGACGTAGCACCTGATGGTTAATTTCAGGACCCATCTCGTCGATCACATACCTAGTAATTATGTGTAACACACAATATGTTAATCACCACAAATGAAAAGTTTCGTCGCAGAAAAGAAACAATCACTATGTCACCAGAGAGTAAAACTAACCGTTTTGAAGGCAAGTTCGTTTTCGCCAACCCAACCAGTTCGGCCTTCAAGGCTGTAGAGGCAAACGGAATGTTGTGCTCCTGCAGCCAACTGATGATGGTATCCTTCCTCCAGCTACAGTTGGGGGCCTTCTCCAGCTGGAATTAGCACAAGATACAACAAATTAAAATGAATAATCAATGAATGGTGCACACAGTACATCTGTTGTATACAATGTTTGAATTGAACACATTTATATCCAAAACAGTGTGGTTTAAATAGTGGGTTGGTTGCAAGGGATTGGTTGAAGACCAAATTCCATTACTGGATATTTCTACAACATGAACGTGATTAGAACGTCTAGATCTACTCTGCTAGACATACTTCAGCTGTATATCACACTGCATGTAATTGTTGTTGTGTTGACTAGCCCAGAATGAATCTAACATGCGACAAAAAAAACATTTTATTTATTACAAAACAAAAGGCTGGAGCACTCGTGGTATGATGCATTGTCTATGATGATGACGCTAGGCTCCAGCAAGCACTCCAGTAATTCCTTAATCCATTTTTGGAAAGTGTCACCTTTCATCTCTCCATGGTAATCCCCTTTCGCTTGACCTGCAGAAAACAACAAACCCGCTTCCGGCACAAAGCCATTACGCCCTCCAGCATGTACGACGACAAAACTCTTACCTTCACCCACACACTGCCTCTTTGCTGTGTGGACTATATCGTCCTGCCAGCTCGTAGGTGTGGTGCCTGAGAGCAGAATTACAAATTAGTACGCAACTATAACATAGATGTGAAATGGTTCCAAAACATACACTGTACAGCATATCATACCTTTTGCGAAAATCCACGCCTTGTCGATAAAAATAAAGTTGGCCCCCCTTCACCATTTCTTCCATGCACCTCCTCAAAAAGAGACACCTCTGGATCGCGATGTTTTCATCGTCAAGCATCGCCTTTCTTCCGTCAACATTTTTCCACTTGAAGCCCATGTTGTGCAGAAGACTGTGTCCTCTTGCCGTGGAAATCGATATCACTTTCTTGAATTCCCCTTCAGAAGTGTTGGACCAACTGTAAGATTATGTGAGAAATAATACGACAGACCTGATATCACACAACATAGGTAATCTAAAACAGCTTAACTTGTGTAAGCACAGTGTTATGTAAGTTTTTACACTGAACCGTTATATCCCCCCTGAAAGTATTAAATATATTACAAGATACGTACATTTTCCGAACTGGATTATCACAACCGTCTGTGAAAATAATGACAACAAGCGTTGTAAATACAGTGGAACGCCTTAATTTTACATATTTCCTGGGACCAAGATAAAACAATTGTAAAAAGCAGGTAATTGTACTATGTATGAAATAACAGATAAATTTCTCTTCGCTGTAGGGTTAAAGTTTATTTCACCATAATTCTGTAGAAGCATTTTTTGCACAGTCAATATGAAAACAAAAATTCACAGATGCCCCAAGGTACAAGATGGTTTTGTGCGTGCACAATATTTTGAAAATAGAGTAACTTATGTGCAGTTGCTCATCCCACAAATACCAAACATTATAAGTACGTTCTTATGTCCTTTATAAGTTAAACAACAAATTCACTTGAGCACAGATGTTTGCTTAACACAATTCTTCCCCCCTTCCCAAAAATAAACTTAGGGGGGGGGGAGCAATGACAATCGAGGTAATATTGTTTAAAAACCAGGAAAATGAGCATTGCGTGCTAAAATATGTGTGTGTCTAACCACATCAGTTCGAAAATTGTACAGCACAATTACAAATTGAGAAAAAATTTTAACTGCATGTTAACTTAGGATGCAAGCTAACCTAAGCTGGTGTGTTAATGCAGATTTTTCACGAATTAAAATTTACATCTTAACCTCAAACTATTCCTGGTCTTCAACATCTCCACGTTTTAGTATTTACTAGAACAGTTTCCCTTGTCAGCGCAGCTGTAGGCAAGCATCCTTCGTACTGCGTGAGAGAATGCCCCTAACAACCCCACAGGATTCAAACTCGCGCCTTCATACATATTCGTTCACAACTGTATAACTTTTCGTTCAAAAAAAAAGCACCTGTTCTTAATAATTACCCATTCGTAGTCATTCATCGCTTACTTTTAGTCATTCTCAGTTATTTACAACCCAACACCCATTTCCTGAACAACGGCACACTTTGTACAACTTTATCGGTCTTACTGTATAGCATTACACAGTAATTACATTTAACATATTGTACCTTCCCTGTGCATCCTCTAAATGGTCCTTCGAACCGCTCCGACAGTGAAGTCATCGATGCTCGCGATGGATTTCCCCTTTTTTTGCGGTGTCTTCTTCCTCTTCTTGCACGGAGTGGCTACCTCAGCGACATTTTTCTTATAATATCTTAAACATTAATATTGAATGTCAGATACTGGAACCAATATATTTGTCCTGTGCCTACTACAAGGAACATTTTAAAAGCGTGTTTCAATACCATGTCTGGAAGCCAAAGAAATAAATTGCACACGAGGGAATATGAAATAACTTCCTTAAGAATTGATAATATTAATATACAGGTGGGATATCAATATGACTGAACGTTAAAAGAATGTCGCATTTTTTTTAAAGAAATGGGGTATTACTGTAGTTACCGATAGAATGAATCAGATATCGGAAAATAAAGGTGGGGGGGGGGGTCACGATTAGAGAATAGCATGATATTTTGCAATCTTGACAGTTTCTCGAAATTCTCTTACGAAATCATATGAGATCAGTTCTTATCGTACATTTTACACAAACCCTACATTTTCGTGTCCGTGTACTAGAATTATCCTACGTTTGGCAATGCTGGAAAGTAAATTTTATCGGAACAAAAATGTGAGTATGGCATCACAACTGCTGATAATATTTTCACACAGAAGAAACGTGCAGGCCTAGTATTGTACGCAATCAAAAAATGTAAAAGCTCCATAGAAACTATTCGAACGTACAATACATATTCCTGTAAATACAATGGCTGCACACCACTTTTAATTTGATAGAAACACCATGTAAATAAACGCTATGAAAATTAATGCTTTAAGTAAATTAAAATTTTTCACGTACTTTTAAGCACCTCAACATATTTTCAAGCACTTTATGTTTGGCCCTTGATTTCTTGAATACATTACAAGCAGTTTTAAGCACCTCAACATATTTTCAAGCACTTTATGTTTGGCCCTTGATTTCTTGAATACATTACAAGCAGTTTTAAGCACCTCAACATATTTTCAAGCACTTTATGTTTGGCCCTTGATTTTTTGAATACATTACAAGCAGTTTTAAGCACCTCAAGATATTTTCAAGCACTTTTAAGATTGGTCTTTGATGTATTGAATACGATACAAGCACTTTACAAGGACTTTCAAGGAGCGTGGGAACCTTGTCCAGGTTAAAACTGTTCCGGACTTTATTAGGTTTTGCCAGTATCTTCCACTTGGTAGGAAAATTTGCTTGAAATAACTAGTAAATGTTGAAGCAGTTTATAACATAAATTTGAATTTGATTCTAACAACAAACACCTTTATAAGAACCTCTGTGTCTAATATTTTAATACCATATCTAAAGCGAAGCATGGCCTATTTTTTTATTATAGCGACTCGATTTTATGTAGACATTATTATATTTTATAAGATGTGTTTGTAAGCAAGGTTGTTTTTATTCTATTGTATTTATTCTAACCTTATAGGAAACATAACCCTGCAAAACAGCATGTGCGGATTTCACTACTGTGATAAATTTCACACTAAACATACGTTTCTTACATGTAAATCCTGGTTACCTTTTAACATAAAGCTAATGAATTGACGAAAATAAATATTCTTGGGAAAATAATTGCCCCAACACCCAAAAATGCTTCGTTTACAAAGTTATCAAAACAAAATTAGTGTACAGTAATTTGTGATTTCTTCACACTCCATAGCAAGTTACTAGCTGTTACGGGATTTTTCCGAAAGCCACGCAACAAAACTGTCAGAAGGGAATTGTCGGGATATTGTAAACAAACGAAATTTGTTGGCGAAAATGGTCGGACCGTAACGTCGTGTCTGACTGTAGGTACGACCTCGTCGTGGCGTTGTAAATCCAGCCTTAACCTAACACACAGCTTACTAACACAATGGTTAATACTACAAACAAACATGTTGGCATACCTCAGCACTGTGGCTCTGGAGAGTTTCGTAATGTCTGCCACTCTTTTCCGCGACGTTCCACGGTTTCATTTCTCCTCGCTTTATTGACGCATACGACGACTCGGTGACATTAATGACGTCATGCTGGCGTCTACAAGAGGTGATTTCTCATCTCTTCACTTTCCTACAACGCATGACTGCACACAAACACTACACTGTTAAAAAATTCCGTATATTTACGTAACGTTTTACGGAAATGTGCGGTGTATATACGGAAAGGCGATCCGTAATGACGAAAAACGGAGTTAAGTCCGTAAATGCAAAATTCGGAAAGTCTCCGCATTCCCTTTGGCTTCGTGTCACGGGGACGAACAATGCCGAGTCTACGCGAAGCTTTCTTCGCTGCTGTAACAAGAAAATAATCGTTTCTGCGGCAATTAAGGTTACCCACGCGACTGTGGCCTATTCTTTCAAATATTGAGAAAATAGCATCAGGCGTCTGTGACATATCAAAGTTATACCCCAGTTTTCGAGAGAGAGTTGTAGGCGATTGGTTAGAGCCGTGAACTGGTCATATTTTGACTCGGGCTCAAATCTTCGCGTAGATAAAAAATATTTTAACTTTTTTGATATAATTTGTATACACGGTAGAACACCCACACAACGAAAATTAAAGACATTTTCAATATCCCTTTACATTTTAAACGGGAAGTACAGAAAACTAATTTGGAAATTAACGGAGAGGTTCCGTGAAATTTGCGAAAAGTCCGTTTCTGAAAATCAATGTATCCGTGATTTTACGGAGAGTTTACGGACACTTCTGGATAAATTTTTACCAGCGCTTTTCCGTAAAATGAAGGAAAGGTTTTATTTTTTTACAGTGTACCGCAACACACAACGTGAAACAAATTAAACTAAATTTTAAGCAAACCTGAAATAGAACACACAATTATTAAATACGCGATAACGCACTACAAGCAACGTCTTAAATAGGCTTCGGTAGCAAGATTGCACAAGAAACAAAAGGAATCAGTACAATGTGAACGTGAGCATAAATTTACACCAAACGTTTTTTGAAAACTTAATAATAAATAGCAGATAATACAAGACAAATAAATTATTACAGGTTATAAAAGATTAACGCACAGATTCTTTAGCACAAGTGTCGTCGAACAGTGGAGGAAGTAAACAATGGCCGTGCTACTTTCTCCTTGTGCCGGTCACGTGACTGTGTAAAACACTTTGAAATATCAATACGTCAGCATCGCGCCATTACTTACTCTGCAATCATTGGCAAATTAACAGACAAATCTTTTAGACTCCCAATTGTAAGCGGTAAATGAACAATTACGTTAATAAAACATTGGAACTATTTTCTCTCTCCCCGTGCTGGCAACCTAACTGTGTCCGCGCCCGCTAATTTTCTTACTGACTGTACACGCAGCTAACGGCTAGAGTGTTTTTTCGAAGGTTGATTTTCATAAGTCGCTTCCATTAGGGAATGGGCCATATATATTCCACTGTACTCGGAAGTTAATGCCTAAGGCTTAGATAATATTTTTTTTTTTTACTATTATTCACTTAACCGTGAATATACAATACATGCATTAACGCCTTCACAAATATAAGGACGCACACTGAGAGAGAGAGAGAGCGAGAGAGAGAGAGAGAGAGAAGTGGAGAAGGGGGGAGGGGGTGACAGACAGATATAAGATTTATACTTAGTCCATTCACGGTTACTTCCAGCTTTTCTGAGGCCCTACTAAAATTCTACTTCAAGGATATTCCTCCGCTTCGTGCAAACAAAGTTCAACAAAGTCGAGGAAATTCTACACCAAGTGCGCACTAATTCAACAGCTTCAACAGCTTCAACAGCTGTGTCTTCCAGAAAAAAAAGTGTTCCACTTCATGTAGGTTAGCGTACCAAGTAATGCAATTCGACTAAAGCAAGAACCACGACGTTAAGAGCCCCCCCCCCCCAAACAAATTTTCGCCTTTGGAAAGCACCGACCAAGTAGATTTTTTTTTTTTTATCCACTAGCAAGTATTTCCTTTCTCTGCAGCAGTCGAACTTGAGTTATATCTAGTGCCACCTCTTTTTCGCTGAAAGATTCCAGGACTAGTATTGCAAAACAAGTTAGTCATACTGTTGTACAATTTTTTTATCTCCCAAGTAACTGCAAGGATAATTTTTATAGGGTAAAGCGATAACTTAAAAAAAAAACTAGTGGTTCCGGTTGGAAAGGCATGAATAAGTCATAAAATAACTCACTATTACGTGATCACGTTGCCGTAAAGCTATGCAAATTGAATATCTTTATCTGACGTTAGGAACAAAACTTTATTCACGGTACATAATTCAGCCTTTTATTTTTCGTTTCGTACTCGTAACTCACTGTTATCCGTCATCCGTAGAAGTCGGTTTGTGAGCCGGAAGATACTAAAAAAAAAATATTTTATCGGAGTAAGTGCTAGATCTGACAAAAGATTGAAAGTTTCGCCATGCATTCAAGAGCTATTAATTCCAGCAGAAATGCCGTGCCGTAATTTACGGTCGTGCTTATTAAAGCGTTCGCCCATTGAGTAAAACATCAGTTTTTTTTTTTTTTTTTTTTTTTGCGGCAAGTCTTGGAGCAGCGGGCACGAGATAACGGGTATAACGAGCCAATAAAAACGTAACCCGCCATCTTGCAGTTGCTATTACCTCCGAGATTTGCGGGCTGTTGTGGGGAGAAGGGGGCGAGGAGGAGGGGAAAGGGGTGTTTGTATGCGTTTACGATCCTCGCATTGTGTGGAATTTTCAGAATAGAGATTAGTGAATATAGTTACGAGGAACTTTTCACTGAAACAACAACAAAATCAACATTACTTTAAGTAAAATAAACAAAGAAAAAGTTTTGCATTGTTTCTTTCCCCCGGGAAACTGTTTTAATGAGCCAAATATATTTTGCATTGGTCACAACACTGTTTGTTAGTGATTAGCAAATAAATCACACGAGCTTTTTTTTTTTTTTTAATTACCAACAAATTCGCACAAGAAAGCAAAATCACTGCTATTTTGTTTTGTGAACGTGTCTGCTGTAACGACTTATCTGTTTTGTCATGTGTTATGTGTTGTAATTTAAAATAACAGTTATACAACTGGATATAACTGACACAATTAAAGGCAGCTTCTGCTGTTCTTTTTAGAGGAAAATGATTGCATCCTACGCGTCATTATTGCATAGTTGTTAATATACACTACGAAGTATTAAGCAGACCCGAATGCATGATATGGCTTTGCAGGGGCACGCATCGTTATAATTTTCGTTATTCCGAAAGAAAATTGGCATTAACGAACTTCACAGTGAAATCCTGTTAGCTGATAGCTGTGTGCATCGGAGAGGAGACAAAAAAAAATCTATCTCTAATGACGTACCACGATAAAAAGAAACTATCCAGGCAATTAGCTCTGTGTATTGTCACATATTCAGAATTGTTTTATATATAAAATACTGAGCGAAAATAACTTACCAAGTAAATAATTTTATTGAATGTTTATTTAATGTGAAAATTAGAACAAAATTGGTATAGCTCACTGTTAACTGTTAGTAGCAGCTTATTTTAGAAACACTATTTTTATCGGAACATTTTGGTTTTAAAAGGTTAATGTGTAGAACATTAAGTTTAATACATAATTTTTATTCTCTGACGACTTACTGGAGGTGGCAGTGGGGAATGGTTTGACCTTAAAGTAATGATATTTTAATATTCTCTTGCGCATTTATGTAAGTGATAAAGATTTTAAGTGACACACATTACATGGTGATTACACGTAAGGTACGAACACATGTTACTTTCTAAATAATAAACCTCGAAAGCAGGTTTATCAAACCTCACGTATGCTGCGCTGCAAAAAAAAAAAAATGCAGCATGAATACTTGCCTCAAGTAAAAAGGAACGAGATAACTCACAAAAACCGTTGCTAATTATTTCATCTAGTAATAGGAATTCGCAAAACGGATGTGGCGCTCTTGTGTTATCAAATCGAAAGAACGCGCAAACTTGCTTTTTTTTTTTTTATGTTTTTTTTTTTTAATTCCGCGTGCGTAAGAACGGTAAATCATCTGGGCGATATTAACCCGTGCGCATTGCGGAGAAATATAGCCATGATTTACGGCAGCGGAGAGCGGCTTATGGCGAGACAACACCATGGCTCTTAGCGTGAGCGAGCGCTGCAACGGCGATACGTGTGTGTGTGTGTGTGTGTGCGCGCGCGCGCGTGGGTGTTTTTGAACATCGCAGCTGCATGAAGTCGTAAACATTCGGTTCTAATTCCCGCCAACTTGAGTGCAGTCGCGTGCCATTACGCCAGAGATTAACGAAGGAGTAACGTTCTGTTCACGCCCGTGAACAGTATCAGCTTCCTTGAGATTGCTTACTATCAAGCACGATCGCGTCTATCTTATTTCTGTGCGTCGGCGTATCTTCGATAACTTAGCAGTACTTACGAGTTTTATTTTTTTTTAAGGATTTCAATATTAACAACATGGCATGTGAATGATTTTGAAGGTGATTGAATTCAAATAAATTCAATCCAGCTTTACATAATTGTACTCAATGTCTATCTTATGCCGTACTCCAAAATACTGTTCGATACAGCCACATGTAGATAAATATTTTATTTATTATTCCAAATATATTACGATTAAATCGTAATACGTTTTATCGAACAAAAATTATAATTTAATTACTTTAATATAAATTAGAGTAAATATTTTGACGCGTAACATTCCCAGGCATCATACGTGTTAATTCAGTTCTCTTCTGGCGCCAAATGTTATACTCAGGATGCAAATTTTCCCTTCCGTTTAGCAATTCGTTCAAAAGGTACTTAAAATGATCTCGTACAGTATATACATGTACACACTTTCCTACGGTACAATTTATTAGCAGATTGTAAAATTTGTAGTGTAATTTCATGCTGTGGCCTAACGTATGTCGCAATTAAACGGCACACAGAGTGTCCCAATAAAATGTACTCGCCCATGGAGTGGCTATAATCCAATGCTGTTACTTGCTTTTGAGGTCCTGTCATCACTCGTATACGTTCAATTGATTCATGTTATTGTACTACTAGGGGCCCAGCCCATGACCATTTTTTCAGTATTGTCACGTGCCTAGAATAGTCGCCATGTTAAAAAATTTGGATATCATACCAAGACTGAAAAAAAAAAAAAAATGATATTCTTATATCCACTGATCCACTGTGGCCACACTTGGAATCTCTCTATCCACTGTGCCACTAAGGCCCCACTTGGAAATTAACTCATCATTGAAGCGAGACATTTAGAGTACATAAAAATGATATCCCATTACCTTCATGTCTCGATGCATTGATCAAAATCTTTCATAGGAAAAAAGAAATTTAAAAATGAGTTTTAGGGTCAAAAGTCATGATTGCGTAATCTGATCTTACTGAAATTCGAACTCGGCCTGTATTTTACCCTGAGGATTCGCCCTGAAAGATTTGAAGAACTTCTGTTGAGTTTCAAGGGACTTAGAAATATTAGAGAGGGACTGGCAGACCGACAGGCATAGATCGTCCTATTATATAATAGGATACGTTAGTATCGTTCGTTCCATCACCAAATACGTACCTTTATTAATACACACAGCGTTTATTGCCAGTAAACATGTGAGTATATTTTATTGGGACATTCTGTAACTGTGTGAGAACCGCAATTTAAAAAAAATTGCACACTCCAGAACTATTAACAAATTGAAGAATCAAATGCCACTCTCAGTATTCCACAAAAGCCAGCCTATAGTTATATAATTTGATTTTGTTCAGTTTGTGTCGGTGTGGTGTTCGAAAAGTTTGTTACAATTCGCATCCCTTGAATATTACCAAAGCAGTTCCGTAATGCCAACTTAACGTCTGTATGTATATTTTTCACTTGACCACACATTAAAAATACTAAGGAACCTCTCACGAGACTAAATAACCACAATTTTAATCGACGTGCATTAATTTAGCGTCACACGTCATGGTATACTTACACCTTACCATTAATAAAATGTCATGTTGGTGACAAATTCTATTTTACCACTTTAACACACACACACACACACAGTCAGTTAGTTGAACTCACTGTAGCAGTGAGGGCAAACAAAGATTACGAAACGGTCATATAATATTTTTTATATTACAATAAGGTACACTGCTGCATACATATTCTTTTGCTTATGTACAAGTTCGATTGAGTTAAGCATGCGGTGGGCTACTGCAATCATAATAGTGATGTACGACCTTCAGATCCTGTAAAAAAGTAACATTAATTATTGCTATAGGCTGTTCACGGTAAAATGAGTTCTTTTGAAAGCCCTGCTTAAGATCTACTTGTATGCACGTTGTGTATTATTCCGCCTTATGTAAAATCAACATTGCCATTTGTCTCATAACTTTGTGAATGCGTCGGTCAAGTGAAACTATGAAATTATTAGAAAAGTGAACATTTCATAAAGCTGCTCATTTCTACACACTGATGCATTAAAAAAACAGAAAGCGAAACAAATAATTTAAATTATCACAAATGGTTACCTAACACTTTTATTCGACGTAAAGATATGTAACTACTTCCCATCTATCGTAACCAACTTTACCGGACGCATGTCACTCCGTGCGCCCGTTGAGATATAAGTAGACATGGGCAGTGACTGTTTTCCAAGGTTTATTACAAAAGTGCTCACATTATCGTGAACAGCCTTTATCAGGGATGCGTCCAGAAATGATTTTATAGCGAGGGGAGGCTAACTTTTAATATGAGAATCAATTACAATAGTGTTTTAACTTTAGTTATTTCTTTGGAAACTATATAAAAGGGAAAGTATTGGGGTACAGTATTCATCTTAACAAAAGCATAGTTGTCTGCGTAAAGTAATATCTTTACAAGAAATAGCAGCAATAAGAAATCGTCATGAAATTACGGAAATTTCCAGAACGGCTAGGGTCCGTTGGCCTCATCCCTTCCTGGAAAAACCATTGATCACAAAAATTTTGGGTTAGAAGTGAAGTGTGAAGAGATTTCGGCTGCTCTTAACATGTAGGTTTTGAGAGATGACTAGGGCGAAGCGACGTGAGTACGGAGCAACGCCTGAATGAAAGTGCGCAGGGTGGTGCGGGGGGGGGGGGGGATATACCGACACGATTCCCACGTGCCAAAATCATTAGGGATCGGCCCCGACTGGAATCGAGCACGGTTCGCCTTATATGGGAGGCCCACCTCAGCAAATCCCTGTATTGGAGACCCTTCGATTTCGCGGTATTATTTGAAAACAAAATAGACTTGAATCACGTGTCCGTTTGCATAGCTTTTCTCGCTGGTCTACAGAGTGTCTGAAACGCAATTTTGGACCAATCGGAAATAATGAACGACAGGATGGCCCAATCACGTGCAACGAATTCAGAAAGGAAGGACAGGTATTCACTGTGGCGCCCTCTGTGCCCCGAGGGCGCAACAAGGCGACCATACAATGGTCCTAAGCAACCATGGATTGAGTGATGCGGGGGGAAAACAAAGAGGCGCCATGTTAAAGCTAGACTACAACAAAGGAACTGAGTTGTGATTGAAAAGATTTTATTCATTTATTTATTTTCAATAATCCACATTCTGTCATTGATTCCATTAATAAAGAATACCATAAAACACAAAATATAGTAAACATGAAACGATCTTTGACCCTTTCTTCAAGTACAATAATTGGAAAGAAAAATCCCAACTTGAAATGTCTAAAATGATGGCTACTGGGTAGCCCCGACACTTTGTTTTCAAGAAATTGTCACTTAAAACCAGAACCTAGCCACTAGACAAGGCCATTCACAAAAAAAAAAAACATCACAAGCAATATATCATATATCTGACACCATAATGCAATTATTTTCTTTCTTCTGACTTCAACAACAGGATGAAGGCCATTTTACTCAAACATATGAAAAAACAGTAAATAAAATTAAATAGATTATTTTGAATTAAACCACAACTGACCTTGATTACACCACCTTAAAAACCATTTTAAAAGATGCATATTTGAATTTACTGACACCTGAAGATAATACTCCACAAAATAATCGTAATCTGATATTAGTTGTGACTTTCAAGGCAAAAGATTGTAATATATAAATTTTCCCAACCATTTCTCACTAGAGTCCGTTCTTTAAAACCTCATTTACTAACATTGAAACGTACTTGTCAAAAAAAAATTCACTTTTGAAGAAAATTTTTTTAAATGTCTTTAGAAAAATGCACTCCACTATTTGCTTTCAAATATCCTGATGTCCAAACATCTCCTACCAGGACTTTCCATCTGGTCCTTTCTAATCTTCATGCCAGAAGGGCTTAAAGTCTATTTGGTCAAAGATAGAGACCCGAGAAACTCACGAGTTCAATGACCTGTGGGCTAAACTTCACAGTCTTATATACTCTTATACAGATATCAACAGTTATTGGTTGATTGTCGTGGTAGCAAAATACGGTGGTTGGGCGCACAATGTCTTGCATGTTTGTTATTGGCTTATTTATATCCAGGAGGTATCAAAAAACACGTCGACCAATCACAAACATAAAATGAACGAACATGTGTGTTGATTCCAACTTGTCTAGAAATGAACCCGTGAAATTCTCGTGCCTCTAGTCATATAAAACATCAAAGTTAAAAAACTTATCTGTAGAAACTGCCGTCTTGAAGCCGCGGAGTAGCCATCCCTCTCGATTGGCTCTTCCGCGGTACTATTTATACAATACTAGCACCAAAACTTTAATCCAAAAATGCACAACCAATGGCAAAGTATCGTTCACGCGCGTCCAATCAGCGATGAAAACACACATATTCCCATGGTGTGGTGGCATCAGGGTGCGCTTCCAATCACCCGCAAGTCCAAACCACCACCCTTCCTTCCGGTCTTGGGTGCGCGGCGAATAGCCGCCTGGACGTCTGCAGCCCGCCTGGCACAGCCTGGGTGGCTCCGCAGTCAGCTGACAGACCCTGAGCAGTGCGCATGCATGCGTGAAGTCGCCACGGCACGAAGCAGAAGTCTACCGCGCAGTGTGGCCTTGGCGGCCGACCTGCCCCGCGCCGGGCAATGAACTCCGGGCCGAGCGTAACGTTTTCGCTCGTCCCTCGCAGAATTATTCCAGTTTACACCAATTTGGAGGTAAATGATGGACCAACGGTGAAATATATCGTAGTTAGGACCTTTTTATAAAACGAATTTCTTCTTAGGCCGGCCGATCCTTGTCCGATATGGCAGCCGTTTTTTACAACGTGATTACCTTATTACCTAGTTAATACTTTTCAAAGTCAGAAAAAAAATGTGCTGGGACGTGTTTTATGCAAGTACGAAAAATTATTGCGTCAGGTAATAACTTTGTTCATGTAAATGTAGGGTCCCTTTCACTCATAAGAGCATGGAAATGGAACAGAAAAATTCGTGCGTGTTAAAAGTGAAGTATAACTTTACATCACAATTTGAAAAAGTTTTGATTGTGTCATATTGATGATGTCGTGATAGAAATAGGGGGGTATTAATTGCAATAATTGAAACGCCATGTCTCATAACTTTTGCAGAAGACAGTGAACAAATGGTAGGGAGGTAGGTAAGTGACCTTAACGTTTCGTTGACACCGAGGTCATTAGAGACGGTGCAAGTTGCACAGGGAAGAGGGATTGGGGAAGGAATCGGCCATGGCCTTTGTTTCGTAAGCCGAAATCAGGATGGCCGGACCGGGAATCGAAACCCGGGTCCTCCCAAATGCGAGTCCTGTGAGTTACCACTGCGCCACCTCGCTCGGTAATGAACAAATTGCACCGACTGGAATACACACAGGGCGATGTGTTTGGCGTATTGCTAAATAACACGCTTTTGCACGCGCTTTTGCACGTCCCTGCTGTGCATGTTGGCAACATGTAAATCATGTTGCTGCCAGATGCAAGTTCTTTATAGCCACGTACTAAATATACGCTTGTGGAGCTACACACTATCAACTCAAGATTTATGAGTTTCGCCCACCTGACAGACTTTATAATTAAGTGTTTAATTTTTCAAGCAAGAATCCTTTGAAAATGTTAAGGTTTAAAATATCAATAAATCAAAATTATTACTGCTATGAGGACATGGTGCATAAATTACCGGTGAACATGTTAATTAAACTTTCCAGCTTTCTTGAGGCCAAATTAGGAGGGGGGGGGGGAGAAGAAAAAAAGCTATCCTACCAATCGAGCTTTCAAGAACTTATTAAAAATTAATTTCACCCATATTGAGGAAAATAGGCTTATTAGTTATGTTCGTACCTTTTTTAAGCCTGGTAAAGGTTCATTCTACTCAGATTAGAAACAAAACGAGTTTACATATGGGAGGGTTTGGCATAAGGGAAATTTCTGCCTTTAGGTGCGCAGTGTTCCAACGAGGTCACTTTTAATTAAAAAATATTAATTGCGTAAGTAATATAAAATATACATATTTTACTAGGTTAAGCAGTTATTTTACAAATAATTTATGATTATTGCAATTTTTTTGTTTTTTTTTTATTGTAGAAAATAGAGAACATTCGGTACACGTGTGACACTAGTGCTTACCTAGTGGCGAAACTTTAAATTTGTAGAACTAAAAGCATCGAGTTTCCCAACCTGAATATAAGTGACGTTAGCTTGTTTTCCCCCTTCCCGCCACTGGAGAGAGCTGGCTATAGGCTATTCACGTAAAGTTAGCACTTTTTAAGGTCCTGCTAAAATTTCCAATTCAACCAATGTCTATCTTTCCACCACTTTTTAACACAAACATCACCATGTACCTAATAAACACAGCGTATAAATTTCACCAAACTCTAAAATTAACGTCTGAGTTTCATTGATGTATAGTGCCTGTTGGAAGGGTCTTAAGAAGTACTCATTTAACCGTCAATAAGCTATATAGACTATAGACGCCACGCAAGGCTTGGGCAAGTAGCAGGGTGCTGTGGTACAAGTTATCATTACACTATATACGTGTGCCATTACACTATATACGTGTGCGTGGTGTTAAAATTGAGCGTGGGTGATTATCGCGTAGATAACACTGGCCAGAGGTTATGCGTGAACCATCTGAAACTGTTCGGATTGTCGAAAATCCCCCACCGTGAAATAGTAATCGGTGTAAGCTAGTGAGTTCAGGGTGCCGTGGTTTATGGCCACTTATTCTGACTCGCCTTAGTTGTCTGAGCTGGAGACCATCTTTTTTGACAAACGATTCCCTCTTATTACACATCACTATGGTCGAAGGAAAACACACCTTCGAATGACATACAGAGGGTGGAAAAAAAAAAGGTGTAATGTAGATGATGCAGGTGGCAACAGCGTGTGGTATGGCATGACAGGGAGATGGCATGATAACCCCAACTGAGATAGAAACATTCAGCATTAGTGTGGCACAATTATTTGAACGGACATCTCTTGGGGAAGTGTGATGTTGCCGAGTTTCGAGAACCGGGGAACTCAATTCTATGAAAGTGTTTTGCAGGGAATCCGGATAGACCTATCAAAAGTCTGCAGGATCTCAACAGTACGGTTAAAAGAAATCAAATAGTGCTTCCAATGTGCCATTAATTTAGGATTGGTTCTGCGAGGTGGTGAAGATGACGTCACGACCGGCTTCTGCCCGGAAAAATTGTACTTTGAGAGGACACAGAACATCTTTCGTTACAGCATCCAATGAGCTGTAGACTTTTTATTCGCCTATAGAAATAAGAACCATTCATCACCTAGGACAGTATCACTTTTTAAAGGCTGTTCACGATAAAGTGAGCACTTTTGTAATGAGCCTTAGAAAAAAGGCACTGATCCTGCGTGTCGTATATTTTAACAGCAAATTTGGTGGTGATGCAGGGAGAGTAGTTCCATATCTTAACGTAGAATAAAAAGTTTTAAGTAACCGTAAATTATTATTTCTTTTCCCTTCTGTTTTTTTTTTTACCCATTGACACCCAGTGTACACAATTGTGTACATTACGCACTTATGGGTGATTTTTGGTTTGTACTGCACACTGCGAAGCTCAACTACCAATGATCTTTCATGTGAGTAAATGATTCACAAACCGTCTTACTGGTCTAGCTCATAATCGGTTCATATTACTGTAGCTCAACAGCTGGACGGCTCATTGGCTGGGACATCGAATCAAGTGTTGTGTCAATGCAAGTACAGCACGAATCATAAAAGTTTTTGGTTTTACAACACCTGAAACGGTAAATTAAAGTTGGTCTGAAAGGTGTTGATGCATCTAAGTGTAAAACTGAACGGATCTGAAATATATTCACTTTTCTAATAATTTCACAGTTTCACTTGAACGACGTATGAATAAAGTGATGAGGCCGACGGCAATGGAAAATTTTTTACATAAGGCGGAAGTAAACACAACGTGCATACAAGTAGATCTTAAGCAGGGCTTTCAAAAGTGCTCATTTTACCGTGAACAGCCTATAGTTACCCACAGAGAAAATCATTTGTTATTGAACGACACTTTAAGTACTCACTAGAAATAAACTTGCGGTGCATTATTTACACTGCGAGAAAAGCTTGTTGCAACCAACTTAAATACTTTGTCGAGTAAACAAACCGTGGGAAGTAACGAAATTGACTTTGTTCATCTAACAAAATACACGCTTTAATAAACAAAACCTCTGTTTTGGGTAAAAAAAAAATTAAAAACTGCCAACAAAATATTTATTTGAATCAACTATAGGCCTGTATACATTTTTGGCCAATTATTCGATTGCCTTCGTTCGCAAATACAGCTCGAGTGTTAGTTTGTAATTTTTGTGAAATTTGGGATAGTAAATGTATTTATTAGTGCAGTTGTTGGTTCTCGATAGTGATATAAATTTCTCAATGAAACAATTTCGACAGGAAACTAAAGAGTATAGGTGTACATTTTGAAATATTTATTTACGCACGTTGCCCAGCATTCGAATTGTATGTACGCGGTGTCGATGGCAATTTTCCCCTCCCTTTGTTGGTCAGTTTAGGTTTAGTGTGGGGTGTAACAATAGCACCAGTAGAGGCAATGTTTCCACAATCCCAGTGAAGCCAAGAGTGAGAAACTTCCCTGCATGTCTAGGCATATGGGGCTCAGCTCTGAGACGCAATTAAACTTCATTTTAATGTAGGCATCTGACTGCTTTCTTAGTTTTGAAGTCGGTTAGAAAAATAATATGTGTGTTAAAAAAAAAAAATTATATTTTATTAGTAGTAAGTTTAGCTGAGGTTGCGATGGCGCAGAGCTCGGGCGCAAACAAACTTAGTTTTAAATCTCTGTCGGGATTTCCCATTTTTTTATATTAATAGAAAGTGTTAACATTCGTAGAGCCAAACAAATCTTCAGTTGTGCAAAAAAAAGAAATTCATTTGTGGGCAAACAAATTACACCAACAAAACACTTCGGTTCCGACAGCAAAATATTTCATCGCTCCGATACATCTGACTAATTGGTTGCGCCAAACAACCTTTGTTTGATTCAACAAAACCTTTTTCAAACTATATATACAATTGTGTGCACTGGGTAATAATGTGTTAGGTCCCAACAACGAACGATTATCTTCACACATAAAAGTTTCATCATTGCGTACAGCTGTTTTCTAGTATGTTTAGAGCAGATTATTAAAAAAAAATTACTGAGCAACGTCCCCTACACGAGGCACTGTGACCAGAAAGATGATTTCCCCCACCCCTCAAGCGGGAACCACTAATCACAATGAAAGTGTGTTTATCGTCGTATCATCGCGTGCTGACGAGCAACTGGGCGACAAGCTGGGCCTCTCCCGCCCCTTCCTAACCACCCCCCACCCTTCTACTCGCGTGATAATCGCTCCGGCGAATGACGAAGTACGCAAAACAGCGAACGAGAGGGTGGCGCGTCAGGGGTATAATTGAACCTCCTCACCCGCAACCCTCGTGAGCACGCGAAATGGTCGCGCAGATAAGGGCGCATTAAACACCTCCTTGCGCCTCCGCCGACATCCTGTTGGGCGCTCAACCACCCCCCTTTACCGCCCTCCTACGTATACGTATTACCTGCCTACCCACACCACAGCAAACTGCCGACGGACGTTTAGGCGTCTATAAGGTATCACGCAATATTAGCACCAGCTGTGTGCGTACTGCACGGTAAACTCAAGTGAAAAAATCTGGTACATATGTGGAACACGCGCTATTTCCCCTCTCAGTCATCACTCGCTCTTTCGTATCAACAATGCAGCTTCAATATCGTGCAGAAAGTTCGGACGAAACATTTGTAAGCTAATTACGCAAATTGAAGACTTTAACATGCTCTCGATAATAAGAGTAAACACGAGCAGCAAAACCACAAGTATGTCACTTCCGTTGCCCATTTCTGCACGAGCGTGCGAAGCTGTGTGTCAAGGTCATTACTAGTAACCCGAGAAGTGCGCGGAGATTTACAAGAGAGTGCCTCTGCCGCGATAGGCCTATCGGGACCCGAACAGCCTTCTGTCCTTGTGAGTACTTAATTTCTGGGGTTATCGTTTCAAGTATGTTCTGGGCATCGCCCCCTAGCCTCTCTCGGTGGGACTCGGGGTGCAAGGAAACTACTGGATTGGGCCAGCTGGTCTGTTGAGGCCGCAACGGGCCTCCCGAGTCGACACAGTAGGTATACAGTTTGGAGCATTGCACGGCCTTAAGCACCAAGTGTGCAAAGACAGCGAGAAAACGAGTCAGCTAAGCAACGACAGTGACAGTGACAAGCGAGAGTGAAGTCTGCGGACTGTGAGCATCGCTACATTGAAGAGTGAGTCTGACGTGTGGGGCTTTTGAATTGGATGAGGGAGTGACAGGCATTTGGAATGATGCCAACAGACACTCGGATTGAATGTGTGTAAGTAATAAGTGTGAGATATAGCGACTGTAACAAATATAGAGACGGAGACGATGACTTTAATTAGATTTGAGATTAACTTTAAATATTCGGATCACTACCAACAAAAAGAGTTATTCGCGCAGACAGATAGGTTAATTCTGTAAATAACAGCTGCGTGAATAAATTGAACACGATGTTTAGTTATATCAATCACGAACTCGGATATGCCTTTCTGACATCTTGTGACAATGTATGTTGTACCAGAGCAATCGCGTGAATTGTGTGGAGTAAGAGAAAATGTATTACAAACTTTCTCGATCTGTCAGTTGTGGAAATGCGTTACACTGTGAAGCAAAGTAATTTTTCGACTCGCCATCCCTCCCACTACGCCCTTGGCCAGGCAACTCATTACTTGTCACGCTGAAGGTTACTACAGCGCTAAATCGCGAGGGTCTTTAGATACTTGGTAGCACACACTTATATAAACCTGAAGCACTGAAGTTGCATGTCCGTGGCCAACTAAGGTCTTCCCTAATCAACAGGTAAAAAATACACCATGCCTTTCGCTGCATACATTTAAACGGACAAGTTACCGGAATTTTTAGATTAACAAAAACATTATTTACCATGCATATACGGAATGATTCACGAGGAGTTGCCTCCCCTCACAGAGTTTATTCCTTACATCATTTGGAGCAAAATATTTCATATAAATGTGGATCCTATTACCGATATTTACAGAGTAATTCTACAATCACCATACCCATACTACAGAGGAAAGGATGTTTTCAATGGCGTTTTAGCATAAATGTGTGGTGTGGTGCCCTACACGATCAGCTGACTTGGCCATTCATTTTACCGTGTTACTTGACTGGTGTGGTGTGTCTGCAATTTTCGCAAGAATAACTGCCGCTGTTGTTCGAGGATATTCCGTTGGCAGTCAGGTGTCGTATAATCTCCCAGAATGATGGCGCAACTCCTAACCTCCGCCGTGCTGTGGTTGAACATTTAGATGCGCATTTCCGTGAGAGATGGATACAACGAGATGTTTCTCGCCCCTGGCCTCCTCGTTCGCCGGATCTATCACCACTAGATTATTGCACATGGGGATGGTTTACCAGAGGACTGCACAGACACGCGAGCAACTACTAGCGCGTATCACTCATGACGTAACAGAAATCAAAGACAGCCGTGTGCAGCTAGGTAGGACGGTTCATAATCGTGCGGCCAAGGGCATGGGAGTAACCGGGAAACAATTAAGTTTGTTAGACTCAATTGTGATAACAACACGGTCTGATAACACATTACTGTATTTACTCCTGAATGGGTTATGATTTTATTCTTCATTTTGCAAATGTTTCGAATTACTCTGTAAATTTTGGGAATAGTGCCCTCATGTATATGACATATATTGCTCCGAATTATGTAATGAAGTTGCGGTAACTCCTCGTGAATCTTCCTGTATGAAAATAAAGTGTTTTTTTTTCACCTCAAAACAATTTACTGGTTTTCATTTAAGTGTCAAGCGCTGCCGCAGAAAGAGCCACCCATATCGCGAACTCTAGCCGCACATGCCAGAAAAATGGCGTCACTGGCCGGAATCGTACTCGGACGCAGTTTGCCGATCACCACGCGGTAACTTAATTCGCCAGCCAGTAGGGGATCGTTCGCACCACGCGGTATCCAATCAGACATAGATCCAGAGCCTCGCTCAACCGAGTGCGCGTTTAGCAGTTTCATTGTTGATAACTGCAGAATGTTTTGTTTCATGAACGTTTGCGTCGTTACGACCGTTAGTGGCATTGAAAACCTACAAGTTATTATAGCGCTGTTTTCCGCTTTATCATCATTTCTGGGCATAGGAAATACACATAGATGAAGCCTGTTCACGATAAAGTGAGCATTTTTAAAATCAACATTAGAAAACAGCCACTGCCCCTGCCTGCATTTACTTTAACGGGCGCACGTAGTGACATGCTCCCAGTAAAGTTGGTAACAATTTATGGTAACCAATCAATGATAATTTATATGTTTTTTTACTCGCTTTCTGTTTTTTTAACACATTGAAGTGTAAAAAATTAGCAGACGTGTAAAATATTTACTTTTCTATAAACTACACAGTTTCACTTGACCGACGCATGAATAAAGTGATGAGGCCCATGACAATGTTAATCTTACATAAGGCGGAAGTATACACATCGTGCATAAAAGCAGATCTTAAGCACGGATTTCAAAAGTGCTCATTTAACAGTCAATAGCCTATAATACCAAGATCGTCAAGTATAGTCTATTCGCAGTGTCTTTGCACTTTTTGAATCAGACCTTTGAAAATTCACTCCATGTATGACGTGTTTAGTTATTTCATAAATATGCCATGTATCATAAGCATTTTATACCCCTGTTAACGTAAAAAGATCTTATTATTCGTTAAATTGAAGTTTTGCCTGTAATTTATTTATAAATCATAATTATTAAATTATGATAAATATGCAGATAAAAAAGTGAGAAAACATGTTTGTTGGTAGCATCTAGTAATAAATATTACTTAATGAATAACATCATTGCAGCAGAGTGCCCACGAATTCAGTGCGTTGTCCTGGTGTGTAATTTTGTAGACTTAGTTAAGCTTAGCTTGCACTAGGCGGAGGAATATCCTGGAAGTAGAACTTGAGCAGATCTTCAGGAAAGTGTGAAGTAACCGTGAATGAATTATACGCAGAGCGATGTTCATTGGCTACAAGACGAGTGCTGAACAGAAGTAAATGCATACCAATAGATGCGTGATTGTAACAGTTGAACTCAGAAATCAATGCGTAACTGAACGGATTAACCCACAAAAAAAAAAGGTATAACCGGATGTGGTTCTGATTTACTTGCAGGTTTCCTATCGTACCACAATGTCCCAGGGTAGGTCTAATAAACTGTTATTTAGTTACAAATATTTACATGTGCACGTGTTGAAAATTTTGGTCGCTCTCAGATAATTCCGCGAGATTTTCAGGCCAATCTTATTTGTATTCCTCTGTCGTTCAACATTATCTGAGAGGTTGTTAAAATTTCTTCTTCTTATTATTTTTTCTTTATTATGTATTGTCTTTTGCTTTCTGGCCTTTGTAGCGTTTGAGTTGCAAAAGCACCATGTTCATGTGTTTAGCATACCACGTTGCTACCTGTTTTACGGCGCGACTGGGCGATACCAGATAAACGTGAATTTCTAATTGTGAAAGGAAAATCTCAAATATTTCTAAAAATTTATTGTGTTTTTTTTAATAAAAATTTTGATATTTATAATTTGTGTAAACTTTAGCAAAGTAAGATATTTAACACGTAAAATTGAAACTAAGCAATTATGTAGTGAATGTGTATGTACTGTACAATACTTCCGCGACGTAATCTGCGAAATAGTTATATGTAAGTTGACACAATTTTTTTTTTTATTATTAAAGTATTCTTCATCATCTGTGCATGTTTAATATTTCAGGTCGGTTAACCTAACATGAAGGTACTGTAGTGATGCGTATAAGGTACATCGTAAGATTAGGAGTTGAAAATTTGTATTGCCCAACTAAAAAAATTCTTTATCAACTCTACAGTTAAAATCGAAAACGTGAGGGGTTTTTTAAAACTTAAAAACACACTTGGGACAAAGTCTTACAAACGTACACTACGGATTTACCTCATGTAATTGTTTCCCGGGCGTAGTATAGTTATATATATATATATATATATATATATATATATATATATATATATATATATATATATATATATATATATATATATATATATGTGTGTGTGTGTGTGTGTGTATAAAACAATGGTGCGACGTTAGGTATCAACTGCAGTACGTTTAAAGTATAATATATAGTTTGTCATAAAGTGTTGAGAGACTGCGCAAGGAAAATTTCGAAGGACGAAATTTTGTCACTAAGATTTTCCATCTACATTTTCATCCAGAATCACTTGGTGTGAGCCATGGGTGAGAATTTTGGGACATGCTATATATAGCTACGCACGCACATATATAAAAGGTTTTTTTTTTTTTTTTTTTTTTGTAGGCGGCGGGGAAAATTGTCGTCATCCATCATACTACCCTCTCTCCTTCTACGCGCCTCGGGCGGCTCACGTGACAAGTGACAATCTAGGCGACATGTTCTGTTTCGCGTCGCCTCCGCTGGGAGCGCCACGGGCGTGGCGTGCTCGGGGTAGGGTTGAAGGAGAAGTGCGGGAAGGGAGGGGGCGATGTTGAAATGTCAGTAAATGCTACGCCGCAGAATATCACAGCGCTGCGAACGCGATAGGGTGATGGCGGTGGGATCGAAAGGTGCTACTTAACGGGCGTGACAAAAAAGAAAAAAGTTCGTTCCCCGTAATTTGTTTATTTTTTACTTGACTACCTCATGCTACTTTTTTTATAATGGTTATCTCGTTGCAAAGTTAGACTGCGAAATGTTAAGATTGCTCACGAACAAAGTAACACATCAGTCAAATGGTAGGATTGTGCGATATGGCAGTATATCGTGGCGATCACGTAGTTGAAACTGGCTCAGAAATTCGCTAGACTTTCTTGATTGCCAGAGTTGATTACGAAGAATGCAATAAAGAAAAAAATATACAAAATAAAAGTTAATGGACACACGAAACTGAAGATAACAATTTACCAAAATCATGGTAAAATGTGCAAAAAGTGATATAATGCACAAATGCTACCAACAAATTTGTAAAAATGCAATTTAGACAATATATTAAATGACGACACAAAAAATGCGATGTAATAATCCTCAACAACTGACAGAAAAAACAATATGTATTTGTATATCAAAAACCCAGTTGTCAACTTTTCAAAATAATCCAGAACTAACACTTTTCTTTCTCTTCTGTGTTCCATTTTATTTTTGTTATTTCTAATAGTATTAGATCTGGAATATTTTACTTGATAAATTGAAAAGTGTTTTAGCCACTGTAGAGCGTTTTATCGTCATGTTATTATTGTTTTATATATCTTGCATTTATTTTTCATTTCGGTTTAGTTTTATGCATGATATTGCATGCTTGATTTTTAGTAAAATATTGCCTTCAGTTTTTATGTATTTATTGCATTTATACTTCGTATGTTTTATCGGTTATGTTGCTTTTCTCATAACCAGCTCCAGCAAGTGATAAATTCCAACGAATACCTGCATCGAGAACCATATTTCTCAGTATGTTCCAAAAGCGTACAGTATTGCATATCGCCTTATTTGTTATATTTGCAATATTGCAGATGTATTAAGAAGAGTAATATTTGCAATAAATGAGAAAATTCTGACACAAGTATCTACTTTTCCAATCACTGTTCAGATTCTCGTAACATTATTTTTTATATCCCATACCAGTGTTGTAGATGTGCTTTCTGTTACTAACTAGACCAAACCTACCTTTGCCACAACTATATATACAAAAATTTTGACACACGAAATCTGCGATTTACATCGATTACCAGTACTTCATGGTATAGGCTATTCACGGTAAAGTGAGCACTTTTGAAAGCCCTATCATTTGGAATAATAGTCAATAAATACATTTTATTTTAGCCTTAGACGTTAACTTCCAAGTTCGGTGGAATGTACACACTGTGTTTACTTACACGGCCATAATTATTCGAAAAAGTGGTTAAAGAATAATATATGGCTGAAAGGAAAAAGTAACTAGGGCCTCAAAATTGCTCATATTACTGTAAACAGCCTATAACCCTGTACCGCATCGCTATCGATATGTTAGGCACGTATCGAAATTGTACTGAAGAAACGCGCCGAAAATTAGATACATCGCTGTGTATTTTTAATACAGATTTGATTCGAATCATCAAGTGGTATATTATACTCCGTTCTGGAGTAGGATAAGCTGAGTCCAAGAGAATTTTCACTATACATATTTATGTATGCGATGCATATTAATGTACCACATTTCAACAGGCGTTATGATACTAATAATTTCTTTGGATTGCAGAATATTTAACACCGGAGATCATTCTGTTGTGTGTAAAATATATTTTTTGTTGGGGACTGTGTTTGAGAACGCAATTGTTATTTGCGTTGCCCTTGTAAAATTGTTTATTTCTCAGTGTTTTCTTCTTTCGGGATGACGTAAACAAAAACAAAAAACTTGGCAATCAACAGGATTTTAAAAAATCTCGTCCTGAATTCCGGAACATGAAATCGTTCTCTAGAAAATGCGATGAGCAAACACGCATTGTGTCGCTGATTTTATCACTACACCTATCATCCCGTCGTGTTATATGCAGCCATCGTTGACGTATAGTCACATCCTTAGAAATGTTCTATATATATATGTGTATTGTATATATATGTAAATATGATGTATATATTTCATCGTTGTCCCCGGCGGGGTACTCCTGGATTTTCGCATGCGGTGCAATCGTAAAGGATGTTGCCGCTGGTCGGCGGGTTTTCTCGGGGGATTTTTCATTTCCCCCTCTCTTGCATTCCGGCGCTGCTCCACACTCACCTCGCTCCACCCTCATCGGCTCTCAAGAATTCGTTCTTAAGAGCCCCCCAAACTCTCTACTCTCAATTAATTGTTTCTTTGTTTTTACGTCGTGGCTCTAAATAATAGGCTACTTCGCCAGTCATTCTGTACCGTACATCACCATCGGCCACCAGGCATTGTCGAAGGCACCAGAGATATCAAGAAAGACACCCATTACTAGAGACCTGCAAAATTCGCGTTATCATTTGATGAGAGAATATATTTCAAACACATACGCGTTTGTATTGCTGTTGTCAGTGGACTACAGCTGGTTTGACACGCCCTGGGCTGCCTTGAACCAATCGCAAGCAAGTACATACCCACCTAGTCAAAACGGATTGTGGCTACTCGGTTTTGCAAAAGCCAATAGGCTAATGACACATACGATAATGTATATAGGGCGATGAAATCTATCGTGGTGCCAAATAATAACGCGAATTTTGCATGTCTCTACCCATTACGTACTTGACCATGCTTTTTCTTATTGTCTTCGTAACGCAAGGCGAAGACCATTCCATTCTTTCGCGAAATCCGTGTTGCTTCGCGCTCATGCTGCCTTCCGCTTCCAAAACCATGATCAGTCTTCTGGTGACCAATTTTTCGAAGACTTTGCCTAGCACCGGAAGTGACGTTAGCGGCCGGTATGACTTAGGGTCGTCAGGTTTCTTGTTGTTGCCTTTACACAGTATTCGCAAGCACCATTGTTTCCAAGCAGCAGGAAACACACCGATCCGAAGCTACGTATGGCGCATCACTAACCCTTCCTAGAGTCGTCACGTGATACCCGGGCTCGGGTACTATGCAAGCGGTACTTCCGCGACACCTAATTCGCCCGGATATCTTCCTCCAAACGGAACCCCTATCTATGGAGTCAATAATTTCGGTATCAGTATGTGTCGATATGCATGTTTATCTTCATAAGCACGCTTGTTGTAGGTTCACGTTGATTGTTCGTCCTTTGGAAGAGCGATAAACGTTATACCAGGTGATTCACCCGCGCCTATTTTTCGGTATATATGCAACCCGCACACAGCACTACCCATCTAACAAAACAACAATCGTAGCAGAACACTATGTGCGCGTTGGTTCGTTGTCGTCAGTACGATACGCTGTGAACGCATGGTGTTACGTCGGTAATGCGCTGAGGAGTAACTTTTCAAAGAATGCACGTGCGTTTATTGCGTTGAAACAGGTTATGCCGATGTTTACCGAATGAGTTGGTACGTGGTGACAGGTGCTTCATTATTAACACACATCTTCCTCGCTTCGAGCCATCGTGTTTCTTCACGTGACATAAAAACACAGCCACCGCTTGCTACAGTGGCGGGAAGAAATCAACGCTCAGTAGCTGTATTTGTAGCGATTCCTATTTCCGCGTCGTTGATCGGTACAAGCTGACAACGGCGTCTAATGTTCCGCCAAGAGATGAGACGCCGTAACGAGTAGGTACACGGCAAGGAGATATTTTATTACAGGTTTTTCATGGTAAAGTGAGCACTTTAAAAGCCCTCTTACTTAGAATAATAGTAAAAAAAAAAAAAAACTTTATTTTAGCCTTAGACGTCAACTTCTGAGTGTGGTGGAATATACACGCGGTGTTTATGACTTCCATGGTAATACTTGTTTAAATAAAAATTTGTTTAAAAAATAAGAAATGGCTGAAAAGAAAAAGTAAACCACGGCCACAAAAGTGCTCATTTTACCGTGAACATAACATAGATGTATTAATTTGCGTGCGGGTTGCGTAGATACAGAAAAGTAGGCGCGGGCGACCCGCCCGGCATATCGTTACGGTATGTATGCAGGCTTATCGAAACGATCTAGGAAAGTGGATACCGCAAAGCTCTAGTGGGACACCTAGTTCGCAACCATAGAAGGAACATGCATGTTAGCTGCGCAGTTGCCGATCTCGGTTTTTCTTACATTGGACTTTATCTGTGCCGATTCGGCGTTGCGAGCATGCGCAGAAGACAACAAATTCAGCCTACCTCATCTTTAGAGTGGGATGGACCCCCGCGTTTTTTTTGTGAAATAGTTGTTTGCGCGAATACGCGTATCTCGGTAAATAAATGTTCTGCAAATACGACTTTTTGTCAGGTAAGAAAATAAAAATTATTATCAATGCCTCTATTTTTTACTTTTGTCATATTAAATGTATTCTTGGGGGGGGGGGGAAGGCACGAAAATGGTCAAAATCACATATTTAAGGCTTGCCTGTGCAGTTTCCTTAAGCGGCAAGAGAAAAGTACAAAGATACAGGCGTACTTTATTCTGTGGGCTTTCCTCGCGTGTAATAAAACCCCTATGTTACAGATCTAATTTGCACAGTACAGCGTCACGGCGGAAACACTGCTCTCGCCTTGCGCGTAGAAGCGATGAGGCACCAGGCGTGCGTGTTAGTGTCGCCCGTATCGCTCGCTCGCTTCTTGACCTTGGACGCGGGGGTCCATCCCACCCTCAAGTCCATGGCTACAACACACAGGCACACTAAAACAAATCTTGAATGCTCCGCATGCCGCGAGTTCGAGGCCTAGAACACGACAATGCGATGGTAACCGTAGCGACCCGGACAAAGGAAGACGTCTGACAGCAGGCAATAAAGCCGCGAGTTCGAGCCTAGAACACGACAATGCGATGGTAACCGTAGCGACCCGGACAAAGGAAGACGTCTGACAGCAGATAATAAAGCCGCGAGTTCGAGGCCTAGAACACGACAACGCGATGGTAACCGTAGCGACCCGGACAAAGGAAGACGTCTGACAGCAGGTAATAAGGGCCGCGAGTTCGAGGCCTAGAACACGACAACGCGATGGTAACCGTAGCGACCCGGACAAAGGAAGACGTCTGACAGCAGGCAATAAAGCCGCGAGTTCGAGGCCTAGAACACGACAATGCGATGGTAACCGTAGCGACCCGGACAAAGGAAGACGTCTGACAGCAGGCAATAAAGCCGCGAGTTCGAGGCCTAGAACACGACAATGCGATGGTAACCGTAGCGACCCGGACAAAGGAAGACGTCTGACAGCAGGCAATAAAGCCGCGAGTTCGAGCCTAGAACACGACAATGCGATGGTAACCATAGCGACCCGGACAAAGGAAGACGTCTGACTGCAGGCAATAAAGCCGCGAGTTCGAGGCTAGAACACGACAATGCGATGGTAACCGTAACGACCCGGACAAAGGAAGACGTCTGACAGCAGGCAATAAGGGCCGCGAGTTCGAGGCCTAGAACACGACAACGCGATGGTAACCGTAGCGACCCGGACAAAGGAAGACGTCTGACAGCAGGCAATAAAGCCGCGAGTTCGAGGCCTAGAACACGACAATGCGATGGTAACCGTAGCGACCCGGACAAAGGAAGACGTCTGACAGCAGGTAATAAGGGCCGCGAGTTCGAGGCCTAGAACACGACAACGCGATGGTAACCGTAGCGACCCGGACAAAGGAAGACGTCTGACAGCAGGCAATAAAGCCGCGAGTTCGAGGCCTAGAACACGACAATGCGATGGTAACCGTAGCGACCCGGACAAAGGAAGACGTCTGACAGCAGGCAATAAAGCCGCGAGTTCGAGGCCTAGAACACGACAACGCGATGGTAACCGTAGCGACCCGGACAAAGGAAGACGTCTGACAGCAGGTAATAAGGGCCGCGAGTTCGAGGCCTAGAACACGACAACGCGATGGTAACCGTAGCGACCCGGACAAAGGAAGACGTCTGACAGCAGGCAATAAAGCCGCGAGTTCGAGGCCTAGAACACGACAATGCGATGGTAACCGTAGCGACCCGGACAAAGGAAGACGTCTGACAGCAGGCAATAAAGCCGCGAGTTCGAGGCCTAGAACACGACAACGCGATGGTAACCGTAGCGACCCGGACAAAGGAAGACGTCTGACAGCAGGCAATAAAGCCGCGAGTTCGGGGCCTAGAACACGACAATGCGATGGTAACCGTAGCGACCCGGACAAAGGAAGACGTCTGACAGCAGGTAATAAAGCCGCGAGTTCGAGCCTAGAACACGACAACGCGATGGTAACCATAGCGACCCGGACAAAGGAAGACGTCTGACTGCAGGCAATAAAGCCGCGAGTTCGAGGCCTAGAACACGACAATGCGATGGTAACCGTAGCGACCCGGACAAAGGAAGACGTCTGACAGCAGGCAATAAAGCCGCGAGTTGGAGGCCTAGAACACGACAATGCGATGGTAACCGTAGCGACCCGGACAAAGGAAGACGTCTGACAGCAGGCAATAAAGCCGCGAGTTCGAGCCTAGAACACGACAATGCGATGGTAACCATAGCGACCCGGACAAAGGAAGACGTCTGACAGCAGGCAATAAGGGCCGCGAGTTCGAGGCCTAGAACACGACAACGCGATGGTAACCGTAGCGACCCGGACAAAGGAAGACGTCTGACAGCAGGCAATAAAGCCGCGAGTTGGAGCCTAGAACACGACAACGCGATGGTAACCATAGTGACCCGGACAAAGGAAGACGTCTGACAGCAGGCAATAAGGGCCGCGAGTTCGAGGCCTAGAACACGACAACGCGATGGTAACCGTAGCGACCCGGACAAAGGAAGACGTCTGACAGCAGGCAATAAAGCCGCGAGTTCGAGCCTAGAACACGACAACGCGATGGTAACCATAGTGACCCGGACAAAGGAAGACGTCTGACAGCAGGTAATAAAGCCGCGAGTTCGAGGCCTAGAACACGACAATGCGATGGTAACCGTAGCGACCCGGACAAAGGAAGACGTCTGACAGCAGGCAATAAAGCCGCGAGTTCGAGGCCTAGAACACGACAACGCGATGGTAACCGTAGCGACCCGGACAAAGGAAGACGTCTGACAGCAGGTAATAAAGCCGCGAGTTGGAGCCTAGAACACGACAATGCGATGGTAACCGTAGCGACCCGGACAAAGGAAGACGTCTGACAGCAGGCAATAAAGCCGCGAGTTCGAGGCCTAGAACACGACAATGGATGGTAACCGTAACGACCCGGACAAAGGAAGAGTAACGTGTTGACAGCAGGCAATAAGGGCCGCGAGTTCGAGGCCTAGAACACGACAACGCGATGGTAACCGTAGCGACCCGGACAAAGGAAGACGTCTGACAGCAGGCAATAAAGCCGCGAGTTCGAGGCCTAGAACACGACAACGCGATGGTAACCGTAGCGACCGGACAAAGGAAGACGTCTGACAGCAGGCAATAAAGCCGCGAGTTCGACCCTAGAACACGACAATGCGATGGTAACCGTAGCGACCCGGACAAAGGAAGACGTCTGTTTGCAGGCAATAAAGCCGCGAGTTCGAGGCCTAGAACACGACAATGCGATGGTAACCATAGCGACCCGGACAAAGGAAGACGTCTGACAGCAGGCAATAAAGCCGCGAGTTCGAGGCCTAGAACACGACAACAGGATGGTAACCGTAGCGACCCGGACAAAGGAAGACGTCTGACAGCAGGCAATAAGGGCCGCGAGTTCGAGGCCTAGAACACGACAACGCGATGGTAACCGTAGAGACCCGGACAAAGGAAGACGTCTGACAGCAGGCAATAAGGCCGCGAGTTGCAAAGCACTACCTCGCGCGTTTCACACCCCGCCGTGAGATCCCAGAGAACTTTTTAGAAGCTTATAAATTTCCCCGGCACTTATTTTACACCGTGCATCGTAAAATTTTTTTTCGCCCACCCCTCGTTGTTGCTCGTATTAAATCGTAAACCCGCGAACACGACTTTGGCGTCTCTCTTATCAGGGCGTGGTTAGGGGTGGTTGGTTTTGGTGGAGGGGGGGGGGGGGGGGGCGGTGCCCTTGTATGCCGTTAACGTCCCATGGAACCCGCAGCTGAGTCTGATGCCGCAGCAGCGGTGCCGAGTGCAGTCTTTCGGCTTTACGACTCCGTAACTCAGTGTCAAGCACGCGCCGACCGAGCACGGGTCCACCTTCGTCAACAAGTATTGATGGACGAGGTTAAAAGTTCCCATCGTCGCACAAAACATACAGCGAAGTTCAGCTGCTGTTAAAAATGTGTGTAAATAATATAACTATGTAATTACAAAACACACTCCTGGCATTGTGTAATCACAGTTATTCAAGATGTCTTGTGGGCACCAGAAAAGGAGTTATTACCCGCGCATAATTTAAAGGGACATAAATGACGTCACAGAGTATTTGAACATGATGGGTCACAGGATTCTGCGAAGTGAATACACAGTTCCACAAAAGTTACATAACGGTTACTTATATTTTTCGCTTTGCTTTGCAGTGTCTCAATTATAATTCTAGTCATGGCCGTATTGGGATATAATATTTTTTCGCCGCGTTTCTAAGTTACCCGGCTATAGCTACATGTATTTATCCCCAGAATAACGACATGCGTACATCAATTGTTCGAAAGCTTTTGCCGAAAAGGAAGGTGTTAATTCCAACACTGTTATTATCTCACACAAGTGTCAGTATTATGTATAGTACAAGATTTTTTTGTATTTTTACAAACTATTAGCCAAGAAAATGCTTGCAAAGAAACAGGTCAGTTGGAGAAAACTTTTAACTATATATAATTCTGTGGAATGTGTTAAACTAACGGTGAATTACAACAAGAAATTGTTGTAGACTTTAAAATATAAACATGGAGCTACACAAACAATTAAAAAAAAAAAAAAAACAACGTGTTGTAAAGATACAATATTTTGGTGATAGATAGTGTTACGAGCGATATTTTGGCAACCAGTTTAGTACGAATTATTGTTTGTTTTAAAGGTACAATATTTTTTTACAGCGTATTCACGTAACAGAACTAATTTTTAATTTGGCGAAGGAGATTAATATTTCCGTAAATTCTCTACCACACCTGGAGATAAGCTTTTGCATGGACGTGTGCACGCGTAAAGGGTTTGGCTTTGTTTGAAAAAAAAAATCTGTGCATTTGTAGTGGGCAACATTGCGGACGTTGCTGTTGATTGGCTGTTATCTAAGGTCGCTTCATGTATACGTATAATGTTTACACAAAGTTGTTAATCAGGAAACGCAGACCTCTATGCTACTGTTAATTTTTTCACGCCCAGGCGTTCGCTTGGCGACGCAAATTAATTTTGGCAGTTGGCTATTTCAATGGCGAAACCTGACATTTGCTACAACAAGCGAACTGTGGGTATTCGTTGCAATATGAATTTACAACGACTGTTAATTTTGCGGTGACGATAAAAAAAAAAAATTTCCCTCGTTTGTCATCTCTACCGTCCATCCCCAATTCTCTCATCGTTGTCGGTTCCATTCATTATTGAAGGGAGTTAAATAGTCCCTGATATGTGACGCGCAATTTACATTACAAAAGCCATGATGAGTATGAAACACGTGTGGATAATCTGTAGGTGTATGTCGTAAATTATGGATAACTTCAGTTCGAAATAGGCCCCGTGTATCGAAAACTCACGACAGCGTGAAATTAAAAACGTAAGTCGAGCTCTCTGGTATAAAAATAACTTACAGGTATATCCTCAATTTCTTTTATATAAGTATTAATTTAGTTCTTAGGAATAGTTAAGAAACTGCAGCCTTAGTTGCTTTCCTAAATAGAGTTCAAGAGTTGGCAGTTATTTTGTAGGTTTTTTTTTTTTTTGCATATTTTATACGTTTTTTTCCTTCTAACGTGAAGTAATATTTTCAAACATCTATTCCAATGACGAACTTTTTTTCGTGAACTGATAGAAGGAACTATAAATTCTAATTTTTGGCTATACCTTTTTTTCGTACAAATCTAAAAATCGAATAACTTTAATACGTTGGTAATACTGCTCGAAATAATTGTCCAGTTCACAAGAATGCCTCAGGATATTTCCTTGGAAATTTTTGACGTGTTTCGCAATATTAAAATTGTAACTATTAACTATTGAGATAGAAATCTTAAGTAAGTAACTTTAAAAGTTAAACTCCTATTGCAGATAAATCAACAGTCGGAGTTCAAATAAATTCCAGCATAAAATTTCTGTGGCTTCTAGAAAAATATTAGCATAAATCAAATAAATCGAACTTATGTTAAAATGATTTTTTTTTTTTTTTTTTTTTTAATTCACGCCAAAATAAACATGCGTGCAATTCAAAACTCGTGCAGGAGACCTTATACATACTAAGCTAAGTAACTTTTTTGGACGAATATGGTAATATTTTTATAACTAATATCATAAACAAAGAACAAAAAGAAATTACTTAATAGCAATCTTTCATGGCTTGTTTAAGTATTTGTTTTGAAGAATTACGCCTATGTAACAGCTAGTGTTCATTTCAAAACAGAGAAATTCGACAGCAAAATTACGAAAATTTCTCTATTAGCATCAACGAAATGACACCAATTAGTTCGGTAACTGAGTTTGGCTGATTTTTCTCCTTGTGAATTATCATACTGCTAGTTACTGCCCAAAGGCCAGCAATTTAAACAATTGCTTTTAGTAATGCTTTAGCTGCGTTTCGGGCATAAATTAACCCCAAATGCATTAATCGCTATCCGTGAGTTGGAAGCCAGCATAAAAAGAATATAAGAAAGTCAATTCCTACAAATAGTCCTTTCGCGGTAACTATGTTTGATGGTGAGTTTTTTTGTTTATTAAATAAGTCGTGGCATGTCTCAAACGTTTTATACTTCCGTCTACATTACAGTATCTTGCATTTATTTAAATTTAACTTCTATGTATTTTATCTACAAAATGTCATTTAATTTTTAAATAATATCAATAAAATCATAGAAAAAATAATGCAGGTGTTGATTATGCCTAATATAGGCTATTCACGTTAAAGTGAGCACTCTCTAAGACCTTGCAAAATTTTTCCTTTGAGCCAATTTATATTTTTCTGCCCCTTTTTAATGTAAACGTTGCCATGTGACTAATAAATACAGTGGATACATTACAGTACTCTCAAAAGTTGACATCCAAATCTGCAATAAAACTTATTTATTAGTGGTTAACGCTTGTTGGGAGGGCCTTAAAAATTGTCCACTTTACCGTGAATTGCCTATGAGATATAGTTATCATGCTAAATATTATCAAATTTTGTGTGCGCGAATACGCTACGTTCTTCCTTCGGTTTAATTTTGTAGATTTGTTTAGGCTTTGTTGGCGCGTTGTGGGGGAATATCCTGAAAGCAGAATTTCAGCAGGGCTTTCAGGAGCGTTGGACGTAACCGCAAACGTACTAAAACGTTTACGGAAATTTTGGAAGAAAATATTCGTGCGAAGTTGATGAGTGTGTTATTCACGATATCCTGCGCCGCATTGAGGTTAAGCATTCGCGGTGTGAGAAATACTTTAGAGAAAAGGGGAAACTTTTATTGTCTGCACTGCCTTTGCAAATAACATTTCATACATGTAGTTCGCGTTGTTTAAGACCTTGACATAAATGAAATTGAGTGTCGCATTCGTCCATTCTCAACTTCGCGTACAAACATATAACACACATTAAAAGAAATAGAGAAAAGTTTAAAATGAACGTATGTGTGGTTACAGAAAGTTTGAGACTTGCACTCCTTCTGGAAACACGAATGAGTACATGGTGAGATTTGGGCAGCTCTTAACATCGAGGTCTTGAGAGCCGGTGAGGATGATTGAATTGAGTATGGAGCAGCACCGAAAGGAAGGGGTGGGAGAAACGGGAAACACCCGAGAAAACCCGCCCGGCCAGCGGCATCGTCTGGTACGAGCATCCGCATGCGAAAATTCGGGGGAGGCCCGACCGGGGGATTGAGCCCGGTTCGTATTGGTGAAAGGCGAGCAGGCTGACCGCTCAGCCACCACGGCCCCTGGAAACAAGAAGTCTGCGCCTATGATTAGACGTATAATATTTCCACGAAAATCCAGGTGCGCCTGCGGACAGAATGTTTCATTATGACTACATTATCATATTATGCCGAGTACACTCGTGTGCGTAGGACATGTTAAAAAAAATTTGACAAAATCTTGGTCGGTTATGTACATTCTAAAACACTTTATTTGTTGCAACACATGTTTATATGCAGAAAGGATTTCTATATGCTGTTCACTATAAAATGAGCAATTTTGAAAACCCTGCTTAAGATCTACTTGTGTAAACGTTGCATATTCTTCCGCCTTATGTAAAATTAACACTGGCAAGGGACTCATCAATATAGCCATGCGTCGGTCCAGTGAAACTGTGAAATTGTAAGAAAAGTAAATATTTTTCAAATATGCTTTTTTTACACTTCGATGCATAGAAAAACAGTAAGCGAAAGGAATAATTTAAGTTATCGCAAATTATCACCTGACTCTTTTTATTCGACCTTAAAATATGGAACTTCTTTCCATTCATCGTTACCAACTTTAAAATGCACATGTTATACAGTGCGCCCTTCAGAATATATGAATAGCTATTTGTTAAAAGGGCGGAAGTCAGCATTTTTAACGAAATTTAATTCGTGCCTGAATACATTCTTTAAACATATACGCGTCGATTTATGATAAGAGGACTGTAGTAATACTTACAGCAATGGTCAGAAATAACCTCACGATGTATTGATATCTGTTAAAAGGGCGGAAAATCTGGACGTCTGCCCTTTTAACAAAAATACATTTTCTGCTCGTATTCGAAGTTGACAGCCCTGCATAATGTTCACTGTTGGTAGCACATCATAATGTTAGACATTGACAGCCCTGCATAATGTTCAATGTTGGCAGCACATCATAATGTTAGACATTGACAGCCCTGCATAATTTTCAATGTTGGCAGCACATCATAATGTTAGACATTGACATCCCTGCATAATGTTCAATGTTGGCAGCACATCATAATGTTAGACATTGTCAGCCCTGTAAAAACATAACACAAAGTGATGCGGAATCAGTACTGTTCGTTGCTGGGTTTTTTTGTTATCATTGAAGCATCACCTCTGATTTGTTTATTATATTGAAAATGTGTAACAGTTACAATGATATGCCTGAACCTCGGAAAGGAAAAAGACAGGCAAGCCCAACGAATTATAAACGTAATGTAATTAATGGGTGAACAATATGAGAGCCATGCTGGAAATGTTGTCGATTCTTATTAAATGTACTGTGGTTAGAGATGGCAGAAAATATGTTTTATTACATAGGTAATAATAAATGCTTTAGAAGATAAAACAAGTGCGATGAATAAAATATATAAATTAAATTTTCTGCCATATCTAACAATGTTTGTAACCTAATTCTTAATGCGATTTCTTTAGGTGCAAGAAGAAATGTTTACATGCCGTGATATCTGCAGAGAATCAGTTGTCTGTGTTCAGTAACTTCTACAACAACTATTCTTTAAAGGAAAGACAAGATATTTATTTGCAAGACCTGATAGATGTTGTAGATGTGAGGAGGAGAAAACCACGAGATGATCCAGGAAAGGAAGGCAGGCAGCATTCATTCAAATACCGCGTAATGGTGGGCTCAGAAAGAAGCGAGATATGTTCATCTGCATTCCTTTCAATTTTTTTTCTGTGAGTGAGAAGCGCATCAGATGGTCACGGGCTCGTAAAGTTGAAGGCGAAAGTCCTGTGGACAAACGGGGGAAACACGCCAGTTCCAAGCTGCCACCTGATACTAAAATAAGGGTGCAGGATCGTATCGAGTCGTTTCCTGTTAAGGAGAGTCATTATGCGGGCAAGTCAGTAAAGAATCTAAGTGCTGATTTGAACGTAAAGAATATGTACCAGTTGTTTAAAGCAAAGTACCCGGGTACTGAGGTCAGCTACAGTTTTTCTTTTAACTACTTTAAAGATCACTTCAACATGACATCTGGACGGCCACAGGCAGACTGCTGCTGTTTCTGTGAGGAGCTGAAACTGAAGTCTCCATTTTTGAACGATGCTGCAAAAGTGTTGCGGCTACTGAGCTAGCTGTCCGCACACGACGAAGAAAACAATTTTACAATGCCCTGCAAAAAGATAAATTAGATGAAATAAATGATCTCAGCAAGGATGCTCTTTCGATTGCTTGTGATTATATGTAAAACATACCCACGGCAAAAATACCTGTCCAGGAACTTTTTCAATTAAGGGGGTAGTATCCACTCCATCTTCGAATTTTCTTACAAATCTTCGTAATGAAAATGTATGACCAGAAATAAAAAATCAAAGCTAGACATGACATAGACGACTACTTAACTAATCTCTTTTAATTTGTAGGATTTCAAATATACCTGTATTTTCCCATGTGGGACTGAAATTATTAAATAATAAGATAATGCTTGATTACGGTTACAGATGCGACACTAATCATGTAAGAAAAATAAGTGGGCTTTAGAAATAACTGTTAAAATTTTCCCTATGTCATGATTACCTTAGTTTTTAAGTATGGACTCCGAAAATTAAGTTAATGAGGAAAATACCTAAATCCAAGATAGCGAGGATACTGCCCCTTTAAGGAAACTTACTGTACAGTCTTCTGTATTCACAACATAAAAACCAAGGCAGTTATTTATTTGTGTCATGAAGGCCAGGCATAAAAAGGGTCTGATGAAGTTTGTTCTTTTTTTCCTACATTACTAGAGTAGCACCCGAAAACAGTGTGATGAAATTCACTTATTCTCCGACAACTGTTCCGGTCGGAATAGAAATCATACACTTTCAAACATTCTTTTGAGTGTGACAGATACTAACAGACTCGAGAGCACGGAACTTTCCTCCCCAATCAGAGGTCATGGCTTCTTATATTGTGATGGGGATTTCGCCATTATCAAAAGATGTCTCGGTAAATACGATCGGATTTACACAATACGTCAACTCACTGAATTGATAATTTGTAGCAGCAACTGGCTTAGATGTACTGTTGCAGACGTCAATCCAACTCGCCCCGTCATTTACAGTTTCATAAACGGTGGCAAAAGTATTATAGAAAAACCCCTACATCGATCGAAAATGCAAGTTGTAAGGGACGTGAAACGAAAATGTGTTTCTCAATAAGCAGATTTCATCATTTCATTTATGATCAACAGCACCGTAGGACTGTTTCAGCAAGACCATCCATCAATGGAATACTTGAAAACGCATTCATTCTTCGCCATAGTTTACACGCCGCCATTCAACTACCAAGGTCAGTGGCTTATTCTGAAGAAAAAATACCACTAAAAGATGAAAAAGTCAAAGTCTTGAAGAAGATTCTCCCATACATCGACGTCAACTACAGACGAATGTATGAAGATATCTTAAATTAGTGTTCACATGTGCACGGCAAGGGTCATGCATTTAAGAGTCACCAAATTGTAACAATCCTATTGATTGTTGAAATTAGATCCTGTATGACTATGTATTTACCTGTATTTTTCTTCATTTTCTTGAGGGAAGTAGGATGGAAGGACAGCCTTATATATTATGCTGTTTGTTTTTTCAATATAAATTTGAATGGCATTAAATTTACAAAATTAATTGTTTTGTTCTTAACTTATTATTTGTTAAAAGAGCGAATGTCTCAAGTTATTTGTTTAAAAGGGCGTACGTCCCGAGTCAAAATCAGGGCTTATTAATAACCCTAATATGACGTAATAAATAATAATGTTTTGTATGTGATACCTAACACTGGAACAAATTATAGAGTCTGATAAAACGATTTAATGATTAGTTTATTTGCTAGGAAAGTGTATTTTTCTCTCCCCTGTAAAGTTTATTTTACTGGACTTCCGCCATTTTAACAAATAGCAATGCATATGCAGGTAGGAGCGGTGATTTTTTTTCTAAGGATGATTTCAAAACTGCTCACTTTATTGTGAACAGCCATCGTTAAACACGAGCCACTGTCGAGTAGTTTTGTCACAAACGAAATTTCCTCTATCTATACCAATGGCAATGATAACCTTCCAATGTGTGGACAGCAGTTCAGAAGAGGTTGGCGGTTCTTTTCAGAACAATAACTGTGAAGCTGTGACAGGCGATGCTAGACCGAGAAACTCTTTCACCTGCGACCCATCTGTCGTGTTAAGGTTTCCCCGTGTCCATCGACGGTATTTCACGCGCCTCCAAAAAAACTTTATCAAATCTCGCACCCCCTTCCACCTATTTTTACCTCCCTGTCCGACCACGACCGCAAAAATAGCGTGTTCCTAGCGCTTGAATCGCGCGGGGATCTAAATCTTTCGCGCAGGCGCGGCGCGTGCATAGCAGTGCGACATAATAAAAAAAATTTGATCATATCCTCTGCCGTGCGCAACTGCGTCTTGTAATAAAACTTGACGTGTTGTGCGCTGCCATAGTTTTACACCTCACGAAATCTCCCCCCCCCCCCCCCCCCGCCCTTTTCCCCCAGGACATACGTGCCTAGTTGACAAATGAACTTCTCGCGTGTGAACAGTCTTCTAACCGATAACGAAGGAGATTTATTATGATTTCCCTCCAAGTGATAGCTAAAACGCCGCGTGTACAGTCGAAATTTATTTGAAATTGGAAAAAAAAAAAAAAAAAAAAACTTCTAGAGAAAAGCTGTCAAAAGTGTTCCGTAATATATCAAACATTACAATTTACTACGTCGTAACATTACGACGAACATGTACATGTGTATATGATGTGTTATAATCGTAAATTAAATTTGCTCAAAACGACCTGCATAGTCACAATAATATTATTTGATTTGGTTTTTTTTTTTTTTCCTGGGCTCATCACATTCATAGCCAAAGGTCATAAAAATTTATGTTTAATTACGAAAAAACACAGTCAAATAAATTATCCGACAATCCGCGTAAAATTAAGGAACATTTGTCTTTCCATCAACGAGATTTCTTTATATATGACAGAAAATTCTGTGACTCTACAACATCCCATAAATAAGCTGAATTTTTCTTACTGTGTTTGTCGTGCAACGAGAATTAATTATTCTCGTTACGTAACCGTTGTGCCTTGGATTTAATTTTTAAAATAGAGTAAATTTGTTCAACTGATAGCGGGATTTCGATATAAAAATCGTATTACCCCAATAACTCAATCAGTAACAAAACATGAGTTCATTATCATCCGTAGAAGAAAAGCAATTTTTACATTAGGTGACCGACTCGTATTTTTAGTTTCTTGTGGTCCTGGAAGTTACCTTATCTTAAACGTAATTAATTGCGCTAATTTGTAATTGAATGTGCAGATGCAAGTGGCTTGAATGTCCTAAATTCTGCAGCAACTATAATTTCCTGTTTAGAGCTGCGATGAACGCTTCGTATTAATTAAGGAGTGTTAGTCTCCGAAACCTGAAGCTCCATAAAATAAAAGAAGTTGCGTATACGATGATTCCGGGGGAACACACCCATTTTTATGGATAACATTACCTTTCATTGGCCTCAAATTTCCCTACTTCCTCCGTTAATTTCGCGAAAATACTAACACATAAGCAACACTTAAGTGCCTGGATTTTTAGCAAATTATTCACGTACCAACACAAAATACTTAGCCTAACCATTTTAATGAACGCCTTATAGATCACATTGACTTTTCGCTTATGGTGTTGCAAAATAAGACATTTTTGCCGTTGAACAGAGCTTACGAAGACTTTGCAACCTATGATCCATGGCTAGGGACCTGACAAATTCGCGAGTTCAATGACCTTCATGCTGGACTCTACGGTCTTATGTGCAATCGTGTGGAACTCAACTGCCCGTTGGTTGCTTCCAGATAAAGTAGAGGGCGATGATTGGGAGTGAATTTCGTTGTGCGTTTCTCGTTGGCACGAGATTCTCCACGAGGTGTCGTATAACGCGTGTACTAATGTCAAAGAGGGCACAAACGCAAAGATTTGTCCAATTCTAGCCTGTCCCGAAATTCATCAGGTCCCTATCCATGGCAAAAGAAGCAACCACTTATCAGACAGTCGTATCAATAGCAGTGAAAGGCGATGGCCAAATCGGTGCTGCTGCTAGCTTCTGGACTTGCACACATGTCAGACGTGAGTGAGTGGAGAGATCTGGACGGCTCCTAACAACCGACGAGGGCGATTTAAGTGTACATGGAGCGGCGCCGAAATGAAGCGACGGGGGAAATTGGAGACCCCCGAGTAAACCCGCCGACCAACGGCATCGTCCGGCACGATTCCCACTTGCGAAAAGTCCGGTGACTCGGCCGGATATCGAACCCGGTTCGCCTTGGTGGGAGGAGAGCAGGCTAACCACTCAGCCACCGCGGCTTCCTGGAGCCATAACAAGAACACTGTAAAATGTTCCGTTTATTCAGTAGTGCGGTGCGGAGAAATGGGAAAGTGTATACATACGGAAACAGATTAACTGGACTTAGTTCTTGCAGTGGTGAAAAACAGGCAACTCACATCCAGCGTATCTTGAATACCACAAAACGCCTACGGTATGATCCAGAAGAAATGTCGGCACACTTCCAGAATTGTGAAAGTATCAGATAACATTTTTCTGGATCATATGGTTTTTTTTTTTGCAAGATGACAAGTCAGAGTCAAATTTTTTGCAGAAAATTTAACAAGGGCAGCTGAAGGTTTTATTTAAATTAATTTTAAGGCATGATTAACAAAAACTATTTTAGAAAAATTTAGGGACGGCTATTATTAAAATATATGAGAGAACTTTCTTATATTCTGCAATATTTTTTTTAAATTGCAAAAAAAAAAAAAAAAAAAAAAATCCTTGTACGACTTGTTAGACATCTTGAAGTAGATCTTGGCATCTTCTTTCAGTGTGAGTTCTCTGATTTCTGTACGTAAATTAGTTTTAATTATTTGTACATTTCAAATCAATAATACCGTGATATTGACATGTTCGCATTTATGCGAAAACTAGGCGCTCGATTTTCCTTTTTGTAAGGAGATTGTAATAACTGAAAATGTTCTCAAATTCAACAGTTTGTTGTACCAAGTAAAAAATGCATAGACAAGGAATTTCTGTAACATATATTCCCCATTTTTATTCCGTAGCTGCAGGCTAGGTTGGTAAAATCCTTAAGAGTGGGATATACCCGCGCGTTTTTTTTTGTGGAATAGTTGTTTGCGCGAATACGCGTATCTCGATAAATGAATGTTCTGCAAATACGACTTTTTTTTTTTTTTCCGAAAAGATAAAAAGCTATTATCTATAGCCAATTTTTTTTACTTTTGTCATATTAAGTGTATTTTTGAAGAAAAAAAATCTTGAAAATGGTTGCGGTCTTTCATCGCGCGTGATAAAACCCCGCTATTACAAATCTAATTTGCACACAGTACAGCGTCGCGACGGAAACACTGCACGTCTTGCGCGTAGGGGCGATGAGGCCTTGGAAGTGCGTGTTAGTGTCGCCCGTATCGCTCCCCAGCCTCTCGACCTTGGATGCACTGGTCCATCCCACGCTCACGACTCCCTCCTACCAGGAGCTGTTTTCCGCATTCCGAGACCGAGAGGCCCAGGAGCGATAAGGGCGACACTGCCTCGCTCGTCGAGTGCGCCATCGCCCCTAAGCGCCGATGCTCTACGCTGACGTGCTGTGTTCGCGTGTACCTAACGGGACTTTCAGCGTGACCCTATTATAATATTCGATAGAAAGCCTGTAAAGGCCGTTCACGGTTAAATGAGCACTTTTGAAAGCCCTGCTTACGATCTGCTAATGTGCACTTGGTGTATTCGTCAGTCCTATGTAAATTTAACATTGCCGTGGGCGTCATCACTTTATTTGTGCGTAGGTCAAGTGAAACTGTGAAATTATTAGTAAAGTAAATACTTTACAAATCCGCTAAATTTGATACTTCGATGCATTAAAAAACAGCAAGCGCCAGAAATATAATTTAAGTTATCAGGAATGGTTACCTAACACTTCTTAATCGACGTTAAGATACGGAACTACATTCCACCAATCGTTACCAACTTCACCGGGCGAATGTCACTCGTTGCGCCCATTGAAATACATGCAGGCAGGGGCAGTGGCATTTTCCGAGGTTCATTTCAAAAGTGATCACTTTATCGTGAACAGCAATTTAATAAGGTCCAATGCAGGACCCTCAGTAATTTTGTATGTATCTGACGTGCATATTTTGAGACACGACGATTAAAAAAAAAAAAAAAAAAGTCGTATTCAGCCGTTTTAATCAGAAATGGCGTTTCTAACGTGCTAGACTTCTTGAAAGCACTAACTAGCCCTTGTCTGAAGTTTTGTGTTATTTTCGTAGACCGGCACATTCGACGCAGGTTCAACAGTTTCGCAGTGATAAGTGAATTTCCGACACACTTTAGCGTAGTTTGCGGGCAAGCTAGAAGTAAGTCACCTACTGCAGGCGACATCACGTTCTATAGGTTTCTCTTTTAACTTCTGCAGACCAAACTTCGAGACGTCGTGTGCCGGTTCGACGCCTGTCATTGGCCGACAAACTTGTGTAGCATGTTGCAAAGACACAGTTAGCAGATAGTCAAGGACGGACGGACCAATCAACAGTCAAGTGATCACAGAGGCTAATGACGCCGTCTAGTTTCCAGCAGCCGATTAAATCATGAATGGAACTCCTGTAGGCATAGGGAAGCGAGTCTAGAATGTTAATATAGTAACGCGAATTGTCCAGGTCTTCACTTGTTGGTGATCACGACAACAGACATTCATTGCTGGTTAGCTGTCAGAAAATGGGGTACCAGGTTGGTCGTATCATAATTAAATCTTCTTTCGTACGGCAACAAGGTGTTTACTTGTTGACTTCGGTAATCACACAAATGTGTGTTTTCAATTACAAAAATGTTAATTGCCCTTGTGTCGTTTGTGAATAAAATTCCGATAAAACCACGACACAGTTTAGTTATTCGGGCCAGTTATAATTTTTCAAGGGCTGAGTAAGATCCATACAATTGTATCCCCAGCTTCGATCGGGCATTGGAAAATTGCGAAAATATTTCTGACCCAACATATTTTCAGTTGTTTGCAAGTCGGAAAAAAAGGGCTTCGGAAAAGTTGGAAGTAATCACAAATGGACTTATAGTCTTCACAGTGTTGAGTGGGCGTTTTCTCCCAACACGCAGTCATCTGCGACGTATAGGTTCGTGTAAGGAGGACTTTTAAGACCTTCGTGCCCGTGTAGGTCCGGCCCGGCGGTTTCTCGCAGGTCGCTGATAAAGCCGTCTTTACGGCCTGCGGAATGCGGCCGTTGCGATAAGGCACGATGGTTAGATGTGGTAGGGAGGGGGGAAGGTGTTGGCGGGGGTGCCACACCCCTTCCCTTGCGCCCCCTACCCTTCCCATGATGCACTGCGAGCGAAACTCTAATGAAGACATTACCGCACGGAACTCCGCTGGGGGTGAGTTACGACCTCACGGCGGGGCAAGGAGGGGCTTGGTTGGTGCGCCGTTACTTCCTAGCGTTGCTAACACCCCCGTTTATCGAATAACACCCCCTTCCTCTTCCCCCTCCCATTTCTACCCCTACAACTATGGCCTCATTGCCGGTCCCCCACCATGTTACATGACAGTTTTTCGCCTGTAGGACAGTTAATGGGCGAGCAGAACATTCAGTCACGAAGTTTGACACTTGTGCTGTGTCGCTGATATCGTTCATTATATACTACCAGGAATATATATATATATATATATATATATATATATATATATATATATATATATATATATATATATATATAATATGTATACACACACACGTAAATATTTCGTCGATGTTTACTTACAAAGTATTATAGGTTATTCACGGTAAAGTGAGCACTTTCGAAAGCTTTCTCATTTGGAGGAGTATAGTGAATAAATATATTTTATTTTATTCTTAGACGTCTTCTTCCGAGTCCGGAGAAATATTTACACGAACACACTGTGTGTGTTACTTACATGGCCATATTTATTTTTAATGGCGATTAAAGAATGAAAAATTGTTAATAGGAAAAATAACTAGCGCCTCAAAAGTGCTCACTTTACCGTGACTGGCCTATAAAGTTTTTATGTCAACTTTTTTGAAATTCCTGACTCATTAAAAATTACTAAAATGGTAGCTTATTCTTATGGAATCACACTAATCATTTAAGTAATGATTTAAATATTGTGTTTACTTTTTTTTGTGGCATGATTATTCTCTCGATAGCAAAATTAGTTTTGTGTTTAGATGTGAATTATCGGGATTTCAGTTGTCATAGCGTGTCAGGTACGGTAAAATTATCTTCTGTAATTTGACAATCATGATAAAATTTTGGGTAGTAAATGAATTAATTTAGTTGTGTAACGCATCACTAAGACACAAAGTGTAATACAGTGCACAGTTTGCTGAGGTAAAAACAAGAAACGAATTTTTCAGATTATTTCTGTTCTGTCGAAGCGTTTCAAAATTCTTATTCAGAACACGTACAAGTACCGACGGACTTAAAGATGCCCGTGAGTCGAATTACCATATTTAGTTTAAAAGACTGCAGTTACCCAAAATTTATTCGGTTATCGCCAGATAAGTTAGCGCTATCCAAATTATGCGCTTTAAATTATATGCAGGAGATAAAATCAAATAATAGGCAACGTGTCCACTGTTTTCCTGGAGAAATTGCTGTCTTTTGTGTGTTCGTGATTGTGAAGGAACGGTAATTATCATCCCCGCAAGAAAAAATTACTCTTCGCTCATGAAATGATAACGTCTGTATTGCGAAACCGTTTTCAGCTTCTAGCTTCGCGTAACCTCTTGTGGGAACGTAGTATTAAATATGGTCCATGAGCACGGGAATGACGTTTATGAACCGACTGTGTGTTTTGGTGATGCAGCGTTTGCCGCTCTTATATACGTATGTAAACGTAGTATTACAATTGTCACGTGAAACAAAAAATTTAATTGTTAGACACGTGGAACAACCTCGACGCAATAAATAAACAAGCCGATAAAAACGACAAACAAAGCCCTTTCAATTTCTTAGCATATTTCATACATTCCTGCTGTGATATTAAATAATAGACAGAAAAAGTACGAAAATTAATATGGAAAATTACTTAACAAAAAATAATTAAACCGACAGTAAAAAAAAAAAGCAAAAGAAATTTTATTCGTGTCTTTCTTTTGTAAAATTACTAAACGAAAAAAAAATTAATAATTTAAGCTATAGCTTAAAATAATTTTATCACACTATTACATTATCATTATAGCTCCAGGGAAATGAGGACCGCATGTAACGGAAGAAAAACGCCATGTATGTAATACCTAGCGTCTAATACAGACGCTATCGCATTGCTGTATCTACCACACCGTTTGATTATTTCAACCAAACTTGGTACACTATTAAGTATCCATTACAAGCATCAAATATACAAACGCATTGCTTTTTTTATAATTTTGTAGAATAGCGGCACATGAAGTAATAAAGTTTTATGCCCTATCTCGGGAAACTATCAACCGACTGGTGTCAAGTTCGACAAACAAATACTGTGGTAGGCCATGTAAACTGAAAGTTTTTAATATTTCCAGGCATTTATTTAAAAAATAGCGTGCACAGAAACCTTTAAGCATAGTATGCTGTATGTATATATATGTATGTATATATATATATATATATATATATATATATATGTGTGTGTGTGTGTGTGTGTGTGTGTGTGTGTGTGTGTGTGTGTGTGTGTGTGTGTGTGAAAAAGTGTAACCAATTTCAAGTTAATATTGTATGTTGGCAGTATCTATGCAAGTATCAAATGAGCTAATACATGAACTCTTATGTCCAACGTTTTAGAATATAGCATCCCTTTAAAAATCAAGCTTCCGTGTCCTAGCGCGGGAAAAATTAATTGATTCCCACTGATTTCAGGTGACAAGTTATAATTTTAGTCATATTAAATGTCTATGATCTAAGGGGCAGTGATATATTTTCAAAATACCAACCATGCAAATATTTTAGGTTTGTATGCTATGTGCTCCAAACAATTTCAACAAGACTCCATATGCTGGCAGTATTTATAACAAACGTTAATGTGTTAATGCATAACATTCTAGTCCGCCAATTATATAGAGTGTGCCACCATAGAAATGGAGTTTCGATGCCATATCTCGGCGACCAATAAATAGATTCCCACCAAATTTTCACCTGCAAGTATTACTATGGTAGGCCATGCAAACTTACATATTTTAGGCATATTAAACTTTCGTTTAGTGCCGACAGTATAAATAATGTTATGTGGTATCGATTGGACAGTTTAACATAATTCAACCACAGTTTCAATGTTGGCAGTATCCACCAGAAGCATCAAATATTGAAGATGGTGAAAGGTGAGCAAACGGAATATTAATTAATTATTTTGGGATCTAATCAGTTAATTACCACCAAACGTTGCGCTCAAGAATTGATACAAATATTTGTCGTAATAAAAAAATTTGTTGAGTCATAAAATTTATGGTTATGATATTTCAAATGACAGAAGGACAAAAGATAAATGTTATTAAATACTGCGTAGATTTATAAAATCAAAGTCAAATGTTAAAATCGCTGCCCCTGTCTCCTTCTCTCGGACACTTCATCCTTCCTCAATGTCTTCCTGAGCGGAGAGAGAGAGAGGGCTGGTGTTGTTCGTTTGAGGTGTTCGTGTTATGTTGTGTTGATGTCTGTGTAGTGTTGATGCCCGTGTTGCATTTGTATCAGTGTTGTGTTGTTAATATTGATGTTGTTATTTCATTACGTAACATTTCACAGAGCACGGCAGCCAATGGAAAACGAGTAGTGTTTCTAGATCCTCGCGCATTTCGTAAGCGATCGAACTCGCTTAAAGGGCGTTCACAATATAGTGAGCACTTTTGAAATTAACTTTAGAAAATAGTCACTGGACCTACTTTCAAATATTTTAACTGGCGCACTGAGCGACATGCGCCCAGTTAAGTTGGCAACGATGGATGGGAAGTAGTTTCGTATCTTAACGTCGAATAAGAAATGTTAGGTAACCATCTCTGATAACTTAAATTATTTCTTTTGCTTTATGCATTTTTTTAATAAATCGAAGAGAAAATAATTAGCATGTTTGTAAAATATTAACTTTTCTAATAATTTCATGGTTACACTTGACCGACGCATGGATAAAGTTATGAGACCCATGGCGATGTTAATCTTACATAGGGTGGAATAATACACAACGTGCATGCAAATAGATCTTAAGCAGGGCTTTCGAAAGCGCTCTCTTTACCGTGAACAGCCTATAGTACAAATATAGCGGCAGTGTAGTAGTTAGGCTACTCGCCTCTCACCCTGGCGAACCGGAATCGATTCCCAGCAGGGCGACCCCCCCCCTCCCCCGATTTTCGCACGTGGGAATCGTGCCGCACGATGCCGCTGGTCGTCGGGTTTTTTCCGGGATCTCCCATTTTCCCCCGCCCTTACATTCCGGCGTCGCTCCATGCTCACCTGTTTTCACCTTCGGCTCCCAAGACCTAGATGTTAAGCACCGCCCAGATCTCTGCACTCCGCTCCACATTGTCTTTATTATTTTCTAGCCTGCTGGCACCGAGAATAAATATGTTATTTATTACATAGTGCAGTGACCACACAGATATAGGCCGTTTACGGTAAAGTGAAGCCCTAGTTAGTCACTAAATTTATATCCTTCCACCACTTGTTAATGTAAACCCTGCAATGTGAGTAATAAACACAGTGAATATACATTCACCATACCCAAAACCAAAAGTCCGAGGCCACAATGAATTGTTTCTATTGGTAACTATGTCTGATGAAACATCTTCAAAAAGTGCTCACTTTACCGTGAACGGCCTATAACAACGACAGTAGGCACACAGTATATTGTAGCACTCCATTCTGGCCCTCTGTTTGGCAAATCGTGTCGACTGTTTCAACTCCGTGCCACATAAATATGAGTATTTTTTGTATGGGTCTACAAGCAGGGAAACATGAAGAAGTTTATTCACCGTGCCACAACATTTATTTAGTCAATTTTTTATTAATGCTTTGGAGCAACCTATGCACAGGTAGCCAGGTATTTGTTGTGATTTTTTTTTTCTGCAGTTTTGAAAAATTGAAATTTACATAGCTTCGATTTCATTTCTTGTCAGAGTGTATAGTATTATATTTGTGTTATAAATTTGAATTATTTTCATCCGTCGTAGTAGTTCTTCAGCTGGTAGGATGACTTATGTTACGCTTAAGAGGTTTCATCGCCCGTGTTGCGGAAATTATTCGTCTTGGTTCATCACAGAAGAGGTATTCATAACTGAAAATCTTTCATTATAGAAACATTACATTTCATAGTTCCGTCCATACTTTTGTACGTGATTGTTAATAGTTGTTCCCCGCTTGTCATTAAAAATCTGAGAGTGGATTAATTTATAAAAGAAAATATTAAATCAATCGTCGCATAAATATGCGTTAGTATGGGCTGTTCGCGGTAAAATGAGTACTTTTGAAACCCCTGCTTAAGATCTACTTGTATACACATTGTGTATTCTTCCACCTAATGTAAACTTATCATTTCCGTGGGCCTCATCACTTTATTCATGCGTCGGTCAAATGAAACTGTGAAATTATTAAGAAAGTAAATACTTTACAAATCTGCTCATTTTTTTACATTTGGATGTTTAAAAAAAAAAAAAAAAACAGAAAGCGAAAGAAATAATGTTAAGTTATCACAAATGGTAACCCAACACTTTTAATTCGACGCTAGGATATGGGACTACTTTCCATCCAACGTTACCAACTTAACTGGGTGAATGTCACTCAGTGCGCCCATTAAAATATATGCATTGAGGGGCAGTGACTTTTTTCTAAGGTTCGTTTCTAAAGTGCGCACTTTATCGCGAACAGCCTTTAGTTAATATATTATGCCCATAATGATGGGCAAAGCATTCATCCAAGCTTCTATTGTCGCTTTTTTTCAATACATCATCGTATTTTTTTTTATCAGAAAGAAATAAATAAAAAATTCCATAAGGCGGGTGATGCGGGCTCTTAATTACGAATACTTTTTTTTTTGCAAGGTACATTTTAACATCAGTGCCATGAAATATATCATACTCTTCTGATTATGCAGCACTTATCCAGAATATTAGTGTTAAATGAACTCTCCTGTCCATGGCACCAACTTCATGATCACATAAGCGCGGCATTTCAAAAATCTTTTAAAGGACAGACTAATGTTCATTTAAATCTTCTCTCTCTCTCCTCTCTCTCTCTCTCTCTCTCTCTCTCTCTCTCTCTCTCTCTCTCCTCTCTCTCCCCACACTCTGTCTCGCTTTATCTTTTATACTGTTCTTTTTTATGTTTATAATACGGCCGTACACATATATCATAATTATTTCATGTAGGCCAAGATTTTGAATATTCAAATAAATAATTTCTTCTGAAATGTTACTGTTTTTGGTTATGTAAATACCTACGAAAGAGATATTATTTGAACAAAATGAGGCAAGCAATATACAGTGTGTTATAAACACGTGTTACAAGGAGCCACGGTGGCCGAGCGATTAGCACGCTCGCCTCCCACCAAGGTGAACCGGGTTCAATCCCCGGCCGGGTCACCGGACTTTCGCAAGTGGGAATCGTGCCGGACGACGCCGTTGGTCGGCAGGTCTTCTCGGGGATCTCCCGTTTCCCCAGCCGCTTCATTCCGGTGCCACTCCATATTCACTTCAATCGTCCTCGTATAGCCTTTAAGGCTATTCGCCTCTCACCTACGCGGACCGGGATCGATAATCGGTGGCGTCACTTCCGGATTTTCGCAAGTGGAAATGGTGCTGTACGATGCCGCTAGTAGGAGGGTTTTCTAGGGGATTTCCCGTTTTTCCCCCGCCCTTGCATTCCGGGGATTCTCCATACTCACCTAACTTCGCCCTTATTGGCACTCAAGACCTCGATGTTAAGAGCCGCTCCACTCATTCTCTACTACATTGTCTCCAAATGCCATCAAAGTCTGTTCACGATAAAGAGAGCACGTTTGAAATGAACCTATGAAAAATGTCACTGCTACTAACATCATATATTTTAACGGGCGCACTAAGTGACATGTGCCCTGTAAATTTGGCATGGAAAGTTGCTCCATATCTTAACGTCGAATAAAACGTGAAAGGTAACTATTTGTGATAACTTAAATTATTTCTTTCGCTTTCTGTTTTTTTTTTCTGATACATCGAAGTAGGCTACAAAAATTACCAGATTTGTAAAATATTTTAGTTTCCCAATAATATCACAAGTTCATCCTGATCGCCGAGTGAATAAAGGGACGAGGGCCATGGAGATGTTAATTTTACATAAGGCGGAGAAATACACGACGTGCATACAAGTAGATCTTAAGCAGGGCTCTCAAAAGTGCTCACTTTACCGTGGATAGCCTATGCTCTAGTTGCTGTCTAAATGTTTGTGTGCGACTGCGCTCTTGTATTGGCCACTTAGGTTGTGAACACCTGTTTATGTTTCATGCTCTTTCGATTCCATATGTGCACACTTGCAGTCTCCATTTGTCTACTGGCCGCTTGTGTTTGTGTGAACACGGTCTGTTACACGAGTAGGCCAATCAGAATTAAGTTTTGCCTATACTGGCCGTTCGTGACTCGCGGGCCGACGGATAAGACGCGCAACAATTTTGATGATCCCATCACGAAAGTGGTTCTGAACCTAAGTGCAGTGGGAAACAATTTGTCCTGAAATATTTTCGCGAAAAACAGGTGTCTCTACGTATATGTTATTGCTCAGTCAGCTGTGTTTTTTTCCTTCGCTTTTGTTTGAGCATTTCATGTATGGCTGCTTCCTCCGGATATATGTTATGTGTGTTTGGTATTTGTGATATATATATATATATATATATAGTTTCTGGGTAATTTCCTCATGTTTTATATACATATATTCTTGTTTCTTTTTTGTTGCAGTTGCTGCTCTCGTCCAGGCCTTTCTATTTAGTTTATAATCCACCAGGAAGACAGAAGAAAGGATTGATTGTGTCTGGCATGTTGTAAATACTGTACATGTGTCTTGTACTGCTACTATCATTGTATTATAGGACTACCTGTTAATAAATAATATTATAAATAAATCAACCAATTAATCAACCCCGCTACTTCCATGCCCCAGACACCAAGGAAAAATATTAACGCTTTGTAGACTATGCTGGAGTTAAGCTCGAGCAAAGCTAATTTGAAAATGTCTTTGCTGTTAGAACAAAACTCGCATGAATGTGGTCTTTGTTCCGCTAGTGTTTAACGCGACCTCACAAGAATAAGCCGCAGTAACAATAATATTGCTGACGATAGTATATTTTTTTATAGCCACTCAAAGGGAAATGATTGATTGTAAATCCTTTAGTACGATAAAGGACATTTGATTGGGTCAATATCAGATCGGCTCTCCATCGGTTGTTAACCGGCCAATAATGAACGCTGTAAAGTACAGGGTAGTGTCCGGTGTGGTATGGACCAATAGGACGACGGTGTGTTCTAACACAGACGCCAATAGAACCGGTGTTCTGGCAGTAGTGGATATAGGTGACATCTAGTTTGTCTTAAGCGCCAGTAGATGTGTGCAGACATCAATGTGTTAAATTGTAAACAGAGATAAAAATGTTAACGCACTTAGTGGCGAAATTCATGTAATAAATGTAAATAAAATATTGTGGCCCGACAACAGAAAACAATTGGCCAGAATAAGTGCACGAGGAACATCAATAAAAATAAATAGCAACTTATACCTGAAGACTTTCAAAATCGCGTTATCTTTCGGAGAGAGGATAGACTCCCCTGCATTATAAACACGTGAGCACAGTCCGTATTTTGATTGGCCGCTGCACTTTAGTGTCGCCCACCTGCTTGATCTCCTGGAAAGAGATTGGCCACTCCACCACTGGTCCAGTATTGTTGGCTCAAGAGTTCTCCTGGGCGTGTCAGACATATTTCCTACCAGAAACTGAAGTCGCCCAATTGCTCAGTAACTTGCATTTCAGGCTGTCCTTAAATAATAACGCGAATTTTGCAGGTATCTCCTTATATCCCTATATTTCCCGGAGAGAATATATTTATAGCGGCGTAGGTCTAGCGCGCGTGTTGCAATCTAAGGCTCGCCGTACAAAATAAGTCTAGCCCACGCGGAAATATTTTTTTTTCGAAATATTGATGGTTGCATGGCCTGGATTAGGATGACTTCGCATATATTTAAACGGGCGCAATGAGTGGTAATGCGCCCGGTAAAGTTGGTAACAATGGCTGGCAAGTAGTTCCATTTCTTAAAGTAGAATAACAAGCCTTAGGTAACTGTCTGTGATAACTTAAATTATTTGTTTCGCTTTGCTGGTTTGTAAAATATTCACTTACCTAATCATTTCATAGTTTGACTTGACCGACGCGTGACTAAAGTGACGAGGCCCATGGCAATGTTGATTTTACTTAAGGCGGAAGAATACACTACGTGCATGCAAGTAGATCTTAAGCAGGGCTTTCAAAAGTGCTCATTTTACCGTGAACAGCCTTTAACAAGTACCACGTTCACGTATGAAGGCTACACCTTGACTAATGTGTTTCAAGGAGCCGTATTACGTTTGTATCACGTAACGTGGTACGTGATACGTGACTGCATCACGTGACCTCGCTGGCCAATCACAATAGGGACGTTGTTGTGTTATCAGGTGCTTTTCATTGACATTGTGTTTATTTTTGCGATGTCTGCTCACTTTTTTAGTTCGTGTACCGCATATATAATTTTCTCCCTTGGAATAAGGACGAACGATTAATAGAAATTAGGCTAAAATTATTATTTATTTTTTAATTCGTAAATATGTACGGAAATTTATTCTGCACGCGGCTTGCGTGAAATGCAGGATGTTTACCATTAAGTTTGTAATTTTTAGTAGCCACGTTTTATTACAGACAATTTAATTTTCTCTCCAGATCAAATATTAATTACGATTTATTGCACGTGCATCTATAAAAAGTGTCTGCTTCTACCAGAGGCATTTCGTTCTTGAGGTTATGGCGATTTCCTCTTTGTTTAATACGAACGCCATGCTTTCGCAATGTGTCATTTCCACACCAAACACAAATACGCCTGTGTAACTTAGATTATGAATGTTCTCGATCTGAAAATAAACAAAACTTATCCCCGACATTTTTATACAATGCACAAAGGTTACGTGCTTACATGAAGCATCATAGCATACCGCCCAAGAAGAACACGATTTACGTCCGCGTGCGAGTGTAGCGTTAAGGGCGTGCGTGTACTGTCAATTCATCGCAATCTCGGCCTACGAGCTTTATATGAATTTTGTTTGTCGAAAGACCAGAATTCACTGAGGTGGCTTCAAATTTATCTTGCTTGCTCATATAGTAAGTTTTCATATTTAGTACGATTAAAATGCCGCTGTCAGTTACGTTGTAAGGAGCCAAAATTATGTTTACAATACGCAATATATCTTAAAAGTCGTCTAGGACCAATTTAAGTGTGCATTTTTTTTTCTGAAGGGGGCAAGGGGCGTAAGTTAACGCTACAGAGTTAATTTATATCTCACAATTATATTAGAAGCCGGAAATAATAAGAATGGGCTTTTCTACATAAATGTTTGTACTAATTATGAAAGCAAATATTTTATCAGAGGATGTATTGTTGCCAATACGTTTCTGACGCCGTAAATTTTTATATTAGACCATATTTCTTAAAAAAAAAAAAAAATTAAAATGTTTGTTCTTCACGTCCGTCACTTCGTATTATGACTGTATGGAAGGTTTACTCAGAAATAATGCCCGCTTTTAAATAAAACTATGCCGCGCTACAGCGCGGTAAGGCAGACAAACTCGTAACCTCTGCGAGCAGTATGTGCGCCTGATACATCTTCAATTTTTCACGTGAGCTGCGCCATCGCCGTGCGAACGGCAGTGCAAACTCGACTGTCACTACCAGGAGAACATGACGTAGAAGGAGGTATGAACTGCCGCGACCATACCTCCTCGCGCGTTATGTTCTCCTGGTAGCAGAAGACCGGAAACAGCGCTCCAGCACTTAATTCCGCTAAACCACACCGCGCACAGTGGGTTCCGCGACACTTCCTATCAGGAGACCATGACATGAAAGGAGGTAGGTAGTACGTCACTTCAAAGTGGTATTTTACACGAGAAATAAAGAAAATTATTACTTTTAATTCGAACGCAACGTTATCCTGTTCCAAACAAAATGGTTATTAATAATTTGGAAATGTTTCCTTCAGAAATGCCTCTACCTAACGTTTATAATTACCATAAGAGAATTACAAATTCATATTTCAGGTTAGCATGGCTGCCGACATAAATTGAAGACTATTAACCTACCTCAGACAAAAAAAAATACTTAGCAAGCCGGAGATGAAAATATATTTTTTATTCTTCATGCGTATGTACTTTTAGTTCTTTTTTTTTTTTGTGTGTATGTTTACCCCTTTAATTATTTTTGGCTAAATTTTAGCTTTTATGACATAATTGAAATAACATTTTCTGCATCAACTCGGTGTTAATTATTCCATTTCAGCGAGTGCATTATGTGCTTCATTTTATTATACCAATCTCAAACCATGATCAATTTTACTTTCGTTTCAAGTGTATATACCTATGTATCCTGTAAAGCTTACCTTAATTTTCTAAAAATGAGAGTTTAATATTTCCACAAAAATGTATGGTGTGTTTTTAAATACAATTTTTTTTACAACATGCTTACCTCGTGTTCATATAGAGTACTTTTAATGCGGTTTGGAAAGCTCTCTTCTACAGAGTAGGACCACATGTTCTTCAAAAGAAATTCTGAACACAATGAATATTTAACCATATTTATGGTAACTGATTCAGTATTATGCTGAGATGTAATAAAGCTTTAAGAAAAAATATTTATGACAGTGCCTTCCAAATTAGCCGACGGCAATACGTATCATTAGATGAAATTATTGTGTTCGGTAGATACTTCAATACACATTGAGTTAAACACATTTTACGATACTAGATATATATATATATATATATATATATATATATATATTGTATATATAACACTACACTATTAAAATAAGAGGCTACTTCACAAATTATTAGGGGCCTCTCTATGGTACAGTTATCATGCAATATCTGTTTGGAATCGGCAGAAAAAATGCTGAGCTACGACACGTAATGTGAAACATCAAGTGATATTTTCCAACCTTAGGTCATTAAAAATGTTAAAAATTTGTGTATTTAGCTCACACAGTACGAACTGAAAAAAATTCCAACATTTACTCAAATCTGTTAAATTATTCCAGATGTGTATTAATTAATACAAGTTTTAATTTCCTAATCAAGCAGCTATTTAAGGAATGAAGCATTTATCTATTAAAACACTTATTCCATAATGTCTGTGAGTAGGTTACTCCTTTTATGTCAATTTTGTATGATATAAAAATGTTTTATTTCCGGTGGCTATGTTATAAAACAGTCAACAAAAAGCTATTATTAATTAACTTATTTTTTACCAAAGTAATATCAACATGCAAAGTGCTAGGTAGACATAACACAGTAATGTAAATTTGGTACGCCACAATTTGGGAAGAATGTATTCTATCTTATGAAATATTTTTAATTTACAGTGGTATAGGAGGGTAATATTCGGATTGGGGGGGGGGGGTAATAAAAAAACAAATGCACAGTACAAAAATGATTATTAATGGCATTTTGCAAAACAAATTGAAACGACACACATTTCACTATATTCCACTTGAGCGTATGTCGAATGTCATAGTTTCTTCGACATAGCTGTTTCATAATTTCAGCTCCTGAAACAAACAGATAAACAAGAACTGAAATGTTTGAATTGGCAATGTTTCAAAAAACGGCTTAACGATAAAGATTTTGGCATCTCGAACGAAACGCACTACTTGGAAACCAGCATGAGCTAATCTCACTACTTGAAGTGCAGACTTTTTTTTTTAATGTCAATACACATAACGGAAAGGCATTCAATGGTAATAATTACTGCCAACTATGTGAGCAAATATTTGGCCATACTGAACCATGTCTGATTAATTCTTTATGAAGTAGAAATTCTGTACATTTTATTGCGGCGCAAGACATGATGCTGAAGGATTCCACCACTCTGACAAGATAGTTGTTCACAAAGTTGGCAAGAACTGCTAGAGACTGTTGAATGTAAACTGAGTACCTTGCTTAACATCTACGTGTATCCATACTGTACATTATTCCACCATATATAAAATTAATGTTGTCGCGGATCTCATTATTCAATTCATGCGTCGGTCAAGTGAAATTATTAGAAAAGTTTAAAAATATGCTACATCTTACACTTGCATGCATTTTAAAAAAACGCAACACGAAATACGCAATACCTAACATTTTTTAAAGTGTTAATACTCGGAACAACTTACCCTGCTCGTTACCAACTTTACTGGGAGCATGTCAATCATTGTGCTCGTTAACACATTGAGGTCTGCACACATTTACTGGCACTTAAGACAAATTAGAAGTGAGTCACTAATTATCCACTACTCCGAGAACACCGGTTCTGTTGGTGTCTGTGTTAGAACTCGCCATCGTCTTATTGGTCCGTACCACACCGGACACTAACCTGTACTTCACAGCGTTCATTATTGGCCGGTCATCAACCAATGGAGAGCCGAGCTGATATTGACCCACATCAAATGTACTTTATCGCATTAAAGGATTTAAATCAAATATGTCCCTTCGAGTGGCTATAACAAACACATTCTATCGTTATAAGTGGCATTACTGCGCTATTGCGTTCTTGTGAGGTCGTGTTAAACACTAGCCGTACGAAGACTGCACATATATGCCGGTTTTGTTTCGGAACAACAAAAATATTTCCAAATATAGATTTGCTCGAGTGTAACTCGAGCATAGTCTACAAATGTTAAAATTGCTGTACCTGCAGGAATGATATGCCTTTTGCTTATGTGCCAGTACGATTTCTCACAACAGTGTTTGCAATTTAACCACGCGAGCATGTGTTAATTTAATGAATTAGTGCAAATTTATTGTTTACTTGTGTTCATAACGTAATTTCATAGACAGGTATTTCAGTCTTCATAAATGAGAAAATTACATTTTTTTATTCATGCATGTAGATTGCTTAGTAATTTATTTGCTGAGTTTTAAAATTATATTTGGCAAATTTATTAAAGAATTTCATTCTAAATATGTGTTTAAAAATGGTTACTGGATACGTAATGTCTTCACTGTTTCTGGTGATGCATTTGTGTACAATGCAATTTTTTTGTCAAAAGCACCCGGAATTTCGGTAACAAACATTGTTATAGGCTGCTTTAAGATCTACTATATGCATCTTGTGTGTTCTTCCGCCTTATATATAAAATTGACATTGCCACGGGCCTCAGCACATTGCTCATGCGTCGGTAATGTGAACTGTGCAATTATTACAAAAGCAAATATTTTAAAAATCTGCTCACTTTCACACTTCCGTGCGTTAAAATAACAGAAAGATAAAGAAATAATTTAAGTTATCACTAATGGCTACCTAACACTTTTTATTCGACGTTAAGATATGGAATCACTTTCCATCCTTCTCTGCCAACTTTAATGGGCGCTTGTCACTCAGTGCGACCGTTAAAATATACGTATGCAGGCAGGGCCAGTTGACTTTTTCCTAAGGTTATTTTCAGAAGTGCTCACTTTATCGTGAACATCCTATATTGAATATACTTGTTATATATGTATTATATATTACGATTATTTATGCCCCACATACCCTAGTGCACTTTCTGTGTTGTATATATATATGTGTGTATATATATAGTGTATATATATATATATATACACACACACTATATGTGTGTGTATATACACTTCTGTGTGTGTATATATATATATATATATATATATATATATATATATATATATATATATATATATATATATATATATATATACACACACACAGAAACATGTGCACTAGAGTATATGGGGCATAAATAATCGTAACATAACAGAGTCAATACCTCAAAATTACTTTCTCACCTCACATCTTGGCCACATTGTAGGGAATGTACGGCTAAGATGCAAATCATACACTCCGGTAATAAAATTAAATACGTCCACACACTATAGTAAGGAAAATGAGATTACGTTTCTTTGATGTTTACTGAAAATTATAATAAGCTGGGTGTCAGAGGATATGAGAATTTCATTTCAAGCAACAGCTGAGGCTGTCCTCATAAAACTAAATACTTCAAATCAAATGGAAATAAGAATTAGCTTCAATAATCCTTCGTGTTTTCTCGGTGTTCGAGCGCAAATAAAACGGATCCCGATTCCAAAAATTCATATAAATATAGTTTTAAATTTATGTGACATCAGAACAAGAGTTATTTCTGAGATTTAGCTTTCTTCATAAACCAAAGAGCTGACAATATTACCTAACGTATTTATAAACAATCCAAAAAAAATTCGAAATTTAAAATCTTGATATTAATTACCGGCTCTTCCTATTTACAGCAAATGTTTACATAATCGTCCTCCGCTTAACAAAAATTCATACAATCAAGTAGTTAAAAGAGTTAAAATTTATTAACGTTTGTAGGATTACCATTAACATTATACATTTGATAGGCGACAGTTCCAGTATTTGCAATAAAGTCTGTATCGCTCGTCCGTTCAGCTCCGCCTTTTAAAGGTTGTTCACGATAAAATGAACACTTTAGAAATGAACCTTAAAAATTTCACTGCCTCTGCATGCATTATTTTAATGGGCTCACTGAGTGACATTCGCCCAGTAAAAATGGTAACGATGGATGGAAAGTAGTTCCACGTTTTAACGTCCAAAAAAAGTGTCAGGTAAGCATTTCAGGTAACTTAAAATCATTTATTTCGTTTTTTTTTTTTTTTTAATGTATCGCAGTGTAAAAATGAGTCGATTTGTAAAGTATTTACTTTCTTAATAATTCCGCAGTATCATTTGACCGACGCATGAATTAAGTGTTGAGACCCATGGCAATGTAAGTTTTAAATAAGGTTGGAGAATACACAACGTGCTTACAAACAGATCTTGAGCAGGGCTTTAAAAAGTGCTCATTTTAAAGTGAACAGCCTATATCAGTCCATGCGTATATCAGCAATCTTTCCTGTGCGGAATGTTGGGGGCGCTCCCATGCACAAAGGCATTTCACTCGTCGGATAAAATTCAGCCACTGCTACTTACAACTTTCATAAAGCCCTGCTTAAGTTACGCTTCCAAAATAGTCCCCTGCCCCTTGCAAACAGAGCTTTAATTATGTCTCAAAAATTACACCAAAAAGACATCGATTTCGTGCACACTCTTGAGTTATACTGTTTTGGCATAAGAACTATTCCTTACTAGGTATTGCCAACACGCCTATAGTCCATTCACGGTTATTTCAGCCATTTCTGAAGCCCTGCTAAAGTTCTACTTGCAGGATATTCCTCCGCCTCGTACAAACTAGGCTAAACTAATCCTGGAGAATTACACCAGGGGTACAACGCACCACATTCGTGCACACTAAGTGTAACAGTATTTTGTATAAGGACTATTTATTTCTCACTAGGCGCTATAAACACACTTATTTTCTCCCTGATTTTAATTCAGATCATTTATAAATGAAACATTATCATTTATAGATAAAATATGAATAACATTTAAGTTTAACAGAAAAAAAAAAGTAACTTCTTTGAACAGAAGTATAAAACGCTTGAGATACAGGGCGTATTTAGGAGATAACTAAACACGTCATACATGGGGAGGTTTTTCAAAGTTTTGATTCAAAAAAGGCGAAGAAACCGTGAATGGACTATATTTTCTCGCTGGGTTTACTCATATTATTTTTAAACTCATTATTGTAATTTATCGATAATATGTAACTAAAATATCATATTCAGCTAAAAGTAAGGTAATTTTATGTTAACAGAAGTATAAAACGTCAATGTTAAATGGCATATTTAGGAAATAACTCTAAACTTGTCACACTTGGGGTATTTATTTCAAAGGTTTGATTCGAAAAGTGTGGAGATCCGAGAAAATACTAAGTATACTTCGCACCCCCCCCCCCCCAAGTACTCACGTATACCACGTTCACGGTTACGTCAAACTTTTATGAAGCCCTGCTAACGTTCTACTTCCAGGATATCCCTCCTCCTCATATGAACAAAGCTTAAAAAAATCACACAAGAGGGCCAACGCACCGCATTCGTGCGCATTCAGGGTAATAATATTGTGCATAGGAACTATTTGTTACTAGGCATTACCAACACACCTATTTTGTCACTGTCGTTAGTCTTATTATTTGTAAATTTAAAAAAAAAATTATAATTTATAGATAAAATATAAGTGAAAGTTAAAATAATTCAGAAAATAGGGCACTCTACACGAGTAAAGACGCTTGTGAAATATGACATGTTTAGGAAACAACCAAATACGTCATAAATGGGGTGCTTTTTCGAAAGGTTTGATTCAAATAGTGTGAATAAATCGCGAATACTCTATATGCAGCCCCTCGCACCCTCATTTACCACCGGTCCTATTTTTCGACGTTCATCGATGTCCCGACCTTCGCAAGACATCTGTCGCACTCAAACCAGGTGGCTATCACAGATTGTGGATCTTCCGACTGCGGCACTATTTATAACTGTTTCAAGCTGGACTCAAAACCATCCGTTTCATCCGTCAGCCGCCCGTCGGTCACGCGATCTTCAACCAATCGCAGGGCAACTTTTTTTCTATCCGTCGGTCCGTCAAATATTTCTCAAACTTTAACTTTCGACGGGCGGACGGATGGGCCACCGCCTTGTAATATCGTTCCTTGAACATGGCTGTCGGATAACAGTCACTTGTTTATTTGTCTGAATATTTTTTTTTAAATACACAAGGCAGTGAAGTTGTTAATTTTTTTTTTTTTTTTACGTTTCACCTTTGAATTGAACTAACGATGGCTTGTAAATTTTCGGAGGAAATATTGATAAATTACGTTAAGAAAGAGAATGTATTTATTACATGCATTAAAAACATTTGTCTGTGCGCGAGAAAGTTATTGTTGATGGATGGTAACACCGAAAATTTTCTGGCCCGATGGATTGACGGACGACGGACTGTTGTGAGTCGCTTTCAATTGACGGACGAAAACACCGACGGATGACTGACTGACGTACGGGTGACTGACGGAAGCGACGGATGGTTGTGAGCCAAGCTTAGGTGTTTTTTTTTTTTTTACATTGGAAGAACCGCACCATAGAATTAGGTAGTACCCCATCAAGGGAAAGGGTGATCTGAAACGTGCCTTAAGTACAGGATTGGAGTACAATTTTGTCAGACATCACGAGAAGCTGGGTGGAATCGATGCCCCGACGTACGGAAACTGTGACAGCTGCGAGATGAGGAAATAGGGAGTACTGATCTCAGTTTGAGAGAGACAATCGAGAGTGTATGCTCATTTTAGTTTCTCAATATTGTGCTGCCTGTTAAGAATGTAAAAGACCTGTTATCCTTTTGAACCACGCTTGTGTGACATTTCACACACTACAACACTACATTTCACATTTCACTACAGCTGCAGACACCTACAATTTCTGGCAAATGCAGGGCTATAAGTTATCCTTTGCTTTTATTGGTTTTCCTTATACATATATAATTTTGACCTATGGCATCCTGTTGCCGGAACACATTATTTCTACTTTTCATTTTAGATTTATTACATGCACTCATTATGTAAGTGACTTGTCATTTCTATACGCTGTTCACGGCAAAATGAGCACTTTTGAAAACTCTACTTAACATCTCCTTGTATACACATTGTGTATTCCTCTGCCTTGTGTAAAATTAACATTGCTATGGGCCTCATCACTTGATTGATGCGTCTATCAAATGAAACTGTGAAAGTATTACACTTCGACCCATTAAAAAAAGAGAACGAGAAAGAATTTATTTTAAGTTATCGCAAATGGTTTCACAACACTTTTTATTCGACGTTGAGATATGGAACTACTTTCCCCTCCATTGTTACCAACTTTACTGGGCGCATGTCACTCATTGCTCCCGTTGAAATATATGCATGCAGGGGCAGTGACTTTTTTCTAAGGTTCATATCTAAAGTGCTCACTTTATCGTGAACAGCCTATATCTGTTTTACACTTTACTGGTCACTCTTAGTTTCCAGAGTATGGAAGTGGCGCAGTTTCTGTATAAGTAGGGATAGGAAAATTTCGCGAATTCATTTCAGGACAAGATAGATTTCAAATGCATGTACACTGAAGTCAGAGTTTATTATGCACGCCCTACACGACCCTGAGCCAATAGAAATCTTGCAAGGGAACAAGAAGCGAATCCCATACTGCCAGGTGTGGGGCAGCAGCCAATGAACAAACATCTGCTGATGCTCGACTGTGTAAACGATTGTGGAGTCTAGCCTACAGGTCATTGAACTCGCGAAATTTTCCTATCTCTATGTACAAGTGACTGGTGCCTCGACACAGAACCTCCTTCACACCTCACAACTCACAACGGCAATCCGCCTTCGCCTTCGACTAAGGAGGGTGCGTCTCTGCTTCTTCTGGGTGTATACGACTAATAGCTTCGCGGCACACATCCTGTACACTGTGATCGGCCTGGAAACAGGTCATCTTGAGCCTAGCCCCTAGTGGGTCAGCGGTCACAGTGTATAGCACCGATCTAGGTACTTTTCTAACAACAATTTCTCGCAATTTGCAAACAACACCACATCGAGAGTCGCTCCACAAAGAGCCTACCCCTCCCCCACCTCCCTCGCGGGTCATGGCGGCGGGCGGGGAACCGACTGAGCCGTCGTGGATGACGGGAACTGGCCCGTACTCCTTACAGTACCTCCGGGAAAACAAGCGATTTTTAGAACTGGCAGAGAGACGACCTAATCACCAAACTGTTTACGACATTTTTCCTCAAGTCATCCCCGACCATATTGACATACTCCTGGCTACTCTTACGGAACCAACGACGCCAACAATGACCACACCAACTTCCTCCCGATCGTCAACACCGGCCTCAGCAAATGAAACATTTGAAATGGAAACCGACTTCCAGATAGTAAAACGAAAAGGGGACAGAACAACCACGCAGGAGAACAAGCGTCTCCATTCTGTGTCGTCCGAGGCACATACAAACACCATTCCTACACAAAATAGGTTTTCCCCGCTTAAGGAGGTAACAGAAAAAACCTCAGCAGTTAACCATCCCGGCTCTTCAAGCATCTCCACCCACAAAGCACAAACGGCTGCACCACAAACACGACAGAAAAAACAAAACCAGTACAGATTAGTGGTTCCTGACCCCACTAAATACAACTTACTTGTTCAGAAACTGCGAGCTATTAGTAGGGACGGGTTCTCCCTTCTCCCCACAGCTCGCGGAACGCAAATCCTCACTAAAAACTTTGATTTTGTCACAGCTGCTCGCACAATGCTAGAAGCGAACTACATCCATTACTATACTTTCTGTCAAGCTTCCGAGCTCCCACAGAAAGTCGTTTTTGACCTCCACCCCACAACCGACATTGCGGACATCAAGACAGACCTGGAATGTGCCGGATACTCAATCCAGCACATTTATCAATTTAAAAAACGTATCCCAGACCAAACAGACCCCACCAAATTCACGTTGGAGCCGCAACGTTTTTTCTGTGTCACGGCGGCGCAGAACACTTCTCTCCCTCCTCTGCACTCTGTCACGAGAGTAAATATGACAATAGTTCATCCCCGACAATACCAGAAACGGCCGACAGACGTGGCACAATGCCGCAACTGTCTCGCTTTAGGACACACCAAAAATCACTGTTCCATGCCGACAAAATGCCCTCACTGCGCCGGCCCTCACCCCGAGAGTGCTTGCAAAACAAACAAAAACAACTCCAAGCCTACATGCAGTAACTGCGCAGGCGAACACACAGCCCTATCAAAAGCCTGCCCCAAGTTCCTGGACTTGGTGCAGAAAAGAACTACTGCTGCTGCTACGAAAATCGCGACAAAAACTGCAAAACAACCTCCTGCCCCGTCCAGGTTTACAGTCAGGACATTACAGCCCGGCAAAACGTATTCGCAGGCACTCTCTGCGTCTATTCACAAACCAGCTCCCACTCTAGACACCCCTGCAATGCCAAATAAACAACCTCAGTCCCGCCCTCGCCAGCGAAATTCGCCAGGAGAGGTGTGAGGCGTAATGCAGGATTTCCATGAACTCATGGAATTCCTTAGAGCATGCGACTTCGCCTCGCTCATGGCTCATTTCCACCCCTACATACTAAAACTCCGCAACATCACAGAAAAACATGAGAGAACCTGTCTACTTCTCGAAGCCATGGCGTCATTTGCGGCACCCTAGCCCGTCAACTAGACCCGCATATGCCAATTTCCCCTACTCTGTACTGGAGCGACTCCGAAACACTTTACATTAACATTAATCACTATGACGAGCGAAATAGTAGCGTATATTTTCTACTCGTACACAACTGAGCATTTTAAGTTTTGCAGCACCAATTATTTATTTAAGACGATTTAATAACTTTAATTACAACCGCTTTTAATTTATTTAAATTTTTCCGTGTCAAATAAAAGCTGTTGACGATAAATTAGCGACCATGCTGCTATCTCTCGAGCAACTTCATAAGCTCCGCCCCACAAAGTTCTCTCGGCCAATCAGAGCCCTCTGGCCTATATTACTGTTTAACTTCACTAACGCGACGTGTTTTCATGGCTCTGCTTTCGAACTTAACAAGTCTAACTAATTATCAATACGGAATATTGTTCAAAACAATATTAAAATTAAAAATGCACGCCTTCAGCGCAATTATACCGCCCGATTTCATAGAAATAAGGCCCCGAAACTGGCCGGAATTTTCCGATCGGTCCGGGACAAAAATCGACCACATTTAACAAAACTAATTGGCGCTAGCATCGCGCCAGCCATATCGCTCTCGGACTTCCCCGAGTTAACATGTTTTACTTGACTTTTAGCCGCTCGTCACGGTACATTCAGACATGCATTCACACACCAATCAGATTATTTAATTGTATTTAACATATAAGATATGAAGTAATTACTGAAACTGAAACAACTACACTGATTTAAATTTTCGCGAAACTTAAATTCACCACTTCAATATACATATAATTAATTTAATTACTTAAACCCTTGCCACTCCAGTCATGGGAAAACTACTTATATCGAAAATTTAACTTCATTTGGCTATTAACTCCGCTTTTTATACCAAACTGTCGCTAGCTCTCTCACAGGGAGCTCGTGACAGTACTTCACAAGTCCTGAACTTTAAAATTCCGCGCTGATAAAATCAATTAACTTCACCACTCTCTTTTATCCCGTACAGGCAGGGGAAAAAGAGAGTAAAATTCAGTTTTGGAAACAGCTCCCAGGCGCTACCCTGGGAATCCTGTACAATAATGCTAGCCTTGCAGCAAAAATATGTTTGATGGGTGCGGGGGGGGGGGGGGGTTAGCTTCTCCTCGCCTTCGCAATCTAACTGACAACCAACTGGGTGGCCAAGGTTCCTCACAAGGGACCGATCTACCCCCGCGCTGAGGGAGTAGCGTCCCAGTGATGTAAAATGGCGGACCTCCTTCACACGTCGGATTGCGCCAAGGGAAGTGAGTACTAGAAAGTTCGTGCGAACGCCCTAAGCCACCGACTCCTCTAGCATTAGGTTGCCGGGTGGGGGGGGGACGTCAGCCCAGGTCAGCTGTCAATTATTCTACCCGCCCGTACAGGTGGCGTAGCGGCAACTGCACTGCTATAATTTTCTGTATATTTACGGAAATGGTTACGAAGATGCACAGTAGACATACGGAAACGCTATCCGTACCTCCGAAAAAAAAATTCCGTACATTTGCGGAAATATTTAAGAAAATGCACAGTAAATATACGGAAACACAAGCCTTAATGACGGAAAACGGAGTTAAGAGCGTAAATACGAAATACGGAAAATCGCTGTGTTTTCTATAACTTCGGGTTTCCGGCACGAACAATGGCGAATCTACACGAAACGTTCTTCTCCACTGTAAGCAGAAAATTGTCGTTTCCGCGGCAGTTAAGGTTATCCATGTCACTTCAGACCGGTTCTTTCAAACATTTAAAAGTAGCAACAGGTGTATGCAATACTTAGCAACTCTTAAAATACACTAACTTTAACAGAAACTGAAAAAGTTGCTTATGTGACGCCTATAGAAATTCAAAAGTTCACTAAATTCTCTGCGTGAGCATGGTTGGCAAGTAGCTAGCTACGGTCTCTATCTAAGTTGTAACTTTTTGACTCGGGTTCAAATCTTGCTTAAGTATACATTTTCTTTACTTTTTTAAATATATTTCTTATACACAGTAGAACACCCACATAATAAACATCAAAGTAAAATACATATTAAAAATTATTTAAACTATTAGTACAGACAACTAACTAAGGAATTAACGGAGATCTTCCATGAATTTTACGGAAAGTCCGTTTTTGACAATCAACGTGTCAGTATTTTTACGGAGAGTTTACGGACACACCTGTGGATAAATTTTTTTCAGTACTTTTCTGTAAAATGAAGGCAATTTTTTTTTCAACAGTGTGAAGCGAGAGGCGAGTCTCTGGGAGCAGTCCCCATTTTCTCTCGAAACTGGCCGCGCGCAGTAATACGACCATGGCTAAACAAATGCTAACGTTAACTATGCAAATAATCTCGAATATGGCGATTTCGGTCACCGAGTAGAAGACGGGGGGGGGGGGTGTACAATTCGACAACACGAAGTCAAATCCACTGCGGAAATCCCACGTGTGAGATAAAAATTAAACCAATGCTCGAAATAGCATGTTTTCTACTGGGCTCACACTCCTTAAACATGCTGGCTGGAATGGCCAGCATAGTTCCAAACATGACGCTGAAATGTTGGTTTCAGGGTATCAAAGAACTTAAGCTCTGATGTAAGCTAACCTAAGAAAAAGTGTAAAAAGGAAAAAAAAAGAATATTCAAGGATTGTTTTAGCCCTTGGGATCATGGATTATCATAGAGAGAGCACTCACTATTCAAACTATGATAACTATTCAAAACTATGTGTTGGTTGAGTTGAGAGAGTTGGGCGACTCTTAACGAGGTCTTGAGAGCCGATGAGGTTGAAGCGAGTGGAGCATGCGTCGGAATGAAAGGGTGGGGGAAACGGGAGATTCCTGAGTAAAAACCCGCCGACCAGCGGCATCGTCCCACTTGCAAAAATCTATGAGTGACCCAGCCGGGGATTGAGCCCGGTTCGCCTTGGTGGGAGGCGAGCATTCTAACCGCCCAGCATATATAAATTGCAAAATCTAAAAGCGCGCTTGGCTGCGCGTGCCGGGCTCAGCTCGCTCGGGGAGTATTAGGAGCACATATGAAGTGCGGAGGTGTATACCGCCTGCCTCGACAGCCCGGCGCATGTGTCGAGCAGCCGCTTCCCCCCCCCCTCCCCCTTCTTCCGCACAACATCAAAGGTAAACACGAGGCAGTAGCGCGTGTATCACCGAGTACACCGCACCTCAAATTCGCACACACACACACACACACACAAACACAACAAAAAGAAGGCAGAGGTGCGCTGTTTCAGGGGTCACCTGCGTGTATTCTCGGACAAGGAGACCTGCCCCACCTCCAATCGGGAACCAGGCCTAGTAAGTAGCACACGCACTGTCCCAGGGAATAGTGTTCATACGGGGTAACTTCGCAATAATCATTCTAATCATTGTAATATACCACTTAGTATCGAATACTGTACATACCGGGAAAATGGGTAGAAATTACAAAAAAAGTTACATATTAATAGGAAGAATTATGGAATACCAATCAGAATAATAATAAAAATAAAAATAAAATTAAAAATATAATAATAATAAAAAATACAAAAACACTACAGAACAGTTAAGCAAACAGGTATCCATAATGATGCACCGACTTGATAGTCTGTTTCAGTTAGGGAATAAGTAAACTTACAAGAAGTCGCATGTGGAGGGGGAGAGAACCCTGCTTTTACCAAAATCCGACTGTACTATGGTACCAAGGGCTCCTCTAGCATACTCATTAATAATGTTCATTTCTTTCTACAGGATTGCATCTTCAGTGCTCAGGATAATAAAATTTAATTTCAAATACCCCTTCCCATTTCCTAAAGGAAAAATTTTTCGGATTTTCAGAAGGAGATCAATATTGCACAAACTTTTAACAACAAGATCAATTTATGATAAGAATAAAATAAGAAAATAAATCTGAATATCAAACGAGCTTTACTCCCATTACCTCCCGATAATAAACGAAAGTGCCTTCAGCACCAAAACAGAATAAAATGTGTACCACAAATAAATATAAATATTTATCATATTAGCCAAAGAAAAATCTAATTGACTAAGCACCATCAGTGCAAATATACATATCAATTTAATTAATTAATGTAAAAAATTACAAAAATCTTTTTCCTTTTCAATCTACTTTCTCTCCTGCATTTCACACCGAAACGATGAAACGTACCCCGTGGGCTGCCCCGGGAGACTAGGGACTCTCCGACACATAACATGCGAATTTAATTAGCACACTTGCAAACAACAGACCAGCATATCAGACAGATATCGCGACACTAACATTCACTCCAGCCGTGAGGCTGGAGGGAAGCCTCACTCCCCCGCCGAATACAACTACACGTAACTTTGCTTAGTAATAGGTAACAAAGTTAAACAGTCTTAACACGGGTCCGGTGCCCGAGGAAACACAGCTACACGCCTTATCCAATAATTCGAGTACGCTGTGAGTTATGGGAGTCCAGGCTCATGGTCTCACGACACACGGGCCATCCGATGGCGTGTGGTGAGGAGTTCGGCGGCGGCGGCGGGGGTGATCTTGGAGTGAGTGAGGAGCGAAGAGATTTGGGCGGCTCTAAACAGCAAGTCCTTGAGAGTCAATGAGGGTGATCGAAGTGAACATGGTGCGGCACCGGAATGAACGGGCGGAGGAAACGGCAGATCCCAGAGAGGAAAAACCGGCGACCAACGGCATCGTCCGGCACAGTTCCCACTTGCGAAAATATGGAGACCCGGCCGGGATTGAACCCGGTTCGCCTCGGTGGGAGGCGAGTAGGGTGACCGCTCAGCCAACTCGGTTAACCTACCAAGTTACGAAACGGAGTAAAATAACATTAAACTTATAAATATGCACATACATAGCATGTGAATTAACATGACAATGTTGTAAAAGAGCATATGGTGACGGTATAGTTGTTTAGTAAAACAGTGAAAAATAAACAGAAATATTGTAATAACAATTACAATGATTCTACAATTTTACTTTTTTGTTAGTGAGAAAATAAACATACACAGTGGTGAAATTACAATTGTTTTGTCTTTGTAAATTTACTTACCATGGAGAGAAAATACATGAATGTTGCAATTTATTTTCTGCTCCATAGTAACAGAAATTTTACACCATTCTATGTAAAGTTAGGTGTACAGAGTGTATGTTATTTTACTAATTTGTAGGCTAAACTTACTTGAACGTAGAGTAAAAACATTGACATAAGTAGGTGTAAAATTACACTGATATCAGTGGAGACACCGCTGCCACATACATTTAGCGTAAAATTACACAATTTTTTTTTAAACAGTGTATGGTTTTGTGGCGACTACACAACATTTGGCACCGTGAGTTGCTTACAGAATATTTTTCTCCGTGAACTCGAGATGGCCCGACGGAAGCAAATTACACGTACGGACAAGTTTCTGATACCAAATACTAACCAGGCAAACGGAATGTTTCGTCTGGAAAAGAGGAGAAATTTTTTTTTATTGGACCCCCTTACTAGATCAGCCGATGATAACCGTTCACTCTCCTGATAGGTCGTCCATTTAAAATTGGATGTTATAGATAGAGCGAGCCTTGGGTACATTGCGGATTGATTTGCGAGCAGGCCAGACTTCGCAGTCGTCTGTATACTCGAGTTCCTATTGCAGAGTAGCTAAGTGTACAGAGGTGAAACTGTCGCTTATCCCTGGAGCCGTGGATCAGGTGGCCGAGGATATGTCGGGACACGTCCGGACAGAGATGGACTACCGTCTAGACATGTGCCGTGTCATCCAAGGTCCTCATATCCAACATTCGTAATGTCCACATGAGCCGTATGCACGACAACGGCGCCACTGGCGGCGTGTACGTGAATTACAATGACATGCATGCAACCTATGCAAGTAATCTATGAATGCATATCATTGTTGTTCGTGCATCTCAGGTAAATAAACAATAAATCAGCTTTACTTTTGCTCCGTCCTTTTCGTATAAGCTTGCATATAGAATACAACTGAGGACAAATTAAACTTCATGCAAACATACAAGTTTTAGCTTCTGATATATTGGACCATAATTTGTTAGACAAACCCGAGGGGACTTTCTACAAATAAAGAACTTCCAATGGACACCTATGTAAATTGTTAATTTCTCTCCCAAACTACGAAAACAGGCATATGTTTTACTAGGGAAGTAAGTTCTTATAGCAGGGCTGGTGTCACAAAATTATAAGAAAATTTTATTGTACTCCGCCGTCGATGTACTTTGGATACGCCACTGCTGATAGCAAAAATATGTACGTGCAGTAAAGAGTTAACACGTCGTACACTATGCTCGAGTGTAGCTCGAGCAAATCTAATTTGAAAATGTTTCTGTTGTTTCGAACAAAACCCGCATGGATGTGCAGTCTTTGTTCGGCTAGTGTGCAATATGACCTCACAAGATCACAACTGCGCAGTAACAATGATAATGCTAAGATATAATTTAATTTTGCTATAGGATTGTAAATCCTATAGTACGATAAAGGACATTTGATTGGGTCAATATCAGATCGGCTCTCCATTGGTTGATGACCGGCCAATAATGAACGCTCCAAAGTACAGGTTAGTGTCCGGTGTGGTATGGACCAATAAGACGATGGCGAGTTCTAACACAGACACCAACAGAACCGGTGTTCCTGCAGCAGTGGACATAAGTGACTCACTTGTAATTTGTGTAAGTGCCAGTACATATGTGCAGACCTCAGCGTGTTAAATACGACTGCGGTCACGAGGACAGAAGTGGCGCGGGGAAATGTTTTAAAGCGAGATGGGTCCAAGTAAAGAATTTAATTATGCACCGTAAGCAACGCGCTGTGGTAACAGCACGCCCACACGAGTCGGCGATGACGGACAGAGGTTCCGACGAACCTGCAACCCCCAAGTACCACCCCGTCACGTAAAAACAACTGCGAGTTAGGGAGAGGGTAGGGTTTTAATGCGCTGTTTAACCGTCACCGATATGGCCCGGGTGCAGCACGGTATCTTCCAGATAGGCGCGGGTAGGGCGAGTTCCTCCCCTCGCCCTCTTTACGACCGAATATAAACTTCAATAAATTGCTACCGCCCCTTCCCCCCCCCCCCTCCCGCCCGCCTTTGTGACGTCCTCTTCAGCAGGACCCTTCTCTGCCGTTGCAAACCCTTCTTCCGTCTTTCCACTCGGGAATGTTGTTCATTTACCAGTTTTAGCGCTCTGCCAGGGGGGAAGCAGTCTTCTCCTGAAACCAGTGAATTGGTTTTTCCGGATGCGCAAAAAAACAAACGTCTGGTTTTCGCGGAGTTGATAGTTCCGCATAGGTCAAGACGTCACGTACCATCTGAGAACACCTCCAGTTTTCGTTTGGATTCTGGCCGCGTGTCTCTGTAAATAGACATTAAGGGGAAACGCCGTCTTCAGTATTAGATTCCAGATTTTTCGAACAGGTATACGAACAACACATGTAGTTATGTAGCACTTGACATATTGAAAAAAGCTTTTAGGTTGTCAAGCCATTCTCTTTTAAACTGTTAAACTTATCAACGGCAATGCACTTTCGACTTTCTGATCTTGCTGCATCCTAAACCAAGGGCGTGGCAAGGCAGGATTTGCATAAGACCTAGCAAAACCACCAGAGCACTAAAATGGCAGAAGCCATGCAAAAATCCATTTTTCTGTACAGTGTAAAGGTACATTGAAAGTGATAAACGTTTTGAAACAGAAACAAAGACGTTTGGTAATTTTTTTTTTTTTTTTTTTTTTTTTTTTTTTTTTTTTTTTTTCGAGTGAAAAACTTCCATTAATTATCATTCTTACATTTCATGTTGAAAAGTTAACACTATTATTGTCCTTTCCCATATATAACGAATTTATTTTAACATCATTTACATAATGATCCAGGTTACAAAAAAGAATTAGAATAAAATGCAACCAGATTTTTCAGGTACCAATGCATTCGCTGATATTCAGCTAATACTTGCAAATTTTTCATACAGGTTATATTTATGCCTCTTACTGGACATTTTAATAAATAAATACAAAATGCAAAAAGCCATCACAAAATATATTGAGCAAGTGACCCCCAAATTGCCATCGTTACAAAATGGATAGGAAGTATTTCCGTATCTCAACGTCGAATAAAAAAGTGCTAGGGGACCATTTGTGATAACTTACGTTATTTCTTTCGCTTTTCTTTTTTATTCATGCATCGAAGTGTAAAAATGAGCAGATTTGTAAAGTACTTAATTTTATAAAAAATCTCACAGTTTCACTTGACCGACGCATGAATAAAGTGATGAGACCCATTGCCAGTGTTAATTTTACATAAGACGGAAGAAAACACAATGTGCATACAAGCAGATCATAAGCAATGCTTTCAAAAATGTTCATTTCACCGTGAACAGCCTTCAAGAATTTTGAACCCACAACGTTTTTCATTTATGCTCTTATGCAGACTGTCTGACTGATTGGTTTACATAATAAAGTGGGCATGTAGACAGCCATTTTAAGTAACAAAAATTTTTACATTATATTGAAATAATACTGTACTTACACGAAAATTAACGTTTTAATATTACTAGAAACTTTTGTTTTGATCCAGAACTACCATAATTTTTGCATTAAGAGACAAAATTACATATTCAGCACGTATAATAATATGCTGTAATATGCATTTCAATATGCCCCTCACTCGGGGCGCCAATTCACTAACTTAACTTATTGAACGTTCCGATATTGCGCGGTTGCCTACACTTAAGGCGTCACCCAGTCCACGAATTTATCGCCTGTGGTAGTAAACGATTATTTATATACTCTTTATAGTTCTTAAATTTTATTGTTGGAGAGATTTTGCGGAACCCGTATGAGGTTGAGACAGAACATTAAGGTTCCTTCGGAACACAGATTGACAATCGTTGCCCTGTAACACAGCGGACAAAGGTCGTTTGTTGGCACAACTGGCGAGTTCTGGGCGAGCAAGCGAAGTGACGACACAGCAAAATCAGAGTAAAACAGCCACTAAAATGTTCCTGTCTCTGCTGGCGCATGTTATACCAGTCTTTTGTACCAAAGAGATTATATTTATACGTTATTCCTGTTAAACGTTTGAAATATTTATTATTATTTAAAATTATATTTTTGGTCACACGAATCTCAGCTCCACTTTATTTATCAAATACCTTGCTCTTTTATTCTAAATCGCATTTTTCTTTACTGCTGTATATAATAATAATTATTATTATTATGCATGTGCGAGGGTGCTGGAGTAAGAATTTTTGGTCTCTGCCTCTTTGTTTCTACATTTTATATCGGGGTCACACCTACACAACCAGATCCTTCGGAGCTTCTATTTGTGGCATGCTTGTGGTTTCATTCAACTAAGTCTCCTCTATGCTGCAAAACTAGTAGCCTTTGGGTGGTTGTTGCCCGCATTTTACACGCTTCAACTACTTTTTACCTCACTCACACAAACCTCACTAAGTGACCGCCTTAAGATCCTGAAGCGGTTTTGCACTTTCGAGGACCAGAAGTGAAGGAGCGATACGGGCTATGCTAACAAGCGCGCCTTGCGCCCACTCGCCCCTACGTGAAATGTGCTGAACTGGCTTGTAGCGTTTCCGTCCTTACACTGTATTCTCTGAGCAAGTTGCGTTGAATATTTTCAGGTTTGAAATAGTTATCTTAGAAACTGATGCACTAAGAATAAATTTATAACAGTGATTCTCCATTTAAACTGCTGCTGCAGTTTGGTTAGGCAGAACCCTTGGAGACATTCAAACGCGAAATGGGATTTGGACCAAACTGTTTTGAAATATAACTTAGACATAAAATATTTTCGCCGAAATCGTGTGACCTTAACGCAGAATATACCGGATGCTCCGAAAACGAATTGCCTTGACTCCAGAGATAGTTTCTTTTGACCAAAAAGTTGCACTTGTATCCGGAAAAGTATTTTTAAGTAATTTAATTGTGTTCGATGTTGCGGCACGCGACGCCTGGACAACATGGCCGTGCGAGTATGCGTCTAGGGCAAGTTGCGCACAGAGATGTTAGATCATCATTGCTCTATTATGGTACGGGGCATTCGAAATAATGGTACACTGGCACAAAATCATGGTACGTTTCAAAGAAATGCGTAAAATCACAATTTAGTTTATTTTTTTTTTTTCATTGCACAATAGTTGTATGACTGCTACACTAATGAAATCAAATACGAATTCAATATTTTCATTTTAAAAAATAACTGAAAAATACGTGGTTTGTAAATCACGAAATGATCATTCCACAGTTATAAAATATGACAATCGCAGCCTGCGCAGCAATAGAACGAGTTTGTTAACTAAAATAGGCGAAATTACCCGCACATAATACAGAACACAACCTGACTGAAAACGATAAACAACGGACTGACAAATTAAAAAGGAACAGCGCAACATCGCCAGAAAACACTAAGAATATTGATACATTTCGATCTCGATATCTTGTTCATGAAGCCTCCAAAAAATCAACCTTAGTTCGCAAGCTAGAAACTAATTATCTTTTATTATACTTTTGAGTCATCAACCGCATATTTTTATTGTAGTTATATTATGGTACATTTGCGTGCAATGACGACCTCGTCATAGTACATGGTACACGAGGTCTGATTTTGGTACACGTACCATGAAAATGGTACGTCTAACAAAACTGGTTGCGCAGGTCATAGGCGCGCGACACTAAGGCCGTGCCGCAATTGGTCCAGAGTGCACTCTCTCGTGCTCTCGCTCTCGCGACGACGTCAGAGAGAACGCTCTCTGGTCGTCTAAATTCGGTGGAGAGAGCGCGAAAGAGCGAGAGCTCAGAGAGAACTGGAAGTTGTATACTCGCTGGCGCTCTCTCGCAGGCGCCATATTTGTTTACATTATTTCCGTGTTTGAATAATGTGATAGTAGCTTTATGTGCCAAAACCACGTTTCATTTTAACTATAAGTGAATAATTTCAACTGTTTTAAACAACGAAATTACATACGCAACATGTATTTATAAATGAATAAATTCGGATTTCTATCTAAGTCTGTTTTTTGTCACTTTGCTATAACACGGAGGTAAAATATAAAACCAAAATTGTAGTATTTTATACGATAGTGATTATTATGGTAGTTCTATAAGTATTTGTGAATTATTTTGCACACACATAAATTACTTACAATAGTTATGACCGCGACTTTAGCTTAACATAATTTCCCGCCCGTTGGCATCAGCTGTTTGCCTGAAGTCGGAAAGAAACGAGAGAGCGATTGTCTCAATGCCCCAGAGCGAGAGCGTGAGAGTGCGTGAAGCAGTGCTCTCGCCAGGTTGTGCGAAAGAGTGCTCTCTCTCTCTCTCTCTCTCTCGAGTATTCTTCAAATTGAGACACAGCCTAAATTATTACGTACGCAGCGTCACGCGCCTGCTTGCTATGCAACTTGTTGTACACACATGATTGGACAGCCTTGTTCTGCAGGCGGTGTATAGCCGCACCTCCAAAAACACGATAATTTGATGCAAAAATGCGTTTCAGGATATCAGTGTAACAGGATTTCGAGTTACTGTTGGTCCAAAGATACTGGAGTTTGGGCACTGTGTTTGGCGATATACAGGATCATTCGTAATTCGACCGACAAACTTCGGGAGGTGATTCTTCATGAATAAGTAAAAGGGAAACATATGTGACACTTTATAGCTAAACCGAATATTAATGGAGGTATGAGCCCTTAAAAAACGAGGTTTTAAACCGTATTTTTTTGCAAAATATCGGTAACGAAGAAAAATACCATATATTATTACCATACGGAACATTATTGTATGTTATCGGGACCTTCAACGTAAGAGCCGACATTTTGCAGTAATACGGGGAGGGGGGGGGGGTTAATCGTAATTCCCTTATTATTCGGCTTAGGTAAAAGTGTCACGTATGTTTTCCTTATGCTTTTTCATGAATAATCACCTCCCGAAAGTTTGTCGGTCTAATTGAAACTCATGCTGTAAAATTCTGCAGCCTAAATATGATTATTTATACTGCTGCACAAAATATGGGAACTTATGAGCCTCAGCATATAAGTACTTGCTTACAGAACATTTAATGTTGCCGTAGCAGCTAGTGATGGCCAAGCAGCTATAAATGTGCAGTGTTGTTCGGTAGAAGGACTGTTCGTATGGAAGGAGAGAAATTTTTTTTCGTTTGCAGATCAAATTATTTGAAACCTTTTACTATGAAAGCAACTGTTCAGATAGCCTTTATTGCCTACACACTGAAATGTGTGAGCAGTTAAAATGTAAGTGTTTCTATTTGATCAATAAATAAGACAAACCCATGGTCTGAATTCATTGAATACATAGGTGGTTTTCATAAAATCTCTTATAGTATAAGAAAAGTAATATTTAGTTGTAAAATTGACTATTTTGGAAGATTAGTTTCGGTAACAATTGTTATGGGAAATTGGTTCGATCCACAGTGGTTGCGTTGTATTTTGCTCTACTGCAATAAGGCATGTGAAAATTACTAGTTAAATGGTTTTAAACAGGACATTGAAATAGAGATTAGCGAACGACATTCCAACGTATAGCTGCCCGCCGACGCCATTTTGCGGGCGCGTGCGCCGGAGTCCGTGGCACGAGCCGTCAAATTGAACGTCTGCGCTCCGGGAATGCTTTTGTTCCTCATCCATGGACCAATCTCTTGTCAACCTTCCCCGCCTTCCTACGTCGAGAAACTCAAGAGGAAGTCGTCTACGACGTCTCATATCTGACCCTCGTGGCGAGCACGCCAGTTCGCCCGCGAGCGGAAAATGTCTCTCAGTGGGCGCAAATATTCAGGAAGGCATTCAGGGGCGAGGAATTACTATCCAGGGGCGCGGAATTACTATTCAGGGGCGCGGAATTACTATCCAGGGGCGCGGAATTACTATTCAGGGGCGCGGAATTACTATCCAGGGGCGCGGAATTACTATTCAGGGGCGCGGAATTACTATCCAGGGGCGCGGAATTACTATTCAGGGGCGCGGAATTACTATTCAGGGGCGCGGAATTACTATCCAGGGGCGCGGAATTACTATCCATGGGCGCGGAATTACTATCCATCGGCGCGGAATTACTATCCAGGGGCGCGGAATTACTATTCAGGGGTGCGGAATTACTATTCAGGGGCGCGGAATTACTATCCAGGGGCGCGGAATTAATATTCAGGGCCGCGGAATTACTATCCAGGGGCGCGGAATTACTATTCAGGGGCGCGGAATTACTATCCAGGGGCGCGGAATTACTATCCAGGGGCGCGGAATTACTATCCAGGGGCGCGGAATTACCATCCAGGGGCGCGGAATTGCTATCCAGGGGCGCGGAATTACTATTCAGGGCCGCGGAATTACTATCCATCGGCGCGGAATTACTATTCAGGGGCGCGGAATTACTATTCAGGGGCGAGTAATTACTATCCAGGGGCGCGGAATTACTATCCAGGGGCGCGGAATTACTATCCATCGGCGCGGAATTACTATCCAGGGGCGTGGAATTACTATTCAGGGGCGCGGAATTACTATTCAGGGGCGCGGAATTACTATCCAGGGGCGCGGAATTACTATTCAGGGCCGCGGAATTACTATCCAGGGGCGCGGAATTACTATTCAGGGGCGCGGAATTACTATCCAGGGGCGCGGAATTACTATCCAGGGGCGCGGAATTACTATCCAGGGGCGCGGAATTACCATCCAGGGGCGCGGAATTGCTATCCAGGGGCGCGGAATTACTATTCAGGGCCGCGGAATTACTATCCATCGGCGCGGAATTACTATTCAGGGGCGCGGAATTACTATTCAGGGGCGAGTAATTACTATCCAGGGGCGCGGAATTACTATCCAGGGGCGCGGAATTACTATTCAGGGGCGCGGAATTACTATTCAGGGGCGAGGAATTACTATTCAGGGGCGCGGAATTACTATCCAGGGGCGCGGAATTACTATTCAGGGCCGCGGAATTACTATTCAGGGGCGCGGAATTACTATTCAGGGGCGCGGAATTACTATTCGGGGTTGGCTTCAGTGGGCTGTCACTGCCGCGATGAAAACACCCGCCTTCTTGTAACAACATTTTTGAATTACGTCAAATTTTTATTCATTAGGTTATAAAAAATTACAGGGAATTTTTTTTTTTATTAGTTTACTATAAATGTAATAATTCACCGTCTTCTACTGTTAAGCTGGACTCGCAACCGTCCATTTCACCCGCCAGTCGCCCGTTTGTCCGCCGGTCACGCGATCTTGAACCAATCGCAGGGCAACTTTTTTTTTTCTCTCCGTCAGTTCGTCAAATATTTCTCAAACTTTAACTTTCGGCGGGCGGACGGATGGGCCACCGCCTTGTAATATCGTTCCTTGAACATGGCTGTCGGAAAACAGTCACTTGTTTATTGTCCGAATATTATTATTAATTTTTTTAATACACAAGGCAGTGAAGTCGTTTACATTTTTACGTTTCACCTTTGAATTGAACTGAAGATGACTTGTGGATTTTCGGAGGAAATGCTGATAAATTACGTTAGGAAAGAGAATGCATTTATTGCATTCATTAAAAATATTTTACTGTGCGCGAGAAAGTTAGTGTTGTTGGGTGGTAACACTGACAATTTTCTGGCTCGACGGATCGATGGACGACGGAGTCGCTTTCAATTGACGGACGAAAATTCCGACGGATAGCTGACTGACGGACGGGCGACTGACGGAAGCGACGGATGATTATGAGCCAAGCTTTACTCATTAATAACCGCACCCTGGAAATATATATATTTTTCATCCACTAATTTCTTTGTATAGTGAATAATTTATGCAAAGCTTCAAAACTTTTTTTTTTATAAAGAAAATTTCATAACCGGGATCAATGTGTTTTAAGCAGAACTTCTTATACGCTTCTTCTGATTTATTTTACTTGATTTCCTATGTGATAATTTTTTTTTTTTTACATTGTCAGGCTGGGTATAGTATGAACTCGAAAGTATTTTTCAGTTATCTTAGAATCACTCACCAGACTTGCGTAATCATATGAAACCAAAATTGGTTCTCCATTGGACATAAAGGCATTATTTTAACATACATATGCATTTTTTTTGTGTAATTAACCCATTTCAGCTGCGAAATTATCGTTTATATAACTGGAATTCATGTGCATAAAATCAATTGTTAAAATCATTTGTAAAGATTATTGCTGAAATTTGATTTAATACACCCAGAGTCCTATTATTACGGTGATCTTATTCGATTAAAGTTTTTTTTTACAAACGTGATTTTTAAAGTATCTTGAGTTGAATCACGCTTAAATGTTTATTAAAAATTAACTCTTGTTGCCAATTTTAAAAACCTTTAAACAAGTAGCCTGCGCCTAAGCAAAATGTTTCATTTTCTTCAAAAATAATCATTGTATTCTTTCATTGCAACATAAATCATATTTTTCTGGCTATTTTGGAAGTGTGTGTGCTGTTTTTTTTTTAAGGAACTCTGTATGTGTGCACAACCAGATACAGTGATCCATGGAAGCCACATCTGCTTCTACCTTGCGTACAGCACGCAACAGAGTTATTTTATACACACAAATTGAGTGGGCGTGAAAGAGTTTCCTCGCGAAACATACGTATGAATATGCGGGTTTTACGTCGGACGTTTATGCACAGGAAGTGCAGGTATACACGACGAATTTCTGGTGTCACTAGGTTCCGAACTATAGGATGTTTACGGTTAATTCCCAACTACTCTGAATTCCGTGCTAAATATCTACTTCTAGGATATTCCTCACCTTCATGCAAGCAAAATGTTTACCAAGTACAGAATATGACACCAAAGTAAACTACGCTCTGGATTCGTGCGCACTCAATGCAGAATTTTGTACAATAAACAAATTCTTTCTAGCGTTAACAACAAACGTATTTTCTCCCCGTTTTTATTCATATTAATTAAAAATCCGATGTTAAAACGTAAAACTATGATATACATTTAACTAAAAATAAGGTACTTTTATGATAACACAAGTAACGCTTATAATTCGTGACTTATTTAGAAAACAACCAAACACATACTCCATGGAATGATTTTTCAAAGTTTTGATGCGAAAAGTGTGAAGAAACCACAAATTGACTCTACTTAAAACTCTACTTGGTGCTCAGAATACTTTTTTTTTTCCGGGCTTGGTGTTGGCACAGTATTATTAATACTACAGAGGTGACACGGCCGCTTTTACAACTTCAGAAAATGTGCCGTCCCTGACCAACAAAACATTATAACTCCTTATGCCAATCAGTGCCTGGGAGCCTAATTGCCAGCCGGCAGCATTGCCAATAGGGAAACCTTCATAGCGTGCAGTAGCACGTCAGACAAAAAAAGGCTCCACCGTAGGAACCGCCATGCAGATTCGTCACTGTTCACCTGCCTACTCGGTGACTGTAATAAACAACAAAACATTATAACTCCTTATGCCAATCAGTGTCTGATAGCCTAATTGCCAGCCGGCAGCATTGCCAATAGGGAAACCTTCATAGCGTGCAGTAGCAAGTCAGACAAAAAAAGGCTCCACCGTAGGAACCGCCATGCAGATTCGTCACTGTTCACCTGCCTACTCGGTGACTGTAATAAACAACAAAACATTATAACTCCTTATGCCAATCAGTGCCTGGGAGCCTAATTGCCAGCCGGCAGCATTGCCAATAGGGAAACCTTCATAGCGTGCAGTAGCACGTCAGACAAAAAAAGGCTCCACCGTAGGAACCGCCATGCAGATTCGTCACTGTTCACCTGCCTACTCGGTGACTGTAATAAACAACTAAATTTTCATCGACGGCATGGTGAAATGGTTCTGAAATTATTTTGTTGTTGGTAAAATTGCCACCAGGTTACCGGAAGCAGGAGACAGACTAGTAAAGGCTGTTCGCGATTAAGTCGGCACTTTCGAAACCAACCCTTGTAAAAGGTCACTGTTCCACCTGCATATATTTTAACGGGCGCATTCAGTGACATGCACGCCGTTAAGTTGGTAACGATGGATGTAAAGAAGTTGTACATCTTAACGTCGAATAAAAAGTGTTAGGCAATCATTTGTGACAACTTTAATAATTTCTCTCGCTTTGTGTATTGTTTAATGCACCAAAGAATAAAAATGAGCAGATTTGTAAAGTATTTACTTTTCTAATACTTTCACAGTTTCACTTGGCCGACGCACGAATAAAGTGATGGGGCCCATGGCAACGTTGATTTTACATAAGGCGGGAGAACGCCCTAAAAAGTGTATACGTGTAGATCTTAAGCACGTCTTTCAAAAGTGCTCATTTTACCGCGAAGGGCGTATATCGCGGGGATGACTGCGGCACTAACAGTTAGTTTTCGTCTCCTAGAGCATACGTGGCCCCCGGGCAAACTTTCAACTACTTCAACAGGAGGAGGATATTGTGGCTGCGGTGGGCTGGGATGTAGAAGACTTTCTCACACGCGAGACGAATCCCAGGTATGACAAGGCTTCTTGGCGCATTCTCACTTCTGTCGCCTGACAACATTGGCGGAAGAGCAAATTGGACGCGCGGCCGGTAACTGGGACATTCCTCCTACCGGGCTCTTGAATTAAATCGCAGCACGTTTGAAAAACGGGTTTTTTTTTTTTTTTACGAAACTAGTAAGAGTGGGATGGACCCCAGAGTTTCTTTGAGAAATAGTGGTTTGCGCGAATACGCGTACATCGGTAAATAAATGTTCTGCAAATACGACCTTTTGTATTTTTAACCTTCTGTCTTGGTCAAATATCGCATTTTCAAAGCTTGCCTATGCAGTTTCCTTAAGCGGCAAGAAAAAAGTACGAAGATACGGGCGCAGTCTATTCTGTGGGTCTTCATCGCGTGTAATAAAACTCCACAGTTACAGATATAATTTGCACAGTACAGCGTCACGGCGGAAACACAGCACGCCTTGCGCGTAGAAGCGATGAGGCACCAGGCGTGCGTGTTAGTGTCGCCCGTATCGCTCCCTCGCTTCTTGACCTTGGGCGCGGGGGTCCAGCCCATTCTTAAACGTGCCCCTAACACGTTTACCTGTGAAGAAAAAGCACACCTTAGACAAGGACGGAATGGTGCTTTCAAGGTTTCACGCATGGGCATGTCATAAAAATTATTTCGGAGTCCTCCAACGTAGCAAAATTCGGCTTGCCCAAATTGTTATATCTCAGAACATTCTATCCGTACACGAGTGAAACTGCGAAAGGAGCCTGCATTTAACCTTGCTACACAATTTCCACCAAAAAAATTACAAATAAACCGGTTATAGTCAAACATGTAGCGACCAGAAAACTTTGCGAATTATTTTTATGACACGTTAGACTCCTATCACATGTAAATCTCTCTTGAAATTTGTTCACAGTGTATTAGACATGGCCGCGTGAACTCTGAGCCTGTAACAGACTTGTAAGGAAAAAAAAGCACGGAATTCCGCGTTACCTGGTCTGATGTAAAACTAGCCTAAAATAGCGCATAAACCAACGAAAGAATAGGCGATACCCGAAAATACACAGTACAGTGGATTACAGCATACATGTAGTTAAAAACACGAAATTTTCCTGTCCCTACCAACAGCTGGACGCAGCACGACGAGAAAGCCGCACGCCAGGTCAAATAATTGCACGTAAGGAAAATGGCGCATTTGTTGTGTGCGGCATTGTCGCTCTTCTTGCACCCACGCTTCTGAATCTCTAAAAATTGAAAATTGAAAAAGTCTTCACCACGCAAAGAGATTTTTTTTTTACGTCGTTGCTTATTATTTGCGTATTTACTGATCATCTCTGGGTATAGAACCTTATATTTTGCAGGTAGAGCTCGTAACGTTTCTCTGATTCAATTACCTGCATACTAAACTCTAAAGTCGTATAATTTCTTCTCACGTCTCACCTGTTTGTTAATTGGATGTTACCTCAGTGAGTGCCCAATTTTACCATAGACTAAGTAGCACGAGATTCTGAGATTGGTTCAATGGAAGTTTGCTTAGGGTTATAACACTATGATCAAACTAAAAAAGTAGCTGAATTGTGCAGATGTTTAAATCTAGTTCCTCCAAGAATTTATTTGCAAAATTTCCCTGGCTATATTAATTTACTTTCATAGTCCATCCACAGTTATTTCCCACTTTTTTGGAGCCCTAATCATCAATATTTTCAGAACGTTTCTCCTCCACAAGTGAAAAAAGCTTATAGGCTGTTTACGAAAGAGTGGCAACTATTAAAGGCACTCCCAACGGGCATTGACCACTAACGAATATGCTTTATTGCAGCCTCAGACATGAACTTTTAAGGGTGGTGAAAGTATGCATCGTATTTGTTAGTCACATGACAATGTTGATATTAAAAATTGGCGGGAAGTTAAAAATTTGCTTACGGGAAAAATTTGGAAGTGCCATAAAAAGTGCTCGCTTTACCGTGAATAGCCTACAAGAAAGCAACAACGCGTCGCATTTGTGAGCACGATGTTAAATAATATTTTGCACGAGAACTATTTCTTACTAAAAGCTGTTCACGATAAAGTGAGCACTTTTGAAATCAAACTTAGAAAAATGTCACCGTTCCTGCCTGCATATATTTTAACGGTCTCGCTGAGTGACATGCGCCCAGTAACGTTGGTAACGATGGATGGAAAGTAGTTACATATCTTAACGTCGAATAAAGAGCGTTAGGTAACCATTTGTGATATATTTAATTAATTCTTTCATTTTCCGCATTTTTTAATGCGTAAAAGATTTAAAATGAGCATATTTGAAAAGTATTCACTTTTCTAATAATTTCAAAGTTTCACTTGACCGACGCATGAATAAAGTGACCAGGCTCATGGCAATGTTAATTTTACATAAGGTGAAGGAATACACACCGTGCATACAAGTAGATCTTAAGCAGGGCTTTTAAAAGTGCTCATTTTACCGTGAATAGCCTATAATCACCACTAAGATTCCTGCTTTTTCTCAATTTTTAACCATATTGATTAAAAATGTAATTTTATAGATAAAATTTAAGGTAAATTCAATTTAACCAAATATGATAATATAATTTTATTTAAACGCAAGGTCTAAACGACTTTATACTTGAGCACTTTGTGATTTTACAAAGAAGAGAAAAAGGGTTGATGATAATGTATTTAAAAATTACGTGCAGAATTCCCTCCAGTGAAAATATTTACAATGCGCACGCTAAATGGGCGTAATTTTGACAGCTGACTGCTATGACGCATTTACCGGTGACTGCGAAACGACCAATACCTTCCAAGCGCGGCGGACAAGGCACGGCAACACACTGTGTCCGTTCCCAAGTGGCAGCCACTTGGGAACGGACGAGCGCAGCAGAATCCCGTATCCATCGAAACCTCCTTGGACGGGCGTTAAACACGTTGGCCGCCCGGGGAGCGGCCGGTTCACGTCCCGTGATTGGTCGCAGGAAGTGTCACGTGTCAGCTGTCGTTTCCGGCTGCTCCCCCATTCTGGCTCCTCGACCCCTCCCCCCCCCCCTCTTCAATTCGCTGACCGGCCGGCTAGCACGTCCAGGGAGGAGAGAGCAATACGACTGCAGGGCGAGGACATTACGAATGACAAATGTGGCCCGGGGGAATTAATTGAATCTTCACAGACGCGAAGGTCCGAGCCCCTTGGGAGGGGGGGAGGGGGTGGTGTAGAGCCTCGACGGCGACCGGGCAAGCAGCCGCTACAGAAGCCACAGCGACACACGCGACAGTACGACGCCGACCAAAATGTTGCCAGGTTTGTTAACACACTGAGGCCTGCGCACATTTACTGGCACCTAAGACAAATCAGAAGTGAGTCACTAATTATCCACTGCCCGAGAACACCGGTTCTGTTGGTGTCTTGTGTTAGAACTCGCCATCGTCCTATTGGTCCGGACACTCCACCTGTACTTCACAGCGTTCATTATTGGCCGGTCATCAATCAACGGGGAGCCGATCCGATGTTGACCCGATCAAATGTCCTGAGTTGCACGAAAGGATTCACAATCAATCATGCCCCTTTGAGTGGCAAAAATATATATATATATTATCGTTAGCAATATAATTGTCACAGCGCTGTCGTGTTCTTGTGTGGTCGTGTTAAACACGAATAAAGACTGCACATCCATGCGAGTTTTATTCTGAACAGCAAAGATCCTTTCAAATGAGCTTTGCTCGAGCTACACTCGAGCATAGAATACAAAGTGTTAAATAAAATATCCCCCAAAATTTAAATTAAAAAAAAAAGAATTGTTACGTCAAGTATGAAAATTTTTCGAAAACTATGATGTTACGTAAAATGACACAGTTTAGTATTAAACATCTGCACATATAAAGCCCATTAAAGAACCTCACAGAAAAACGAAATTCTGTGTTCTTATGCTTTAAAAAATGTTTTAAGAAGCAAGTTAACGCCTTTCGGGATACGCTTTAAATAAAAAATATATATTTTTAACATATGTTAAGTAAACAAGATGACATTTACAGAAAAATTGATCAGTTAAAATACTTGAGTTACCTCTCAATTGGGACATCCGATTATCGCTCAGAAGTGTTGCTCTCTCGTATTTCAAAACACTTTAGCACAGACCTTTTTTTCATGATAGATTTCATCTTTTACTACGCGTGTTAGGTTCCTGTTCGTATTTCGCAGACGTTAAGTAGCGGAGAAAATCTATGTCTAATTGGTTTAGTTAGGAACCAAAATGTTTCCTTACAGCAGCACACGTCTGATAACGAAAGGAAAAATGTGGGCGTGTACGTAAAATATTTCAATCCAGCCAGCGTACAATTATTTTCAAGAAAATGAGGTTTCCCAAGTAATAAATTTTCATTATATGAACCGGCCCCATTGCGTGAAAATTTTCAAGTACTCTTAAAAATTATGTTACTGCTACTGTTATGAAATTAACCTTGTAGTTATTTTATACTTGAAAAGGGCTAAGGGTGTAGCTGAATTATGAGTGATGATAAGGTAGAGCGCAACAATAAATGATGGGGTTTATTGAGTATAATGAGCATACAATAACTGATTACGCGATTATAAATCGGGGGAGCTTATATGGAATACCACATGCTAATTAAATCTGTTTTGATTAATTACCACACGCCACTACTATTGCAATCTAATTGGGAAGTCCTCGCCTTATTCTTGTTGCCGGAGGCTGTTTCTGGGACGCAGTTAACGACGGCCGGAGATGCCCATATCCGTGAACTTGTCGTTGCGATAGCCCGACGACAAAAGACGCCGCGTCCCGTGTTAAGTTGGTCTATATCAGGCGCGTTGTTTAGCATATTCGGCGGGTTTTCCCACCTGCCGTCGCAAAGTAATAACTGCAATCACGCTAGTGCCCTGGTTTCATGTTTGCAGAAGGCGTGATCACACAGGCCGTTCACCTAAGGCCTGATCACGTCATAACACTGTGCACTTTGGCTAGGGACACCTGAAATTCGCGACAAGATTACCGCACATGATACACCGAGAAAAAAAAGTTTTGTTGAATCAAACAAGTTTGTTTGGTGCAATATTTTGTTGCCGAAACAAAATTAAATTTGTTGTTCTTATTTGGTTGCCCCAAAACTGTAAAATTTGGTTGGCGCAACTAATGATTTTTTTTTGGCTACACGTACATTAAACAGTTTGGGCCAATATAAAATAAAAAAAATTTTAAATTTCGACCAAGTTTCGAACCTATATTACCTGCGTCCGAGCGCTACGCCTTAATAACTTCAGCTAATGTGGCAATTGAAGACGCCGGAAAGCTTTTAAATATACATACTCTGTAGCAAATAGTAAGGTACGTGTGCAAACAAATATTTCAGGTTTTACAGCTTTACTTGTCAGTTTCTTGTTGCATTGTTTTGTTAATGTGTTTATACGATTGTTAATCATCAATAGATGCACTAACAAACACGGTCTGTCGCAAAAAATGCAAACAAACTCTCGAGCTGTACTTTCGAACGAAGGCAGTCAAACGAGAGGCCAAACAAATATATAGTTGATTCAACAAAATATTTAGTTGACAGTCTAATTTTTTTTTGCCCAACACGGAGGTTTTGTTTAGTCAATCACATATTTTGATAGACGAACAAAAGCAATGTTGTTGCTTTCAGATCTTGTTAACTCAACAATATATTTTGTTAGGGCAACTATATATATATTTAGCCCCTATAAAAACAAATATTATATTCGATTTTCTCTTAGTGTATATCTCCATGCCTTACTAGCATACAAGTTGTTTGATTTTGCTTATTGGCGGCGTGTCTAAGTGAGAAGACATTTTACTACTTGGCTGACCAATCACAATCAGGTCACTATGGTACTTTACGTACGTGAATCGCGGGTAGACGCTTAAGACTTGCAACATATGAATTGAAAATGATCTCACCTTAAGACTTGCAACATATGAATTGAAAATTGATCTCACCTTAAGACTTGCAACATATGAATTGAAAATTGATCTCACCTTAAGACTTGCAACATATGAATTGAAAATTGATCTCACCTTAAGACTTGCAACATATGGAATTGAAAATTGATCTCACCTTAAGACTTGCAACATATGAATTGAAAATTGATCTCACCTTAAGACTTGCAACATATGAACTGAAAATTGATCTCACCCAAAGTGTTTCGAAGTAAAACTGGTCATGAAATGTTTCGCGAAAATCAAGTGCCACTAATTAGGGCATACAATTTCTATTATAAGTAGCCTTGACTCGTTTAATCCCGAACTCATTTACAAGCTAAACTGGCACAATCGTTTAACTTTTTGATACACGCTGCACTAGTGTCGAGCATGTTTCTTACAACTAATTAACGATTTCGGCTACTGCCTGTTAGTTGACGTCAGCATTGACCATTCACAGACTAGTAGCGCGAAAACTTCAAAAAACCTGATTTCTCGCAATGAAGATACTCAAAACACTGGGCCACTGATTACATTCCGTATACAGTGAGAACAGTAAAATGTATTTCATGCTCAACAAGTCCTCGCTCATTAGACCTATGTACTGGGCAAGTTAATCAGTTAATCCTTCCATTCCCAATGCGGCCAAATGTCGATATGTTGCAAAGAAAGATTATTACACGTGTGTTGTACGCTGCGAAGCTCACTGCCGAACGATCTTCCTTGGAAGTAACTAGGTAAGTGAGTGAAGAGAATTGCGCGTCTCTTAACAGTGAGGTCTTGAGAGCCGATGAGGGTGATTGAAGTGAATATGGAGCTACGCTGGAATGAGGGGGTGGGGGAAACGGGAGATCCCCGAGAAGGCCCGCCGACCAATGGCATCGTCCGGCACGATTACCACTTGAGAGGGTCCGGTGGCCCGGCTGGGGATTGAACCCGGATTGTCTTGGTGAGAGGCGAGCGTGCTAATCGCTAAGCCACCATGGCCCCAAGTAGTAAACCGTACTGCAGCTCGACATTATGATTGGTTCACGTCACTGATGACCGAATACAAAGCCTACACACAGCTAATTGGTAGAGACATGCCTAATTCGCGTTATCATTTGGCATCAGGCTGAACTTTACAGTACTGAACGTACCGGAGCCTGCGTCGTTTTACCATTGGCTGCTGCATAGACGTCAAGCCATTCCCTTTTTAAGTGAGCTGCACGAGATTGGGGCACACAATTGTGAAGAGTTCAATGATTGGCGCAGCGTTACCCGGGGCGTGTCAGATACAGTACTGCCCAATGACAGACGTATTACAAAGGTACGCGTGTTTATAGTTTGACGTATCCTCAGATAATAACGCGAATTTTGCATGTCTCCACTTATCCGTCGTGATAACAAGACAAGTTGTTTGCCAACTTGAGTACGACGCACGTCAAGAATTTTCGTATTTACAACACGAGAACCCATAAACTCAAGTGGGAATGAAGGGGTTAAGAGCGATTCTTTTTGTCTAGTAACGCGTTTTGGATACCGTGTACGTGATTGTGGAAGGGGGGTGTGCGGGTGGGGGCCGTCATTTACTAATTTTTCTTGAGGTAATCGAAGCTATTGCTTTTGTGTTTGAAGGCTGGTCTGTACATAAAAAGATGAGCACACGGTCACGTGGCTCGACTGGATCCGAAGCCTCGTGGTAACCTCGAGCACATAGATCGGATGGCTTCGTTCAAAAACAGTGAATTCAACCAGGCTCCAGCGCATTTCAATCACCGCTCTGGTTCTTCTGCGAACACTATGTAGTGTACAAGAGATGAACCGCTTCCTCTTTGATGTTAACAGCCACACGGTAGCGACCTAAAACGGAGCGGAGAACTCGCTAGGCGACAGGTTAGGCCACGCGGAACTTGAGAAAAAAAATTTCCCGCCCGTCCTCATTCCCAGCCAATCTTTCTCCCCTTTCCTTGCTCTAAGCTGCGATCCTTCTGGACGAATTTACGGCGGTGTAGGATTCTTCGGCAGTCGGGAGGAAAACGTCGTCGGTCGGGACAGTCGCGTCGCGAATGGTAAAAGCGACGACTCCGTGACTTCGACGACGGCAGGAAGCCAATCCTTCCCCTCCTCCCCCTATTCCTCCTCCCACTCCTTCTCCATCTCTTCGGCGAGGCGTGCCGTGATGTTGATCAGCAGCTGATTGATGCGCGCACGTTCCATCGTCTTCTACCTCCCTCTTCCCCTCGACCCTTCACAACGTCAACCCGTTGTTCAAAGAGCCCCGCCGCTTTTGTCTCGTCCGCTAACGAATCACCGCTAGCCCCGTTCGTTCGCCGTCCACGAAGACGCCCCACTCCCGAAGAATACTGAGTTCCGTCGGCGTGCTTCCTCTGAAGGAACCTCAACAGCAGTGGCGGAGATATTTGGGCGGCTCTAACAACGAGGTCTTGAGCGCCGATGAGGTTGAGATGAGGTGTGAATGGAGCAGCACTTGAACGCAAGGGCGAGGGAAACTGGAGTTCCACTAGAAAACCCGCCGACTAGCGGCATCGTCCGGCCCGATTTCTACTTGCGAAAATCCGGGAATGATCCTGCCTGGGGATTGAACCCGATTCGCCTTGGTGGGAGGAGATCAGTCTAACTGCTCAGCCACCGCGGCCCCAGTGGCGGGTGGCGTACGGCTGTAATGTACGATGGCATTTGCTCTGTGCTGTAACTGGTTGCTTCTAGTTTACTAATGCCCGGTTGCACCAACATATTCCCCGATCCGAGATCGAATGATCCTAGTTCCGAACCAACATCCAGTTTGATCTAGATTCCAATGTAAATGTGTTGCACCAAAGAAATTTCATATTTCTGTATCTTAGATTCGTCGATCTTGGTTCCAAAGTGAGAGATAGAGATTAAGTATGAGACAAATTTTGCTATGACGTCATGGAAGTAGGCGTATTTTTCTCTATACATAGAACTAGATGTGCGATGTTTTATCTGTTTTAAGTGAGCTATTGTTGTGCGAATTCTACTGAGTAATATTCGAGTGCGCATAATGTTGTTTTAATTTCCCAAGAAAACAATCGAACGTTGTTCTATCTGTTGGCGAATTTTTAAACTACATTTTTGTCGACTATGGCTGCTGATCTCAGATCGAGATTTCGAACCGCCAATTTCGGTGGTTCGAAATGAACTTCATCTCGATCTCAAGTCCAGTTCTGGACTCGAATGGTGCAACAGATTTCTGTGTCGATCTTAGATCCGATCTCGATTCGAGTTTAGAAACACGATGGTGCAACCGGGCATATGACGTCCCGCAGCTGACGTCACACCACGGGTGTAACAAGTAGGTAGGTATGGCTTAACGTCTCGTCTACAGCGAGATCGCTAATGTCACAACAAATTGCTCACAGAAGCAAGAGCGTGGAAGGATTCGGTAGTGAAATGTTTAAAGTATGTTCACGGTAAAATGAGCACTTTTGAAAGCCCTGCTTAAGATCTACTTTTACGCACGTTGCGTATTCTTCCGCCTTATATGAAATTAACATTGCCAAGGTTCTCATCACTTAATTCATGAGTCGGTCAAGTAATACTGTGGAATTATAAGAAAAGTGAATCATTTACAAGTGTTGCCAATTTTACACTTTGATGCATTAAAAAAAAAACTGAAAGCGAAATAAATAATTGAAGTTATACATATATTTAACCAAAACCTTTTATTTGACGTTACGACATGGAACTACTTTCCCTCCATCGTTACCAACTTTACTGGGCGAATGTCACTCCGTGCGTTCTTTAAAACATTTGCGCGCAGGAGCAGTGACTTTTTTCCTAAGGTTGATTTCAAAAGGGCTCACTTTATCTTGAACAGCCTCTATGTCGATTTTGGTGCAGTGTATTTCAAATGGGGCCTAGAGGGCGTGGGGCGTCGGAGTGGCGAAGCTGTTCATGCTCTGTCGTCCCGGTCGGCCAGTGGCCATCTTGCCCGCCGTGTTGGAAGTCAACGATCTTGACCTTTGACCTTGATCTTAAAAAATAAAAAAAAATAAAAAAACCATCGTGAGATCGGCTATGGTATGCGAAGCAAGGAACCAACCAAGCATTCTCCCGGAGCGACTTCGAGAGACGATGGGACGCCGAAATCAGGAAGGCCGGACAGGGAATCGAACCCAGTTCCACCCGATTGCAGGTCCGGGAGTTTACTACTGTGCAGCATCGCTCGATGCAACGGGCACAAACACCTGATTTTTGAGATGAGAACTTCGCGCAGGCTGGATTTGAAAATCTTAACGTCCAAGTCTGCGGGTTCTCTTTGATTATTCCCGCGTCCTCTGTAAATATATATGTTTTGTTTTTGGCTGGCCAGTCAGTACCAGCTCACTCTGATACTGAGCGAATGTGATTCGCGGACAGAGGACTTAGACGCGCGGGTTTTGTTGAGACCAATCGCTGAACTCAAGTCAAGAATAACTCTCCTCACGAAAATCGGGTGTCTCTGATAATAGCTGCAACGCTGTTTGCTCTTTTAATTTTTTATTTTTTCCCCCCGTCTTCGTGGTAGTTAGTGACCCGTGCTGCGCACACCGAAAATGTAGTCATGCGCAAGCGTCAAATTTACATTGCAACACTTCATGCTTACACAAGTCTGTGTATTTAGTTTGTGGGCAGTGCGTTATGGAAAGGAAAAAACAAAAAAATTTTCATTTCATTTACCTGTAGGATAGACTTAAACAGACTGTTTTCTTACTACCAAGATAGGGGGCCATGTTTAGGCTCAGACTCTCCTTGAACGTGTCAAATAAACCGTCGACTTATTCAGCGGCGTGTGGTGAACTGTTGCGAAGTAAGCTATGTTTTTGCTCTGTGCTGTACCTGATCGTTTGCCAGTTTACACATCGGCCGCTGAAACGCAATAGAGGTCACGTCGCAGCACGCGTGTAATGAGGTGCATCGCCGCTCTCTCGTGAGTGGCCGCAGTGAATTCAGCTCCTCCCGTCTCCACTCTGGTTCCTACTGCGTACGCCAAGTGTGTACTGCACTGAGCAAGCACCGGCTCGCCTTGCAACACTTCACCGCACGCCAATGGACAGATTGCTAGGCATACCATATTGTGAGGAAATCTGTTCTAGTCGAGTATAATACTTCAATATCCTGCGAAAACACCAGTTGTTTTACATATGTACATACAAATTATTGGCTGCGCGTCGCTGATATAAAACGATAATCTTGTTTTTAGTTGGTCAGTCGTAATTGTTCACTTCAGCACTGATCGTAGGTGACACGCAGGGGTAGTGAAATTTCGCGAAAAGATCTGAAGACAAGTTTTATTTGGAAATACTGCAGTGTAGTTTAACTATCTTAATTGGCTGAATTACTTTTTGACACGTGTTAACTGTCTGCACACGAATCTCCCAGGAGCCGTGCCGATGTTGCCGAATTCTGAGTGGCCTGGTCAAATATGAAAACTTCTTCCTAATCAGAGAGCAACCAATGGCAATATACAAACTACTGTCGGGTGCTTATAGCATTGAAGTCAACCGTGTACTCATATTTTTTCGCGAAATATCACTAGCTCTAGTGATACGCTAGCATGCCACCTAAGTCTGGTATAAGTTAAAAGCATCCAACAGAGAAAGTATAGCGAGCTAAAGTGTTTTGCAATACATATTTAGAACAAGAATTTTTGTACATGATGTCCATACATACTGATTGATAAAGGAACACAGACATACAATTGTTTGAAGACTAGCCTGTTCCTAACGAATATGCGAATCGTACAAGTTTCTGGTTAATATTCCCCTACGAAAAGAGAGCAAAAGTGGCGGGAAGTATTCTCCGCCGACAAGATCTCAGACACGGTTTGCTGCCAGGAAGGTCACGCACGATGGAAATGGCACGTGTTTATCACGTACAGTCGGATTCAAATATTTCTTCCCTTGCAACAATCAACACTACGCGGCTTATAGAGCTGCCGAAATGACGAAGGGTTTTCCCCGACTGTTTTCAAAATGGCTGTGCCACGGTTGATTGGGACTTTTTGGAATTAAAAATCTAATGAACCCTCATTCTCCTAAACACAAGGTCCACAAAATGTTTGGAAAAAAAAAAAAAAAAAAAAAAACTTCCAAGAAGAAAATTTGTGTATGGAATGTTTCTTACATAACTTCCACTCTATAAACGAATGCTGGTTTGAAGCTGACAAATCATTGTGTCTGTCTTACTGTGGGACCTACGAGCTACCTTCAAACAAATTATTTGGGGGCAGAGCACTTGAAAAATACTGAAGAGAGGTTGTAACATTTAATCAATATTTTCGAGAAAAACAAAGTATATATTTCTGATTAAATATGTTGTACGCAATGTTTCCTCTTATGCACATGTCTCTTTCATTATTATTCCATACGTACAGGTTTGTTTCCATTTATTTTCTTAACAGGCGCGTTCTTTTATTAATAAAAGTACTTTGCATAACTTGGTCAGAGTAATTATACATAAGGCGGAAGAAGACACAACGTTCATACGAGTAAATCTTAGGCAGGGCTTTCAAAAGTGCTCACTTTATCGTGAACAGTTTATAGTGGAAAACATATTACCTAGTTTTGACAAACACACTAACAAAAATTTTGTTGATTGTCATAACTCAGAAATGAATCACCATGCATCTTAAGTGTACAATCTGCCGTTATTAACCCTCTACTGTACCAACTGGAAGAGCCGCAAATGCTAGCGAAATGATTTGATGGAAGACTTGACTTCACTGTCCTGCACATGCTATAAACATTACCGTGTGTCTGTTTGATTTTGCCGTAGCGCGAAAATTCTGTATACAAAAGTACACGGAAACGAAATGGTGACAATCCCCTGCCGGTTCACTCCGGATATTCTTGAACTGGGAATCGTGCCGGACGATGCCGCTGGTCCGCGGGTTTTCTTTCTCGGGGATGTCCCGTTTCCTCCGCCCTTTCATTCCGGTGATGCTACATAACTCGCCTCACTTCACCCTCATCAGCTCTCAAGACCTTTACGTCGAGACACGCTTGTCTCAAAAACTGGAACTTGTCTTTGCGCATGTTGGACAGCGCCATTGTCCAAAGTGTTTGGTTGAAAAATTAGGTTTTTGTGAAAATTACGCGATGGATTTTGCTGCGAGCCTATAATAATATGTACTGACCCAGCACGAAAGTTATATTGAACATGGAGTAATGATAACTAATGAGCCTACTTTCTTCTACATGGGTGCAAATAAATTTTAGTGCAGTTCTTGAAAGCTTATATGGTACTTAGTCGTTGACATCTCATTGACAGCAATATTATTAGAGATGAAACCACAGAAATATTTGAAACAGTACAAAGCAAAGACAATTACAATACACGAGAGAAGTACCCGGGATGCGAATTAAAAAAATATATAATTGAATTAAGTTATCTTGCAGTCAACTGTACGCCATTCAGAAAATAAACGACTTACATACTTACAACATATAAAATAATATAGTCTCCCACAGAACGATTTTTTCGCCAAGTTAGAACGAAATCGATTGATTGATTCCCGAGATACGGCATAAAAACTACTTATATAATTTCATGTGGGGCTATCTTACGAAATGGCGGAGAAATCAAGGTTTACATAGACAATTTTGATGGATATAACTGATACTGTCAATATACACAGTTAAATTGAAACTTGTTTTGTAGTTTCGTAGATAAAAAATTCCGAACTGAAATGTTTATATGGCCGCCATATTTTTAATATGTGCCTGGCCCTCTCAAAATTTATCAGTTTACATAGTCTGTCATAGTGCTAATTGCTAGCTAAATTTGGTATAAATCGGTTGTTTTTTCGGATGTCACATAATTTTATGTTCTCAAGTGATAATATTTTCACAATATGGCGGACAAAAGAGATTTGTGCACAGATTTGATTGTTGAATATATACAGCCATTATACAACGTTTCATTGGAATTAACCACGTAATTTCGACTGTATAATAAACCAAACTAAAATAGATATATGGCCATCATTTTAAAAATATGTGTCTGACATACCTTAAACATATCAATTAAAATTACCTATCTCAGTACTATTTATTTGCTACTGAGGGGATATACGTCAGTGATTCTCTCAAGCCATAGCAGCCGAGCTCGGTTACCGCATTTGACCATAGAAAGGGTAGATGAAGCGTCTCTTATAGCCTCTCTCCACTCATGGCGACCCAAGGCTCCTCGCGCCACCTCTGTGCAACGCAATTTGGGCTCCACCGCCTGTATCCCTATGGAAACCAGTTTCCTCGTGACTGGTAAGGAGTATCTGCCGTGATGGCTTGGACCGACATATGGTACCTGGGCCCGACCACTTGGCGGGGTGTGTTGGACCACTTGGCATTCAAGTCGTTGGGGCCCAATACTGGTATTCCACGGTGAAGAAATTCTAAAGTAGTGTAATGGTCAGTGGCCGATGACAGCTCTTCTGGCTGGATGCTACGCTGGTTGGTGGATGTGGTGGCGATGGCATGGAGGCGATGATGGTAACATGGAAGAACTCTGGAATCTATGGGCTCAGGCCTACGGAGTTTGATAAGGACTGAAATATTCAATTTCAGAGCAAGGGCGGCTTTTCCCCGGCTTGCGTTCCATGGTGGGTCCGAGGATGTCTCCCACTCCACGCCCGTCGCTGTTCACCCTCTCTCTTCTGGTGGGCAGTTCGGTGGTGGGATGCTAGGCAGGCTTCCGGCCTGTAATGGGTGTAAGGCTTATGCCCGGTGAGGCTTTGAAGTGTCCTCAACCACAGTTGGCGTGTGCTTGAGAGGTGGGCTAGGCTTGCCCACTGGTGCACTAATGGGTGTAAGGGGCTGCCTCTGTTCGCCTGGTGCTCCCCATAGGTTGAGCGGTTGGTCTTTGAAAACCCACTAGTTTCACGGAAAATAAGTGGGAGCATGGGCTTATCGGTGCGCCCTCACCAGAGGATCTCTCTGGTGTTCCGATCACATAGAGGTTGGGCTCGTGCTGGCAGTGGTTGACTCCGCATTCTGGAGGAGATCTGGAGAGATTCTCCTGGACGGTGAGCGGCAACCCGCTCCGGCTATATCCTGGAGAGACACTAGGGGTAGGGATAGAACCCTGGCCAGACCACACGCTTAGTATCTGAGTACGAGGGTCTCAGAACTTTGTAGTAGGGTGCTCTTTGCTGTACGTGTGAATCTCGCTGGGGCTTTAGATCTGGTCATCTCAGATGCTAAGCTGGGACACCTGTGATGAGAGGGCGTAATTTCTCTTCCCCAACAGATTAGGCGGTCGTAGCGACGGAAAGGCCCTTGCTGCTATGAGCGCTACGTACAAATACAAAAGTTCAAAGGCTGAGAAGCCCTAACTGTGGACACCAGCAACTCATTGATAGTTGGCTGCCACTAGTAAAAGCAATGATCGGTCGTACATTTTACTGCATGTTTTTCAGTCGTTCAGGCTTCTCCTTGGATAAGTCAAATTATATTTGTGCTAATCGCAAAGGTAGAGCAAACGTAAAATATTTTAATTCTATCTTGAACCGTGAATTTTCAAATCAGTAGCGTCATCGGCAAGGCAGGTTTGAGGCTTCAGTTTGATGACTCGTAGTAGTTACGAATACAGAGGCTAAAAATACATTTATACCGCGGACTCCAGCCTTGCCCGCTACTAAAATGGACAGCAGGATGTCAAAACGTCGTTGCTCAATCAGCGTCAGGTAATAACCTACTTGCTAGGAGGCAGCCCACTGCCAACCAAACGGAACCCTTCGCCGTACACAGAAGCCAATCTGACACAAGGCCAGTCCCCCAGGGTCTCACGCAGCCATTCAGAGAATGGATACATCCACTACAAAGAAATAGTCATGCCATTTCGTCTCTCTGTGTACTTGCCTTCTCTGTGGTGTAGTGGTTAGACTACTCGCCTCCCGACAAGGCGAACGGGGTCTTCACGCATGGGATTCGTGCCGGACGATGCCACTGGTCGGCGAGTTTTCTCGGGGATCTCCCGTTTCCCCTTGCTCTTGATTCCGCCGCTGTTCCATACTCCCCTCACTTCACCCTCATCGGCTCTCAAGACCTTTACGTTAAGTGCCTGCCGCACAAATCTCTTTGCTTCACTCTACTCTGTGGTTGTTATTTACCACATTATCTGTGTCGAGCGGTCATTTAAAGTACAAAGTAGTGCAGGAGGGTAACAGTTGGAGCCCATTATTTATTACAAGTCAAGCTATTCTGCAATTGAGTTACATTTATTAATATAGTGTTCTTATAATACCTCTACTTTGTGTGGTTTTTTGTAATCTAATTCTGATCGCTTTTGTAAATGCCTATATTGGTTGTATAATTTTTCGCTTTTTGCTGTAGTTTCTAAAATAATGTCCTAAATTATGTGTTTTCACTATCGAAATCGTAGTTTGTTTCCAAATTGTTCCCTTTCGCATTCTTTTTTGCTCTTACTCTAGGATTTTCCTCAATAAATAAAATATATCGTGTAGCTCCTTGTTCGTGACTCCCAACACAAAGTGCCGAAGAGATTAGAGAGATAAGGGAAATTTTCTTAAATTATACCACGGTATACAAAGAAATTCGTTGTTTTCCGTAACTAAATTTCCGTGTTTTATCGTCCTTACAACGCGCGCTGCCGCTATTCAATAGAGCCGAGCGTAAAATGGTGGGTTTACAAAATCGCAACGGCGAGGTGTTGATAATGGACGGCCACGAAATATTTTCGGGCTCAGCAATTTGTCGCACTTCAGAAGATTAGTGCTCGAGTACAAGACGCTGTATCAAATCAATTTGATCAGCAGAGTGCTGTGCAATTACGGACGCAGAAATTGTTCCGGCCTTAGAGCCGGAAAAAAAAAAACCCTGCAGACGCCATTACGGTAAAAAGAGTAATAACACGGCATCTTTGGTTTAGCTCGTGATGGCCTCTTCAACATCTAGATCCTCGTGGCTTAAGTGTTAAAATTACAGGTGCCCTCATTGGACCCCTATAATTTATGCCTTTTCTAAATTGCCTATGCCCGCTCCACGCGTACAGCGTACGCGCTCGGTCAGCAGTGATAAATTAGTCGATTATAAATATTACGGGGTCCTGAGAGAGAACATATACGGGGGCCAGGTTGCTGTAAATTATCCGAAGAATAACTGTGTTTAATCTTGTCTTGGAGATCACTTGTTATCTCGTGATGAATGATAAACTGCTTAGACATGGAGTCGTTTTCCATACTTAATTTAACTTTTTTTTTTTACGTTGCTTGTGAAATCACAAGGCAAGTACGTCCGTAGTCAAGGAGTGTCCAAAAATTTTTTTTTAAGCCAAGTAAATGCATCTGTCAGACAGTTGTATTATTTTAACGCCTAGTACTTTCCTGCTTTTTTTTTTTTTTTACTTTATTTCATTTTCACTATCTGCGTACTCGCTGCTGACCTAATATTTCATTCCTCAGAAATACATCTAATTTTAAGTACGGTAAGTTTCACGAAGTTTATATAAATGGAACGTTGCCGATGAACAAGGTTAGCAGACCTCTCGTTACTCACTGACATAATTTCACACGCGGTAAGAATGCTGTAAGAAGGTGTTGCTTTGATCTGTAAGGATAATTTGACCACTAGCAAGTGTCTATTCATTACTTTCGACTTGAAAAAAGTATTTTTTTTTCTATTAAAGCCAATAAGCCAGCGACATTTTTAGTACCATGTAGGTGCAACCATACGACACTATATAAAACAGCAATGTCTACTCTAACTTGTATCATTTTAAATATGGTCATAAAACAAGCAAACAAAAAATGATTCAAAGGCATATTTGTATCGAGAGCAGAAGCGACTAGAAAATGTCAAACCTTAAATATGCGACAAGCCGAAATTATTAAGATCCCGTGAAATGAGATTAAAAGGAAAAAAAAACCAACAAATAATTAATTTACTTTACTTTGAAAACTTACAATTACGGGCTACGTTAAGCGTGTGTCTAAACGCTTTTGAGTTGTAGACAGCTATGTAATATTATTTCCGGGAAATTAAAAATACAATAATTTTAATACATATTTTTATAAAACAACTGAAAATAGAGTGAGTGAGTGAAGAGAGTTGGGCGGTTCTCAATAGCGAAGGTCTTGAGAGCCGATGAGGGTGATTGAGGTGAGAATGGAGCAGCGACGGAATGAAAGGGCGGGGAATGGGAGATACCCAAGAAAACCCGCCGCCCTGCGCCATCGACTGGCACGTTTCCTGGTTCTCCTTGGTGGGGGGCGAGCAGGCTAACCGCTCAGTCACCGCGGTCCCAATTGAAAATGCAAATCTTACAGTTATAAGCACCCGTAAATACATTTAACAGTTAAATAATGAAACCAGAGAATAACTGCCTTAATTAATTTTAAGGCCTTCTGTTCATTACGGATTCTCTGTCATTTTTCTTGTCCAGTTAGTTATCTTCTTCTCGTTAGTAAATATTACGTGAACTGCTAGGTTCAGTTTATGGAACTTGATTTTGGTTTCTTTGTTATACTGCTATGCTTATTTTCGGAACTAAATACATTCAATATTCTCAATGAAATCATGCATTATCATTGCCATCGAACGTTTAAAAATAATACTCACACAGTGATTTTCAGTAACGAATTTCCTGTAAATTTCAGATACCTTCTTTTGAATTAACGGATGTTTCCATAAATCTAATAGCATGTTTTTGCATTTGCTATTTAATAATTTATATTTAATTTAAATTTGAGATTTTGAGTGTGTCTGAACGACGAGGAGACCTTAGTAGGGAACACTATTGATAGAGGAATAGGAAGAATCGCCCAACGCGCGTATTAACCCCTTAATATACTATACGGAAAAACTGGAATAAACAAAAACAGTGTATATACACAATTACTGGCTGTTTTTGCAGTAGCTTCAACACGATGTTTAATTTGTGAATACGTTTATTTGGAGAGTTAACAGAAATTGGAATAGCTTAACCATTTCAGACCTGATTTAATTTATTGTTTGAGGATGTTGCAAACCAGAAAGTTTATGACCCCCTTCAAACAGATACAGCACTTGTTTCGTTGTCACAACCAATAAACTGAAGGTTATGTGTTCGACTGTTGACATCACAATATTTCATAACATGGAACAGTAGCATGTTTTACGAATCAGATATCTGCAAGGAAGATCATTGGCCACAGTAGTTTAAAGTCCAAAAAATAACTTTCTTTTTGCGTGTTGTATGCAAATGTGTACACTGGGTCTGAATGTTGTGAATAACTATTTTATGGCAGTTAATAGGCGTTACAATTTAACAGAAATTCAACAGGAAGCAGAAATGTTAAAATGTGAGAGTCAATCTTTGAGAGATGACTGATTTCCACAGATAAAAGGCATCTAAATAGCAATTGTACGATACGAGCTGCAAATCTTACACGTCTGCAAGACCCCCGTCTCTCTTGGGCCACAGTGTTACCAAATGAAAACAAGTGCAGCGTCTTGTATACCACGACACTGGTGACCATTGCAGACCAAAGCTGGTCTCCACTAGTACCGGAATTATGGAACATCGCCGTTTAAAGTAAAGAACGAACGAGTATACTCGTTGAAATATGGCACGTTTCAGAATACGCGAAATCATAGTCGGTCTTGTACAAATTCTAGAAGCTAGCACCAACTTGGACATCACCTTTCCCTGGGCAATTCCATTGGTTTCTGTTGACACAAACTGTTTTATGACTGGTTGCTTCATGCGCCATGGATCTACTGAAATCCTTTTCATAGGTTCAAAAGTCCCAATTGTTTTGATACGCTCGCGAGTTATGTTCACACAAAAAGACTGATCATTTTGCAACAACTTAAACGAAAAGTTAGTGTGTACTTTTATAAATATGACTTATGACCATATTCATACAAGAGAGGGCTAAGGGCGTAGTTGAAATAATTATAATGGTAGAGGTTCTGCTGTAACTGAGAAGGTTTATTATGGTTTGTGAAACAAGTATAACAACAAGACATAATTGGCATGATACTGAATAATTAAACACTCGGGAGGGCTACTATAATTGATATTAAATTATGTTGCAACTATATTAACACGCCTGTTTATTTAGTCATCTATTACGGACAGTCCCCGCCTTAGTCTTGATGTCGGAGGCTGTTTCTAGCTTATTGGTTGATGGCGCGGTCGGACATAACCATGTTGTGATCTCCCCTGGCTGCTGGTAGGATGCGGAAAGACGCCGGGCCCCGCCTTACAGTGGCATGTACCAGTGCGTCGTTTAGGCGTCCATGTTCCCTATCGCTGGCTGGTGGAGGGGTTTGTTATGCAAGCGGCCTCGCCCGGTGGTTGCTGCAATAAGTTGTCGCAGTTCCCGGACTCCTGATTTCCTGAAAGTATTAGGCCAGGTTCATATGAGAATGAAGTCGGTTCATAACAATACGTTGAGGGGTTAAGTAACCTTCCCAACATTTCCCTAGAGTGATTTCTGGGAACACTGGATAACCGAAATCAGGACGGTTGGTCCAGTAAACGAACCCTGGTTCACTGGAATGCAACCCGAGTTGCTTGCAATTGCGCCACCTCGCTCGGTAGTATGATTACGGGAACAAAATTCTATTTTCCTCGTGCGGGATTTTTTATTTGCGCGAACGAGAAAATTGAAAATCCTTTCTGTTGTATAGGACACTGGATTTTAACACGAACCAGAATAATCTGAGCTCATCGCTCTGAACATCCAACCTCGTATTCGTATAGTATAAACGTTTCAACTAATTATTCATTAGTAATAAATGTCGGCTACTTTTCACTTTCTGGGAAAATTAGTGTGTGTGCACTGAGAAAAAAAAAAGCCAACAAAATATATGTTCGTATAGGGTCGAAAAATATATTTAGTTGCGCCACCAAAATATTATGTTGAGTAAAAAACTTTAAAAACAACAAAATTGATTTTGTTCATCTAACAAAATACACGCGTGAATTAACAAAACCTTTGTGCTGGGGCAAGGACTGTCAACAAAATATTTAGTTGAATCAACTCTTTATGTTTGTTTCGTCACTCATTTGATTGCTCTCGTTAGGAAATACAGCTCGAGAATCAATTTAAATTTCTTGTGACAATTAGGATAGTATTAGTGTGTGTTAGTGCATTTTACTAATGCTCAATAATGCTACAAACCCCCTACTAAACAAGTTCAACAAGAAACTGAAAAGTAAAGTTGCAAAATATAAAATATTTATTTCCGCACGTTGTCCAGTGTTCGAAATGTATGTATTTAATAATAGTCATAATTAATCGGTAGTCAGTTTGGCAGAGAATTGCTAGGGTGCAGCGTTCGGGTGAAAACGCTGCATGTTAGAATATCAGTTGGTCTTATACTTCCTCGGTTTGATCGGATCTGCTTAATTTAAATAGAGCCAAACAAATCGCTAGTTGCGCCAACCATATCTTCATTTGAGGCAGTCAAACAAGAACAGCCAAATATTTCTGTTTCAACAACGAAATATTTAACTGCTCGTATACGAACAATTCATTTGGTTGCGCCAAACAAATTGTTTGATTCAACTAAATCTTTCTTTTTTTTTTTTTCAGAGGGAAATGTTGGCAGCCTGCAAAGTTGGTGTTTTGCTCATTTCTGATGCTTGAAGGTACAGAATGATGTAACGCGAATTCCTCAACTGCCACTGGAGGTACCTATATGCGATAACTTCTTTTTTACTGTGGAAACAAAAACACTTCGTGCAACCTCGTTAATTTTTGTCCTTGAAAACAGAAATGGTTGGAAATACTGAGAGTTGCCATATTTTGTATGTGCAGAGCTCCGTTCCGTTTATATTCGTTATGGACCTGGTTTCCATATAATAATCACACTTACGTAAAATTATCGTATTTATAACGACATTCTTAATGTCCCTTCTCCATCGTGGAAGGCGAATGACATGTTGAAACAAATAACGTAACATTGATCTTGAAAAAATTACTAAAATTATACCGTTTTAAAGATGAAAGATAATTTTCCTGATGGAAATAGGTAATAAAATATTGTATCATTAATTCAAAATACGGTCTCATAGTTTTATAATGAACGAAATATTAAAAAGTTCTGTTACTCACAAGGGTACCACTTGCACTGAAACCTACACCAAGGAATGGAAAAACATACGCTTGCTAAACTAGCGTCACGGGATTCAATCATAGGAGAAAATAATCATGGGTTGACCAACAAAGCTGAAAATTTATGACATGGAGAAAGCGGGATTGCCTGAGCCAAGCACGAGATTATGATGCTGAATGTGACACCTTGGAAGTTGTGGCACGCGTTAGGTGCCACGCGCGTTTGGCGAAGAATTGACGGTCCGAGCCAGTGTGGACACTTGTGGCGATTTCCCCGTGTCGTTTCGTGACAAGAAAACCAAGAAAACCCGCCGTGGTTCAGCGCAGAACGTCCAGAACCTCGCAGCGTTAAACCCAATCATTAAACGCAGCACCGACTTCCACTCCAGCGTGCAGCTACGCGTAGATCGTAAACCATCGTCAAGGCCCGACATTGCGCCGAGGCGTAATGACACACTGCGCGCATAACTTGAGGTGTCTAAACTCTCGCTTGGCCATAAGAAACTGGAGATTATGTGACGCCATTGGCGGGAAATAAACACCACTTGCTGATTCAACTTAACCTCACTTCAGGTTGCGTATGTGCCGCCTACAGGTAGCCGTGGATAAACACGAGATTTTTTAACACGAACGTAACTCAGCAAAGCCACAGACTGCTTAAGAATGCATGAACGACACAGTCACGTAAACCACGAACTCCAGCCAGGTATAGCCTGTCCACGGTGGAGTGAGCATTTTTTATGCCCTGGTTATTATATTCCTATCGTCAGTTTGTTCATCCTTCCATCACTTTTTAAAATAAATATTGCCACGTATATAATAAACACAGTGTATATATTTCACCGGACTCGAAAGTTAACTTCTAAGGTTACAAAAAAAATATATCTATTGACTGTTATTCAAAATGAGAGGGCTTTCAAACGTGCTCACTTTACCGTAAACCGGCCTACACATGTCGGAACTCCCTTTCGCCAGTGGGTCCACGCTGGTGGCGTGTAATGAAGTGACACGTTAAAATAAGCTAAAAAGGCTTAATTCATCATTGCCCTAATCCCAACCGCTTCCGAGGAATAAATGCATAAAGTACACAACCACGAAATACCGGGTTGTATAGGCAACACGCAGTAATGCTAACATAATATCACAAAATACCATTTACGGTGGGTTAATACAAATACAAGAATTAATTGTGTGAGATGAGTGTGAATGGTATCCAGGTTTTGTAAGTTAACTATATATATATATATATATATATATATATATATATATATATATATATATATATATATATATATATATATATAACATTCGTTTTACCTGCCTCGTTTTTCCATGTAATTTTTATCCATTGTCATACTTTTTCTGACTATTATTTTCAATAGCAGCAATTAGGATGTAATATACTAAAAATATAGAAAAATAATTTTATCCCCAAACGCCATATTAGACCTTTGTGCAAATCCGTAGAACGCTGAGTGGAAATGTTGATTTCCCGTGCATACGACAATGACTTTCGCGACGGTAGGGCGATGGTCATACACCCCTGTCTTAGCTTGATTGTCAAGTCGATCCCCGGAGGTGGTCTCAGTGCTAGTATTACCATAATCACCATCTCGGCGTCTGACGGGTGGTGGGTAGGGGGGGTGCAAAGTATCCCCTCCTCTCTCTCTCTCTCTCTCTCTCTCTCTCTCTCTCAGGGACGCGAATGCTCCGAGCTCTTCAACACCAGCGCAGCTGAATTCCCCTCTTGCAAGCAGCTGCATGTAACTTTAACGGGCCCATTCCGAGACACAAATAATGTTTCTAAAAGTTCCTTAGCAAAGCTTCGCAAGAAAGAGTTCGTGCACCTAGTTATTTTGTAAATTCATACGGATCATCATCGTTAGTATTTTACACTCGATAAACCCGTTTTCTGGAAAACTGACGGTGCTATTATTCTGAAAAGCAACTTGAACTTAATGTCTTGATTTCTTTCCTCCACACTGTAAAAAAAATTCTGATAAACTACCTGAACTGTAATAGAAGATTTTAACCTGTACAATGTATGGAAATAGTATTCCGTATCAAGCTGAAGAAATGGGAATGTTATCCATAGCTACTATTCAAAGTTGGGAACTTCTCTACGCATTTGAATTTTTCCTGAGCAACTGTAGGAACTTTACCATGGCTGTATGGGAAAAAATTTACCATTCTCAATTTGTTAGTGTACATATATACCGATATGGCGAAATAATACAAATAATTTCTTAGAGTGCACTTGTTGGGGTGCACTGAACACTATTGCTATGTAATGAATGCTTGCAAAGCGGAAGTTGGTACACTACCTATAGTAAAAATTGGAAATACACACTAAGTACGAGAAATTGTCTCCTCTGAGTCTCGTACATTGTTAGTTCAAGTTGTAACAGAAATGTTTAGTGAAATGCTAAGAGTCTAGAAAGTATTTTGAAAAAGTTCTGAACTTGTGCTAAGTCTTTTAAAGTTAAAAATAGAATTGTAGCTGTCATATGATAGCGTTTTAAAATTCTTTAGTTACAACATGTAATGTCTAGAGACCTGAAAAAAAATTCGCGTTATTATTTGGAGACATGTTGAACTTGAAACACACGTACCTCTGCAATACGATTGTCGTTGGACCATACTTCATGTGACGCACCCTGGGCGACTCTGCACAAATAAAGGCACACTTCACAATTGTGTGTAACAATCGCGTGTAGCACAGTCAGAGAGGGAGCGTCTTCAGATCTATGCAGCAGCCAATGGAGAAACGACGCCGGCTCTAGTGTATACATTACTATGAAGTTCAGCCTGATGCCAAAAAATTACGCGGATTTTGGGTGTCCCTAGTAATGTCCCATGCGGAGATGTGTCCATTACCTGTAGGACTAGGCTTCGTTGCTAGGGATGAAGCGGAGTAGCCGGAATGCAGGGATGGGGGGGGGGGGACAGGAGATATCCGTTAAAACCCACCGACCAGCGGCGTAGTTCAGCACGAATAAAATGTGCAAAAGTTTGGGAGCGATTCCGCCAGGAAGTGAACTCGGTTCGTCTTTGTGGAAGGCGCACTCTCTACCTACCACTCTACTGCGGCCCCTAGGCCTACAGTGCGTGCACCCTTTATAAACCGAACAGTCATTACGATCGCGATCGTGGCCATGTTGCTTATGGAGGACTCTTAAGAGGAGTGTGAAGTGAAACTTTTTTGTGAAATCGTTGTTTGCGCGTATTCGCGTATCTCGGTAAATATATGTTCTGAAAAAACTACTTTTTGACATAAAAAAAAAAAAATAAAAATAAAAAAAAAAAAAAAACAAGTATCTATACCTCCATATTTTTACTTTTAACATATTAAGTATATTCAAGGAGAAAGAAAATTCGTGAAAATAGTCTAATATCGCATTTTTTTTTTAGCTTGCCTATGCTGTTCCTTAATCGGCAAGAGAAAAGTACAAACGTACAAGCGTAGTTAGATCTGTGGATTTTTATTGCATGCAATAAAGTGACACTGTTACAGATCTGATCTGCACAGTTCAGGACCACGGCGGCAACACTGCACGCCTTGCACGTAGGAGCTAAGATGCACTTAGAAGTGCGTGTTCGCGTCGACCGTATCGCTCCCTCGCTTCTCGACCTCGAATGCGCAGGTACACACACGCCTCTGCAGACCAGTGATGTAACAGCGAGGAAGCGTAGCCCAGTATTCCGAGAGTATTTCTAGCGGGGAATGAACTTCGTGTTAAATTCCTGCACCTCTCGTTTATAAACGGTTGATGCTGGTGTCGCCGATCACGCAGTGCACACGCTCGAAGAAATTTTTTTCTATATTTACCACTTCAGCGTATACGCACAGTGACGAAACGTGGATGGTAAATTGTTTTTCCATGCATACATGACAACGTTCCTACAGTTGCCCATGCTCACATGTAGTACATAACCTAGGCCACCACTTGAGCGCTAGTGCGTCTGTGGCAAATCGTTCGGCACCAGTAATTCTGTAACGTAGTGCACTGCAGCATAATAAAACCACCTCGTTATGATAGTCAGATTTTTTAATATTATGCACCACGTGACGAAATATTAAATTGGATGTCAGCAATATTTGTGACTCAGTTAGCGAGTAAAAAGAAATGAATACTGTCCCAAAGAAATATGTTTGCTCGGCTACACTCAGTGCAGGACCCAATATGTAGAATGCGTAGTATCTCAGCTTTGCCAGCCCCACTCTCGTTAAAGGCAAACAATTATTTGCCACACCAGCTGTGGAACTTATTTTTCATAATTACACACATACAGGGGCACTTGTTTAATCATTTTCAACTGAATATATGTAACTGAGGGATAGGATAAAACGTGCAGCTCAAATAATCAAATATACTTGGATGGCAATGCACAAATAAAAGAAAATAGTGGTTTAACTAAGCTGCCATTAGTACGTGGTCTTTTTTCAAATACCCTTACGTGACACGTATTAACAGTCTGATTTAAGCACTTTAAATGTACGTGGTCCTCTCAAAATAAAATATTTTTATTTCAGTTCAGAAAAAATGTAACTTGGCTGTCTCAAGTAGGTAAAAACATTTGACTTCCCTCTCAGGTAAAACTTGTGCTTAAAGTGTGCTGGAGCTAATATATGCCCCTTGCCAACATGGCGTCGTGTAGAATGTTCTACGCCAACCGCGTAACGTAGCAAAGTCGAAGGTGAAATAACTTAAAAAACTTGATATAAAAAATAGTTCTTGTAGTGGAATATTAGGTTACAGGCTCAGGCAGGGCGTTGTTTCTTGTAGAAAGAACGGAGGTAGGAATTGCAGGTATGGGTACGGTCCTACTTTACGTGGCTCACCGGCTCACGGACGGTATGTCTAGCTAGCTAACTTAAACTGCTGCTGAAATAAAACTATGCGGAGTGCTTACTCTCACAACTCGACGCAAAAAAAAAACAAATAATAACTGCAGCGAGCTGTTAGAGCTGTAACATCCTAACTTACAATTTAAATACCTAAGGTACGTCGAACTGTAGGACGAGCGTCCTAGCCTTACGACTACCTCAGTTGAAAGTTGGTTGGCAGAGAGAGAGAGAGAGAGAGAGAGAGTGAACTGTAGGACGAGCGTCCTAGCCTTACGACTAACTCAGTTGAAAGTTGGTTGGCAGAGAGAGAGAGAGAGAGAGACAGAGTGAACTGTAGGACGAGCGTCCTAGCCTTACGACTAACTCAGTTGAAAGTTGGTTGGCAGAGAGAGAGGGAGTGAACTGTAGGACGAGCGTCCTAGCCTTACGACTAACTCAGTTGAAAGTTGGTTGGCAGAGAGAGAGAGAGTGAACTGTAGGACGAGCGTCCTAGCCTTACGACTAACTCAGTTGAAAGTTGGTTGGCAGAGAGAGAGAGAGAGACAGAGTGAACTGTAGGACGAGCGTCCTAGCCTTACGACTAACTCAGTTGAAAGTTGGTTGGCAGAGAGAGAGAGAGTGAACTGTAGGACGAGCGTCCTAGCCTTACGACTAACTCAGTTGAAAGTTGGTTGGCAGAGAGAGAGAGAGAGAGAGAGAGAGAGAGAGAGAGAGAGAGAGTGAACTGTAGGACGAGCGTCCTAGCCTTACGACTAACTCAGTTGAAAGTTGGTTGGCAGAGAGAGAGAGAGAGAGAGAGAGAGAGAGAGAGAGTGAACTGTAGGACGAGCGTCCTAGCCTTACGACTAACTCAGTTGAAAGTTGGTTGGCAGAGAGAGAGAGAGAGAGAGAGAGAGATAGTGAACTGTAGGACGAGCGTCCTAGCCTTACGACTAACTCAGTTGAAAGTTGGTTGGCAGAGAGAGAGAGAGAACTTTCAAGCGACCCGCGCGGCCTAACCCTATGCTGAGCTCACCAGCCAATCGGAGTACAGTATTTGAACCTGTTAACCAATCGCGAGGCTTCCTGACTAACGAACTAAAATGACACACTCCAAACGGCCTAAATCCCTGTTCCATAGAGTCTCGGGTCTCGTAGAAGTTAATAAAAAAAAATACAAAAGAAATTCCGTGAAACATTAACAATAAAGGTGAGAACAAAAATGCAAAATTTTAGTTATTAATGAAAATATAAACAAAAGAAAATTTAGCTATATATTTCAACTAACCATTAATTATTGCCATTTGTACATCTAAGTTTAAATATCCTAACCATAAGAAAAATGAAAAATAAAAATAATTAAAATTACGAAAAATAAAACATATGTGAAACAAACATTGATTATGAAAAATAGGTGCAGATCGTGAAAAATATTACGTCACACTCAGTTGAAAATAAAATCATAACTGCATAGGCGAATTCCCAACTTTGTACACTATCTACCAAAAAGTAAACAGGTACCCGTGAAGATAGGTAATTCAGTACGTCAGTTGACTTGTGTTTCACGGCCTTCGGCGTAGGACCGCTGGTGTTTGTCCGTGGTAGCATGAACACAGAGGCCTATTGAAACGTTCTGAATAACGAAATGCTCCCAACATTGTGGCGTTTTTACGGAATGGACCCGTGTTACTTCCAGGATGACAATGCCAGGTGCCATGTTTCAAGGGCTACTATGCAGTGGTACGCCGACAACAATGTTCGCCGATTGGACTGTCCCGCCCAGAGCCCCGACCTGAACCCTATAGAACATCTTTGGGACGAATTGGATCGCCGGGTGAGGGCTCGTCAGGCGCGGCCATAATCCATTGCTCAACTCATGGTATGGTTGCAAGAGGAATGGCGACGAATCCCCGTGGATGTCCTGCAAACACTCGTAGAGAGCATGCCAGACAGGGTGGCTGCTGTTATAGCCGCAAGAGGTGGCCCTACGAGATTCTAACGGGGTGACAACCACCGAGCAAACATTGTGGACATGTGCCCAATTACTTTTTGGTAGATAGTGTATATTAGAAACGCTAAACATTACCATACTTTCAGACTGGCATATAGTATTATGTCCATACCCTGTATAGGTTAGAAGCTTCCATTGCAGTTTAGCAAGTTTACGAGAATATTTTTACAGTGATAGTTCTCTTGTTTAAAGTAGCACATTCGACGCATGCACAGCGCTCACCAAAACATTACGCGGTAGCAACTAACGAGTTCCAAAATAATAGCGTGAGAAAAGTGGGCCCAAGGCGTGAAGGAATTACACTGAGAACCCATCGTAGCCCCCAACCGTCCTAGCAAGAAATTCTTCGTACCAGAATAGTTTTTAAAACCTAATGTTTCTCTACAGGTTACTGAAAGACTTTCGGATTTTTTTTTGACGCAGAAAATCTTCTCCCGAGCGCATCGCGAAGTTCCGTGTCGTAACTACAGACGTCTCATTGGCCCACTCAAACGGGTGTAGAATGTTCACGGTAAAATGAGGATTATTGAATTCCCTGCATAATATATACTTGTGTGTACGTTGCGTATTCTTCCGCCTTATGTAAAATTAGCATTTCCATGGGCCTCATCGCTTTATTCATCCGTAGGTCAAGTGAAACTGTGAAATTATTATATAACTAGATACTGTACAATTCTGCTCATTTCTTACACTTCGATGCATTAAAAAAAAAAAAAAAACAGAAAGTGAAAGAAATAATTTATGTTAACACAAATGGTTACCTAACAGTTTTTATTCGACATTAAGATATTGAACTACTTTCCATCGATCGTTACCAACTGGACTGGGTGCATGTCACTCGGCGCACCCGTTAAAATATATGCAGGCAGGGGCAGTGACATTTTTCTAATGTTGATTTCAAAAGTGCTCACTTTATCGTGAATGGCCTTGAAGTAAATTCTCACATACACACAAATCAGCAAGGGAAAAAAATTATGCAAACATGTGCATACGGACGTTGAAAGCTAAGAAGTGCTCGCAACATATTTCCTATTCGCCACTTACATAGGGAGCACTAAGCACACATTTGTATTTGTTATTATAAAATTTTACCGCTGCCATTAGAAGTCCTACGAGTAAAGACCGGAAACATCCGCGAATTTAATAACCTGTAGACCAGACTCTTTATTCGTTTGCAAACCACAACATTTACTCAGTGATTTGTCAGAAAGAGCATAGTTTTTTTCCCCCCCCTCGTAAAATGGAGCTAATAGATCAAAATGACGTAACAACTCTGGGTAAATGTTGAATGTTATCAGCAGGGACACCCAAATTTCGCGAAAGTATTTTAAGACCAGTTGTATTTCATAACACTTTGGCTCAGATCCACTTTCGTGATCGGACGGTTCCCATATAACGCGTCTTAGGTGTCGGCCAGCGAATCACAGACCTACACTATCGGAGCTATTCAATTATGATTGGCTAGTGAAATAAGAAACTGTCCTCTCACAAAGACACGCCGCCAATAAGCATAACAAAAAAACTACTGATACGTCGTAGCGTTTATGAAATCTAGCATGAGCGGAAATATTTTCGCGAAATTAAAATGTCCCTAGTTATCGTTATACTATAGTATATTCATAGTTTATTCGCACTTTTTGAACCAAAGCTTTAAAAATTCATCACATGTAGGACGTCTTTAGTTATTTTCTAAACATACCATGTATCATAATCTTTTATACCCCTGCTAACAAAAAAGTATCCCATTTGTAGTTAAATTGAAGTTTTACCAATATGTTGTTCAAAAATGATATTGTTTCGTTTGTAATAAATATTTTTAAAAACATTGATGGAACGTATGTGTTGGCATCACTTAGGAAGAAACAATTCTCACACAAAATATTATTACAATTGAGTGCGCACGAACTCGGTGCGTTGTCTTTTGGTGTAATTTTATAGGCTTATTTAAATTTAGTTTGCGCGAGGCGGAGGAATATCCTGGAAGTAGAACTTTAGCAGGCTTAAGAATAGTATGAAGTATCCTCGTGAATGGAGTAAAAAGTGACACACATATTGTGACGGAAATATATATGCTGTGTTTTTTAGCTGTCATAACTTGGCCGCGAAGAACCTTCTGAAAGATACAGTTTATACCATACAATTACTGGGACCTAACTTCATCTATTATTTGTTTTTCGAGAATTTTTATTTTCCCTTACAACGTGAACGATTTGATATAATTACTGCACTACCACAAGCATAAGATCTGTGGTTTAAACGTACGTTCAGATAAGATATATAATAGAAAACAGGATTTCACATAGACAACAAATATGACATAACTCGTGCTTTCATTATTGTGTTATTATTATAGATATTCGAAATTTATGTAACCGTTAAAAGTAAAGTTATTTTTTCAACGGCCCCACTCTTCGAAGAAAGCGTTGATTCGAATTTATTACAGCACGCGTCGTCCATAAGTAGAATAATTCCTCGATTTATTAAGCAGTTAAACGTAGACGTAAAATAAATTGCATTAGAAACGACAAGTCAGTAAGTGAACAAGAAATAATTTTGTATTCATAGAGTTACAGGATGTGTGTTTCAATAAACTAGAATTTCAGGTTTTAGTTTTTTATTTGTATACTTCCCAAGATTGAACAGGCATTACACTTGTCAACAAGACAAAAGCAAAAAAATGATGTTGTATAATAAGAGATTGTAGAGTAATACTATCAAAAGAAATATATGCTGAAAACAAAAAAAAATGATTTTGTAGATCGAATACTTACTCCACTATTCTAATGTCATTTACTTCCGGGCGAATTCTTACAAAGGGGCCACAAATCATAATACGCATTCTTACAACTGCAGTGCAAAACAGTTTCATATTTTCTTTTCCTAGTAACGAATTAAAGAAAATATTTAATTTTATTACTTTCTGAAGTTAACACATTTGGGAAGGCCAAATTACGGGCTAAATCACAAATTATGAAAATCCTTTAACACTCTTAAAAAAAAAAAATTGAAAAAAAAAAAAAGCCAACTTGGGAAGTTACTAAAACATACGTAAGAATTTATTACTTTTCAGTGTTTCTCTTTTCTTCTCTTAAAACTTCAAATAATGTTAAACAAGCATCTTTCAAAAACATTAACAACTCATTGAGTTTTTTTTTTTCTCCTTTGCTGATTTTAAACGTGCTTGAGGATTTTGTTTTCCAAGTTTTGCAAGGTCGTTTCTAATTTTTCACATCAATACGTGTTATAGGTTTCTACATTAAACTTACATTTTTTAGTGAATCCAATATTTTATTCTACGCACCAAAATACCCGAAAAAATGTTTTTTTTTTTTTTTCATTCTTATTTTATTAACACGTCGTCAGCCACTCTAGTTCAATTCTATTCTTTTCTTCAATCTGTGTTCTTCGGATATGCACTTTCAAAATAAACCATTTCCATTAGCGGCATTATAATATGGACTTATTTGTTTTTTTTTTTTTTTTCAGTAATATTCTTAGAAGTGCCTTCACAAATTTATTTCGAGTACGTTACTCGCTACATTTTGCGAACGGAAGCATATTTCTTATGAGCGTCAAAATGTCTTAAGTCTGTTTCGACTTTTTCTCTGCGAGAAATCGCATCACCAACTTGTTCGCGTAGGCCTATATTTTATCTCGTTTTCCATATCACTGAAACGAGAGACTGTCAAAGCAATATGAAAATGAGAACTGGACGTATAATGAAGATGATAATATTGCAGTTTTGTGACGTAGGTGATTCTTAGCGTGTATTTCACACCACGCAGTAATCATTGCATCTTATCGTTGATGAGGACTTGTGTATGTCACATACATTCTTTCTTTTGAATCGACTCTTTATACCGTCTACAATTTATAAAATTATTGAAATATTTCTAAATTCTAGATCTATAAAGCTTGTTTAACTTATAAGCACGTGTAACAAAAAATAATTTACTGTACATGAAGTCCGCCAGTTTCCTGCTTAAGCCACAGAATGTTTGAGAATACGAAAGTGATACCGCCATCTGTAACATGAACTGCAATCATACAGGGGCCGCGGTGGAGTAGTGGTTGGACTACTCCCCTCTCACCAAGGCGAGCCTGGTTCGATTGCTGGCGGGGTCGCTCCCGGATATTCGCACGCGGGAATCGTGCCGGACAACGCCACTGCTCTGCGGATTTCCTCGGGGGTATCCCGTTTCCCTCCGCCCCTTCATCCCGGCGCTGCTCCATCCTAAACCTCGCTCCACCCCTCGTCGGCTCTCAAGACATCGACGCCAAGATCCACCCAGATCCCTTCACTCACTCACTCGCCCACTCCAACAGTTACACGGCGAAGAAAATTGCTTCGCTGGCCAACAACATGTCGCATCGCGACACCGTTCGCCAATCACCGCCCGCCTGCCGGCAGCCGAGCCAGTGGGGAATCTTCCCGCGGCACGCAGCCGCCAATGATGCGCAAGGCCAGCTTCTAGAGACTCGCGCATCCAATCAGAGAGTGCATGGGGGCGACGCCATTAAAGGAACAGCCACGCGATTTATCTTCTTTGTACGTGCCCATTATGTTTATTATTTATGTTAGTGTTTGTAGTCTATTCACGGCATAGTCTCACATTTCGAATCAAACCTTGTGATAATCACCCCATGTATGACGTGTTTGGTTGTTTCGTAAGTATTCCATGAACCACGAGCGTTTGAAATACATGTTAAAATAAAAGTAACTTATTTTTAGTTAAAATGAACATGAATTATATTTTTAATTTATAAATTATAATATCTTATTTATTATACACTGAGAGAAAAGCCAACGAAATACTTGTTTGTTTAGGGCCAGAAATATATTTAGTTGCCCCAACAAAATATTTTGTACGGTAGACAAAACTTGAAAAATAAACAATTAGATTTTGTTTCTCTAACAAAATACACGATTGAATTAACTATACCTCTATGCTGAGCAGAAATAAACTAGACCGTCAACAAAATGTTTGGTTGAATCACCTGCATACATTTGTTTGATTACTCATTTGATTGCCTGCATTCGAAAATACAGCTTGTCAGTTCGTATTTTTTTGTGACGATTAGATTTGTAATAGTGTTTGTTAGTGTAGCTAATGACGCTTTATAACGGTATGAACATCCTAATAAAACAAGTTAAACAGGAAACTAAAAAGGAAAGCTTTAAAACTTGAAAAATTTATTTGCGGACGTTGTCCATTATTTTAACGTATCTATAGGCCGTTCAAGGTAAAGTGAGCACTTTTGAATCCCTGGTTACTTTTTTCTTTCAACGAATTTATATGCTTCCACAACCTTTTAATGTAAACCCTGTCATGTTAATAATAAACGCAGTGTATACATTCACCATACTGAAAATCAAAAGTACAAGACCACAATGAAATGTATTTATTGGTTATTAGGTCTGATTAAACGGCTTCAAAAAGTGCTCATTTGATCGTGAACGACCTATATTTAAAAACAATCAATATTTCAACAGTAGTCATTTTGACTGCGGTTACTAAGGCGTAACGCTCGATCGCAGATGGTGTGGGTTCGAACCCCGGTCTCGCCTTAAGTATTTTTTTATATTAAACGAAACATTTTAATGTACGTAGAGCCAAACAAATTTTTAGATGCACCAACTATATTTTTGTTTTGCGGCAAACAAAAAAAAAAGACCAAATAATTCGGTATCAACAGCAAAATATTTTATTGCCCCTGTACAAACAATTAATTTGCTTGCGCCAAAAAAAAAAATTGTTCGATTCTACAAAACCTTTTTCTTTGTGTAAATGTGAATGAAAACTGAAAGAAAATCGGTGTGCTGGTAATGCCTAGTAATAAATAGTTCTCATACCAAATATTATTAAGCAGAGTGGGAGAAAATACAGTCCGTTGTCCCGTTTGTGTAATTTTCCAAACCGGTTAATCTTTGTTTGCACGAGGCGGAAGAACAGCATGAACGCAGAACTTACTCGGGATTTCAGAAATGTTTGGAATAAGAATGGATGGACTATATCGTGTGCTGCGAGCGCACTCGAATAGTCGCAAGGCCTTAGCAGAAGAACACTGGACATTCAGGAAGGGGAAAAGAATCGGCCAGGTTCTGTACTGAGGAACCACGTCTGTATTTGCTCGGGGAACCGAAATTAGGACGCCGGACTAGAACTCGAACCCGGGTCCTCCCGAATGCGCACTGAGAGAACAGCAACAAAATATTTCTTGGTATAGGGAAAAAAAAAAAATCATTTAAAGGCTGTTCAGGATAAAGTGAGAACTTTTGAAATCAACCATAAAGACGGTTCACGATAAAGTGAGCACTTTTGAAATCAACTTTAGAAAAAAGTCACTGCCCCTACCTGCATAGATTTTAACGGGCGCAGTGAGTGACATGCGCACGGTAAAGTTGGTAACGATGTATGGACAGTAGTTCCATATCTTAGCGTCGAATAAAAAGTGTTAGGTGACTGTGATGATTTAAATTGTTTCTTTCGATTTCGGTTTTTCAATTCATCAAAAAGTAAAAATGAACATATTTGTAAAATGTTTACTTTTCTTATAATTTCACATTTTGACTGGACCGACGCATGGATAAAGTGGCGAGGCCCAGGGCAATTTAAATATTGCATAAGGCAGAAGAATACACAATGTGAGTACAAGTAGATACCAAGCAGGCTTTCCAGAAGTGATCATTTTATCGTGAACAGACTACAGGTGACCAAACAACATGTTTACGAGTAAACAAAACTTAAATAGCAACAAAATTAATTTCATTCATCTTACAAAGTACTCGCTCGGATTACCAAAACATGTGTGTTGTATCAAAATAAATTATACTGTCAACTAAATTTTTTGGTGAATCAACTGCATACAATTGTTTGGCCACTCATTTAATTGCATTTTTTTTAAGGTCTGTTTGCGCTTTTTTTTTTTTTGACAATTAGGACAGTAAAAGTGTTTGTTGGTAAATTAGTATATTTTGCTTAAGAATGGTATAAACACCCTAATGAAACAAATTCAACAGGAAACCAAAAAAGTAAAGTTGTGATTTTTGTTTGCCCGCGTTGTTAAGTATTTCAAATGTGTGTATTTAAAAACATTCCGTTTACAATAATGGTTATTATAGTTGAGATTTCTTAGGCGTAGCGCTAGGGAACAGGTGGTCTAAGTTAGAAACCCGATGGGCTTCTAATTCTTCTATATAAACTGTACCAATGAAACCAAAACCGAAAAGTGAGGGTATACAAATAAATCTTCACGATTTTGAAAATAAGGATAAAATATCTATTTTCCGTTATCTATTTCAATTTGGCTTCGTTGCCGCCTCTGATTTTTTTTTTTACGGTAAATTTCTCAATACAAATAGTAAACACTCGTAAGTATGTTTATTTCATGTAATTATTTTTTTACATTCAACAAAAACAATATTTAATATGCCAGTGCAGTCGGTCGTCACTTATTCAATCAGTGGAATTGTTTCACGTCACCAATTCCAATCAGTGAAAATTCTTTTCACTGAGAGCATCAGTGGTTCTCCGCTGATTCTAAGTGGAGCCATTTTCACTGATTCGAGTAGTTGAACTTCACTGCGAATCAGCGGTTTTCCACTGATTCGCATTTAGAGTGTAGCGTACTTAAGAGCCAAACAAATCTTTAATTGCACCGACCGAGTCTTCGTTTTGCGGCACCCAAATAAGAACGAAATAATTTGATTTCAACAAAAAAAAAAAAAAAAAATTTCTTTCCCCACACAAGCAATTGTACTAATTTGCTTGTGTCAAGCCAACTCCGTTTGATTCAACAAAGCCCTTAGTGCGATCCCTGGGTTTTACCACACGACAACATCGCTCCGATAGAACTGCATGCTTTGACAAACTTTTTTTTTTTCCCCCCAAAGAGTCTCGGCAATACGTTAGTTCACGTGCAATTATTCGAACGGGTGTTCTGGCGCGTAGGGTTTTCTCCGAGTACTTTCGTTTTTTGTTTCCGTAGTATTCGTTTCGCCCCGGCTCCACACCTTCGTCTCACCTTGCACACTGAGCTCGAGTCGCCGATATCAATAAGTGAGATAACATTCACATTGTTCAACGATTTGTTCCTGGTATTTGCAACGAAGACCGTTTGAATACTTGATAAATTACTTTGAGGAAAAGTGGAGCATACATTTTTTGTCTCACGTTTTCGTTGTGAATAATTTGCAGGAGTTTGTCGGTGTTGTTTTGGAAACACGCTGTGTAGTATCTGCGTTATAACACATACAAAAGTAGAATCCTAGCATAATTAAAGGACTTATTTTATTATACAATATGCTAAGGTTAGTCGAAGGTAGGTGGTTTTGACAGTTGTGTGGGAAGAAATGCAGTTAATTGTTACGAAACAAGAGATAGTTACAGCATAGCTGATATATCTATTCTTCCCCCACGTTCTCGCTATGGTTCATATTGGTAGGACAGTCAAATTTAATTTATTTTGGTATTACACATATTAAAATAAAAGTTTGTTCGGTAATAGCACTATTTAGTTATATATTTCCTAACATTAGGCCCTATTCTTTTGTTACAAAAGGGGGGGGGGGGGGAGTTAGTTTAAAATTAAAGAAAGTACTGTAGTTTTGGAAGTTATGGATAGCGGATCTCTTTCTTTGAAGTTTTGAAAATGTAGTATTTATTTTTGATTTGCAGTAGTAATATTTTATTTAGAATTGGTAAAACTAGTGTAATTTATTTTATTATATCCCTAATTATATTTACATGTGACTCATTGTGTTATCTTTCCATTGTGATCATTTCTGACTGCATTGATTACTTTGGAACATATAGTTTTGTCTTTACTATGAGTTATTTTTATTTACTTTCATGTATATATTGTATGTATTTCATGATGATGATTCTTACTTTTCGGGTCTGTGAGGCTGTTTCGGTATTGCCTTAGCTTGTTAGAATAATTCGTGGTTGTGATAATTTTTCATCTTTTAATTTACTTCAATGCTTAAAATGATAGGTATTGTTTGCATGATTGTCTTATAATTATGCCCATCAAATCAACGGAAGTTTAATTTTCGCGTGAAGTAGATTGGTTTCAGTAGGAAGAAGAAATGCCATACGAAGTGCACGAGAAGTTTTATTTTTACTTCAAAACAATAATAGCGATACACTCTCTTTATTCATATTGAGTTAATATGTTCTCTTCACCGATGTTGGGTGCTATTTAACGACCATTGCGTAATTATGTACACGGATATCGCGATACCGTACAAGAAATCGTGGTTTAATGCTTAGATTCAAGTAATAGGTTCTTGCGCATTATTGCCAAGTGCAAAATATTTGGCGTGTGAAAATTTTTATCAAGATGCGATTTTAAATAAAATATATAAAGTCTTGTTGTGATCGTTACTTGTAATGGCACGTGCCTTTCCAAAATTTTCAAAAGACGTAAAACTATATATTTCCAATGCATTAGAAACATAACTGCAGTAATTCTCCAGACTTAGTAGGTTAGGGTAATTAAAAAAAAAAAAAAGTATATTGTATTATTATATTTCCTTGGGGTACAGAATCCGATATTATGTTCTGTGCATTTGTATAGTGTATTTTCACTTAAGCCAGGATTACTGGTACTTTATGTGACAGTTTATTAATACGACGGATCACGCTTTGGAGTCTGTACTACTTCAACGAGACACGTGACGATCATCCCACGCGAAGTAGGGATTACGTTCGCGTGGTAAGAAACTGGTCGAGGTCTGTCTCTGAACGTGTTTCCTGTACCACGTGATCTATTTGGAGTCTGTACTACTTCAACGAGACACGTGACGTTCATCCCACGCGAAGTAGGGATTACGTTCGCGTGGTAAGAAACTGGTCGAGGTCTGTCTCTGAACGTGTTTCCTGTACCACGTGATCTCGTCGGAAAAATCATTTCTTCCGTCAGGAAAAAAAAAAAAACTTACAGCTGCATGCTGCTATTGTTCGTGTGGAAGTATTCCGACTGCAGAATTTGTGCACTAAACCCGATTGCACGGAGCGTAGCTAAATAAGGTAAAAGCGATGGTTTACCGATTATGGAAATTTCACTGTTTTATTAGAGTTTTAATGGCCGCCTAAAAGGTACGCATTTTTAAATCTCGAAAGGAAGTTGTAATGGCAATACGTCTGAGAGGTGCGTAGCGGAAATGTTTAAATATTCATTATTGAATCGACATGTATTTCTGTTAAATCCTGACTGCACTGTTATAGTCCATTCACGGTGACATCCGACATTTCTGAAAACCTACTAAAGTTCTACTTTCAGGTATCCTATCGCCCCATGCAAACAAAGTTTAACGCATGGTATTTATGCGCACTAATTTCAATATTATTTATCATGTTAACTATTTCTTTCAAGACGTTAATAAAATACCTATTTGCTCTCTGTTTTTTATTCATATTAATCATAAAGAAATATTATAATTTATAGATAAACTAAAAGTAAAAGGCGAGTTTTAACAAAAAAAGAAAATTGTGTTAACAGAAGTACGAAACACTTTTGATAGGCTATACGTCATGTTAAGGATTTTTCAAAAGTTTGATTCATAAATGATGAATAGTCTGTGCAAGTTTTCGCTGACTCACGGGAAGTTTCTACAAAAATTCTAGGAGTCATGTGCGTTAGTTTTTCTTTTCTTTTTTTTTTTTATCCATTTTAAATTCTGCCTCATAATATTTTGATTTTATTACTGATTTTTGCGCAGCCAAACAAGCGCACGACATAAATTCCGAACAAGTCGTGTGATATTTGCGGAAATCTTGATACTGATTTTAAAAAAAAAAAAGTGGGTGACCGTGATTTTACTAATATTTATTTATACTTTTTACCGGTAATTTTCCGTAATGTCACGAATATTTCTCTAAGGATACAGTTAAATGCCCAACTGAGCACGTCAGCTCTATACATACAAAGTTAAAGGCTGTTCACGATAAAGTGAGCACTTTGGAAATCAGCCTAAGAAATAAATCACTGCTACTAGCGTAATATATTTTAACGGGCGCGCTGAGTGGCGAGCGCCCAGTAGAGTTGGTAACGATGAAGGGAAACTAGTTCCATATCTTACCGTCAAATAGAAAGTGTTAGGTTACCATTTATGATAACTTAAATTATTTCTTTCGCTTCTTGTTATTTATAATACATCAAAGTGTAAAAATGTGCAGATTTGTTAAGTATTTACTTTTCTAATAATTTCATAGTTTCACCTGACCGACGCACGAATAAAGTGATGACGCCCATGACAATTTCAAATTTACATAAGGCGGAAAATTACACAACGGCGTACAAGTAGATCTTAAGCAGGGCTTTCAAAAGTGCTCACTTTACCGTGAACAGCTTATAACAGTATGCACATACACTCCACAACATAACTACAACGACGTAGATACATTTTATAAAACACTTGCTGTTTTTGCTTTTTCATACTGCTATGTCAGGCGCTGAATAAATCCATGTTCTGATCTTTGGTAGCCTGTTATCATCAAAAACTGAGTAATTATATAACATCGGAATGTTTACAAACTGTCGTATTGTATGGTTTTTAAAGGGCTATTTAACGTCCCCCGGTTTCATGCTTGAAAGCTTAGCAGGGGACGGCCCTCAGACTAACTTATAACCTAACTTAAATTAACACTCATGCCTTACCCGGGATTCGAACCCAGAGCCTCCCGCTCCTCAGATCGGTGGCGCACCGACCGACTGCACCACGGTAGGTCGGCTACAAACTATCCCGTTGGCTTTGGGCAGTATAATGATTTATATAACAACAAAACATTTTGAAATGTCCATAATGGCAGTGATTTAGAAATAAACAACAAAAATCAAATCTTTACACTCAGTTCATTGTTTCGTAAATAAATTTTTAAGTAGAGGATTTATGGTCCTAAATGGCACAACGCCGGCACCGAGCAGTAGAAAAGGAGGACAATTTAATCAAATTAAATTAATATTGTTGCTAACACTATCCTTTTTACTTGGCCAACCAAAGGCGGGGGGGACACTTTCTTATCACCCCTGCACCTGTGCCCTTTCTAGCTGATGCGAGAGCATGGGCGTTTTCCTGTCCGTTTCCTGGTAATTTTTTCCCTTTCTTTCTTTTCGCTTTGGTTTGCTATCGGGACGCCGTAACTTTCTCACCTCTTTGATTTTATTCTACCACATCGACATCCAGGCAGTCTGAAGTAGTGTTGTGGCGCGATTAACCTGTTTTCCGCCCATTTACCCATACTTCCCAGGAACTATTCAAATCTATATATATGCTATTAGGTATATGGCGGCAATAACTACTTGATTAACTAACTGATATTCTGCTTTCGATTCAATACCTCAGTATCGACTTCCAGCAGAGAGAATGCGCTCGGACATATTGTCCATCCCCCTCTTCCTGTAATAGTCTAGTCGTGAATCTTGTCTAAATCGTTTTCCATTTCAATTACTATTGTCGGCATAATACTTTAATTGTTTCCCTGTTATCTCGTCCTGGTCTTTGTTATTCCAATCCCTCAGCTCTTTGTTCATTGCCGAGTCGTCATATATGTTTTTTTCTCGTCATGAAAGAAGGAGCACATGCCTCCCCCCCCCCCCGGCTCATTATAGTTTGCTGATAAATCATTTTAATGATTACTGTGACTTCCTTCGGAGTTATTCTCAGGCCTTGCAGCGTGTATACTACCACTACAACGTTTATATGGCAATTTTACTCATTGCAAAATCTGGGAAGTGGATCTGTTCCCACATTTGGGTTTCTAAAGCTGTTTGTTACCCTCAATTCCAGGGGTAAGATACTTTTTAGGGAGTTCTCCGTTTCCTCTCCTGGAGGATTCGTCAATAACCACACATCAAATTCCTTTACTTTACTGATAACTTACTTTGAAAATCTTCCAAAATAACTTGTCTCTTTATGAGATAAAATACTTATATTCGGATCTTCTTATTAAATTAGATATTTTCTACATATCTTTGTTCTAACTTCTTCAATATTGGGGCATTCAAGAGTTCCGTGATGGGCAGTATCTTGAACTTTACAGATTGGATAATGAGGTGTGTCCACTAAGTTAAATTCACGTAACTTGGCTTTGAGGTTTCTGAGTTCTGTTACTATCTGACTAAAATGATAATCAATTGTAATCCAATGATGACGATATCTTTCCTTAATGTCTGGAATAATGGTGTACTTTGCCCTCCCATTCTCCGATCTATCACATCTCTCCGGCCATATTTCGAGAGATGCTCCTCTCTTTGCTTTATTTCTTGCCAGATTGGCGAACTTGCCATTAATTTCTCCCAGCAGTGAGCCTCTTTATTCTGCTGAAGTATATGCTATAATTGCCCCATTCAATTACTTGCAGCACCTCTGCATATGTCGTTCTATATGCATTTGTAAATGGTAGTAAGGCTGCTCTTTGCGATTTCTGTCATAGTCTCGTTATGTGTACCAATCTGGCATTAGGGTACCAGACATATATTTCCTATAATGCAATTCCTTAGAATAAACCTTTGTAGTGCGTATTCAATGTCTTGAAGCCCAAAACCCCAACATGCTCTAGACACTGCTATGACCTTAGTGAAGAGACTCATTGCTTTATCCATCAGGTATGAAATGTGGTCTTCAAATCGAATCGTACTATCGAGTATAACTCTCAACTGCTTGATATTCTTTTCAATTTTAATTTTACGGGCCTTCCCATAAATCTTATGATTGGAGGCCTCTGCAGAATCCCTTTCATAATCATTGCATTCGTTTTCTGTACTTCGAATTAAGTTTCCCATTATTTCCCCTCTCTTCTACCATCCTGTGCATTTCTTCTATACTTTATTCACATTCTCTTCTGCTACATGCTGGGATTATAGTCAGTTCATAATCTGCAAATGCAAATATTACACATCCTTCTGGAAGATTTACTCGAAGCAATGTGTCAAAGAATGTATTCCACAAGAGTGGTGTAAGGACTGATCCCTAAGACACCCCTTTGACATTCGTTTCTCTACGGAGACACCATTTACTTTATACATGCCTACTCCCTCTTCGAAGAAAGATCATATCACCCCATAGAGATTTCTGGGATATTCATTTTCTTAAGTAGTCAGAGCACCTCTGGCTGCCAAGCCTTATCAAATGCTCTGCTGATAGCCAAGAATATGCCAAGGACATGTGTTTCCTTCGTTTTGATTTTTATGACGTTCAGCACTGCTCATTCTATCACTCTACCTTTCCGAAAGCCATGTTGTTTCTTGTGCAATATTTGTGTACCTTGTGAGGAAGATAGCAACCTCGTATTTATTAGTTGTTCCAATACTTCTCCTAATACTGCGATAGGTGTTAATGGTCTGTAGGGTTTTGCTCTTGTGGGGTCTTTGTACCCATCTTCAGTTTCCTTATCCTTGGACAATATGATTGAGCCAGGCATCCATTAATGATAGAATATCATGATGGATCCATTTATAGACTCTCTTCGAAATCTCTGGAGTGTATAATGTTCTGATGCCTTCTTATTGTTCATTTCTTTCATGATTCCATCCAACTCTTCTGTCATGTATTGCTGTGGTACTGTTGGTGGCATGTCTGACAATTCATCCACACAGCGTCACTTTTCTTCATGAGTCTGTGTTTCTCTGGCCTAAATATCACCTGGCATTAGAGATGTAACCAAATCTCGCATATTCTCTTGATCATCAATTATTATTCTCCCTTGTATTGTTAGGTTCTTCACATACTTGTTTGTAAGAATTTTGTAAATAAGCCCCCAAGAATTTTCATTGCCTTTTACCCGTCACGAAATTCATTCACGAATCTTTCTTCCTTCTCCTTTAGAAGTCATGAATAAGTCATTTTTGTTGATAGTATTCTACCATTTAAAGTTTCAGTGCAGATGTGTGCAGTGCCTTATAAGCCTTCGAGTCTTTTTGACTTTCTTCCTCATTTCTTCTAACTCTTCTTCCCGCTATTTGATTAGTGAGACTCCAGGTCTGGAAGCTCTTAAGGTAGCACTACAGGTGTCTTGAATAAACTTCGTGGCTTTCTCAGCTTGGGTAAGCAGATCTTCTGAGTGTTCGTCTCGGTACGTTTAGGTATTGTCCAACAGTACTTAGTTTAATATATTTCAGTCTGTACTTGAGATTCTTCTGGGACTGGGACAAAATTTAAATCAAACACAGTTTATTCGGCGATCACTGGTTGAACCTTCAGTCACTGTCCAGACCGAAGCTAGTCTTTCTTCCTCTCTTGAGGAAATCTTCAATTCCAGATGTGACTCTGTCCTGTGCATTGGAGACACATATGTGGAGAGGTTTTCAGGTTCGTTGGTGACATGTAGGTCGTTCGCCAAGAGTTAGGCCATCAATAGCCATGTCGCGCCCATCCGTTTCTGTTGCATAATATTTTCTGGACTTTGCATTTATATTTGCGTCAATAATAAGTCACTCATTTCCCAATACTCATAACAGCACATCCCCACATTAAGGAATAGGAGATAGTAGGAACTGGAGATACGTACATAGAAATATATATTGAATTAATGTAATAAGTTTGAAGGTGTGCATGTACAATACATATATTGGGGAAAATATATTTAATCAATTTTATACATATTTATAATTATGTATATACATAACATACGATATTTCTATTTTGTACCTCTATATTCATATTGGAGATTATATATGCATTTTTTCAACAATCTATGATTACTTCTCGCATTAATGAGTATGTAAATTTTCTCAGAATGCTCCCATATATTTTACAATTTAAATATGTATGGCAGAAAACCTTCTGTGGCCACAGGCTGGGATCTTTACTGTAAAATTAATCGTGATTATATGGAACAATGACAGTTGTTCTAACACCATAAATTGACCGTCGATTTTGAAGTTATCACTCTCTTGCACAGAATATTATTATTGCGTACTAAGTCTTGCGACTGCTTGTGATAGAAATGGATTCGAAACCAAGGACTTCAGGTCGAATCGTCGATGGTGCTACTACGATGCAGGACGACAAGAGAAGAGCGAATGCCTGAAAAACACATATTGTGTGATCTTTAGCTGTATAACTGTCCACGACAGTTCCATCGAGGTGATAACTTGAATAGACATGTCAATGCCTGCAAGTGTGGTGTTCCTTCGCCTTCCGAAAAACAGCGCGTGGGTCGACATTGGCACCTCCTGTTAATACACTGCATAATACGTTCGCAGATGGAGAGGGAACTATGTTGAACACAAGCGAATTTCCACATGCTCTGCATACTTGTTGAACTGGCATGTAGACGTGGACGAGCTTCGAAAGAATAATGCAGCATCAGTAGCCGAGAAGATGACTTCTCCCAACGACGCCACAACTCTCTAGAAAAGAAAACTCATTGCTGAATAAGAGAAAGGCAATGAAGGCGATAATGTAGACACTTGCTTGATGAAGGTGACGGTATTTACCTGATGTACTAAAAAATCTACTTAACAAAATGGCTGCCACGCATGTTTTGAAGAAGATAGAAGATTACAAACATGTTCTTTGCGTGTTTCCCGAAGCCCCAATGAACTTGTTTATACACCCAGATATTTTGATTGACCAGCAAAAAGGTGGAGATCACTAGCACATTAACGAGATGTTTTAAATCCTGAATGGATTGAGGGAAACTGGTTATATAAAAATATAACCATTGGGTACTATTCACGATCTGCAGGCATATGAAACATGCAAAGAACCATGAAATAAGTAAAAAAGTGAATTTGAGTGTACACAGTAAAGCATGATTAATTTCTCGAACCTATCCCAACTGCTATTATGGAAGACTTATTAATTAAGGCCTCCTTAAAATCGGTTGATACAGTTTGTTTTAGGTAAAATTTCTGCCAGCAAGTACACAAGGAGGGCTATGGTTCAATCCGAAGTTTGTCTTTCTTGGGTCATTTTTAAGTCGGCTGAGTTTTATTTGACAAACGAATGAACTAAGAAATATTTTTGATGAATGTATGTTTTGAGGAATGAACAATTTTTGAGGCATGATTTTTAGTATGTTTTTTGGTATGTTTTGAGGCCTGTTAATATGTGTATTTTAACGTATGATTTTTAAGTATATTTTCTAAGTACGACTTTCGAGACATGTTTTCGATGTATGTTTTTAGGTGTGATTTTTAATTATGATTTTGAGGTATTTTTTAGATGTGTTTTTGAAGTATAGTTTTGTATTATGTTATGGAGGTTTGGTTTTGAAGACGTATTTTGAGGTATGTTTTTTATGTATGTTTGTGAGGTATTTTTTTTAAAGAATGTTTTCTAAAGTATAATTTTTAGGTGTGATTTTTGAGGTATGATTTTTGACGCATATTTGACATCTGGTTGATTAGTCTTTTCGGTTGACCTGGGTGTTCGGTCTGCACTATTGGTTCGGCAGCTAGTATACTCGTTTGGAAAGATTGAATGAAATATTGACCGAAAGATTAGGAGATGGATCAAAATTATTAAAATATTGAAAATAATATTTGGAAGATTGATTGAAAGCCTGGCAAATTAATAAAAGGTTTGGTAGAAAATATTGAAGTATTGATCGAAAGATTGGGAGATTGGTCGAAAATATTGAGAGTTTGATCAAAATTAAAAACATTGCAACTTTGATCGAAAAATATTGAAGGATTGATCGAAATATTGTAAGATTGATCGAAGGATTAGAAGAAAGGTTGAAATATTGGGAGATTGATCGAAAAATTCATCGAATGATAGAAGTATTGATAGAACGATTGCAGGATTGACCGAAAGATTGGAAGACTGATGGCCAAGAATAGCACAAAAAATAAGACTGTATCATCCGAGTTGGCCTCGTACATTCCACGTTTCGAGAGCCTAAAGCGTACAACATGCGAATGGTATCGCCACAATGTAAGCGGCTAGGCTGTAGTCAGTGATGGAGCTACCAAAGATGAAGTCAAGATTCTGGTCTTTATACCTACACTCCAATAGCTCTCTTGTTCGAACAGTTACCCAGAATTTTAGCAGACTTTGTTAATTTGTTGGAAGAGACGAACACAAATAAATTACCGGACTGGATGCTGGAAATATCAGGGAAAGTAGAGTGATCTGTCACTACTCCCATAAAGTTAACTGTGATGGAACGTTGCTTTGGTGAATTAATTATTTGCAGATGGATAGCTATCATGTGACTGATAACCAATCACTAACGAACAATGTGACGCCATCAGTTTTGAAAGTGTTATATTTAACAAGACGTTAAGCCGTGGACTATATATCCTGACTGGCTGCCAGGATTGCTGTAATTACGGGAATATTTCACTAGGAATGGTTTTCAAAGACTTGTATGAAAGAGCGTTATGCCGTTCAGCGGAATGGATAGAAACGTCACTGTGGATGTAAGGATGCTATCATTCTCTCCAGCAGTAGCAGATCTCACTTAGCAAAGGATGTTCCCTAGGGGGCAGGTTTGTGAGAGCACTGGGGAAGACACACGTATGTTTGTTTTCCGACGAGGGAGTTTTTACGATGCATTCATCAGCCGACGCCTCGTCACTTCCACGGGAAAACAACCCCTGCGTTTTTTTTTTTCCGGCGGGCGTCAAAGGGGATGCGATGTCGTAGGCGACAACGAGACGGGCGCTGCGCTGCGTTTACGAGCAAGCCTGCTCGTAAACTCTTTCCCACTCCCCCTTTTTACCCCTCCCACGATCCCTCCGCGCCCTCATTTTCGGCTCTGGTGGCGTCCAGACACAGCAGATATAGACTGCTCACGCTAAGCGAGCACTTTCGAAACCAATCTTTGAAATAAATCACTGCCCTTTAACAGTAGATGGTAGCATAATTGTTATGATTGAGGCACCAGCCATGCGGTGCGCCCAGGCGAAAGGCGGTTACCAGCAGCTAACTCAGGGGCTGAATCAGCACGAGCTGCACTGCGGAAAAGTAATCGTTCGACACAAACCTGCAATTAGGATCATCGTAACTAGGTCTGGCTGACACAGAAGTCAAGGGGGGCATAGGCCGGCAACTTTAACTCCACCCACGCCAAGCCATCGGCGAATAGGGAAGGAGTTACATACAACACGTCGCCAGGAGGGGAGCGAGAAGTGTGGTCGAGGGATCCCAAACTGGAAACGGCGTTTTCCTAGTGCGTCGGCGACGCGAGGTAGACGCAGGGCACGAGGGCACAGATCTCCGGCCATCTTCAGGGGTGAGTTAGCGAGGGAAAGAGCAATCCCCTCATCTGTCCTTTCCCAACATACTCCTAGTCAATCGTAACTGTTTCAGTTAAAGATGCGTAGTATCTTTAGTACTGCTTTTATTTCACATTCTCTCCTATCAACCTCTAAGCTGTGGTTTGAATGACAACCACGACAATATACCGTACACACTGGCATGCAGGCTTCGGCCACTCCCATAATAGACTTGGCTAAAATAACATTACTTACATAGAATATCAAGCGAAACCGTCCGTCCGCAATAGGCGGTGACGTAAAATAAAGAAACTCCTGCCTGACCAATCAGAAAAGAGCACACGAATTGGAAATAATTTTTCCAGCACAAGAATTTTTTTTCACGTATAAGTTGGCTATCTTGACTACAGCAGTTTTTATGACGTTTCACATTCTCATTGGCTAGCGTTAAAAATCTTGTAAGATCCTCAGAGATGCAATCTTAACGCCAAGGCACACCGCAAATAACGTCAAGTATGTTACACTAGATTCTAGTCGTGGGCGTTGCAATCTCAAATACAGGTTTTTACATCTTCATGCTACGCATGTTGTGTGTGTCATGTCGATTGTGGACGGGGCCTTTCAGTTAAGTTGGTTGGCAAAGAGTTAGGTATACTAGTTCTGTGACTTGACGTTATACAGTAAGTGTAACTAGATTTATGGCAAATCAAATTGTTGTTTTCTTGCTTTATCCACATTAGTAGGGACACCCGAATTTCGCGAAAAGATATCGTGACCAGTTGTAGGTGCATTTCAAAACGCTTTATCGCAAATCCACTTTCCTCATTGGAGGATGGGCCGTGGTGGCTGAGCGGTTAGACCGCACGCTTCCTTGCAAGGGCAACCGGGTTCAAACCCCGGCCGGTTCACTCCGGATCCTCGCAAGTGGGAATCGTCCCGGACGATACCGCAGGTGGCGGCGGGTTTTCTCGGGGATAATCCGTTTCCCCCGCTCCTTCATTCCGGCGCCACTCCATACCACCTCGCTTCACTTACATCGGCTCTCAAGACCTCGTTGTTAAGAGGAGGATGTACTGGAATAATTTCTGCGAAATAGATGTTTGACCGAATACGCGTATCTCTGTAAATAAATGTTCTGCAAATACGATTTTTTGTCAGAAAATATAAGAAACAGTTATGTATGCTCCTATAATTTTTGTCATATTAAGTGCAATATTGGAGAAAATAATTAGTGAAAATGGTCAAATATCGCATTTTGAAAGCTTACATGTGCAGTTACCTTAAGCGGCAAGAATAAGGTACAACGATATGGGCGTAGTTAAATCTGTGGGCTTTATTGGCGTGTTATAAAACCCCACCGTTTCATATATAATTTGCGCAGTACAGCGTTACGACGGAAACACTGAACGTCTTGCGCGTAGGGGCGATGAAACACTAAGGCGTGCGTGTTAGCGTCGCCCGTATCGCTCCCTCGCTTCTTGAATTTGGACGCGCAGCTCCATCCCACTCTTAAGAGCAACCCAAATCTCTTCACTCACACTCACTCAGTCATTGGATGTTTTCCATGTTACGCGTCTTATGTGTCTGCCGGCGAATCACCGACTTACAGTATCGAAGCTACCCAATTATGATCAGCCAGTCAAGGAAGCCGGAGGGTGTTGAAATATAGCATACGCAGAGATCTTTTCGCGAAATTCGGGTGTCCCTTCACATGGCCCTAAAAATTAAAGTTTTTATTTGACTGGTGTATTGACAAAGTGACAATGTCCATGACAGCGTTAATTTAACATGTGGCGGAAAGATACTCAATGAGGAAGGGAAAGTAGATCCTAAGCAGGGCTTTCAATTATGTTCGCTTTACTATGAGCAGCCTATATCATGCCGGTATTCAACACGGAGCGCGCGTACATAAGCATTTCAAAAGGGCGGGACCATCCCTGGAAGGGATAGAGGTTTGTGAGGTACAGACCGCAGAAATTAATCAGAGCAGCGAAGGAAGAGAGAGAGAGAGAGGCGGCATGAAAAACCCTCATGCGCGCCGACGCACCAGAGTTTACGCGCGCAATTTATGAGATGATAAACTAAGGGAAAAGGCTCTTTAAAGCCACCTTCACCTCCCCCCCCCCCCCCCTTTTCCAACCCATCCAACCTAGCCACTACCCGTCGACCCGTCATATCTCTTCCACTCTCGTCTCTCCATTACAGGGCGTTTAACGATCTTCCCTTAGACGGGTCGGTTCGTGTGATTCAAGACGCGCAATAAATTTGTCATCTGGCTGACGTTTACAGCCCCTGATTAAAATGGCGTGCGTGGAAGGGAGGGGTTGAAGTAAAGGCGGTGTGTGGCGCGTATATCTCCATTCACGGGGAGAAAGAAGGGCTTAAAACCCCCCTATACCACCAGGGCTTAACGTCCCCGCCCTCCTCGCTATTCCTCCTGTCGACCAATGGTTGGTGATGGTCGGAGGTCGCGCTCGAGGTTTCAGGCCCTTGCGTTGCTACGCGGCCTTTGCGTGCGCCTGCAAGTAAGGGCCTGAATGACGGCATCGCCTATTTATGAAAGCCGCGTGTCGGAACTCGTTGATTCGGAAGAAAAATGCTACCTCGTCTCGGGTCAATATTACTTTCATTCCGAGATGAAATTTTGCCTAGTTTATTTTCTTCTTCAGATGTGCTGGGGTCCTTACGGCCAGCTACATATGGTTCGCCGTTCATTAAGTACTTTAAGAATCCAACATTTATCAAATATAATCTCTAAACGTGTACATTTAATGGTTGTTCACGATAAATTGAGCACTTTTGAAATCAAACTTAGAAAAAATCACAGCCCCGCCTACATATATTTTAGCGGCCTCACTGAGTGACATGCGCCCAGTGATATTCGCAAACGATGGATGGAAAGTAGTTCCATACCTTATCGTCAAATAAGAAGTGTTGCGTATTAATTTGTGATAACTTAAATTATTTCTTTCGCCTTCTGTTTTCTTTTATTCGTCGAAGTGTAAACACGTGCAGATTAGTAAAGTATACACTTTTCAAATAATTTCACAGTTTCACTTGACCGACGCATGAATAAAGTGATGAGGCCCATTGCAAATGTTAATTCTACATAAGTCGGAATAATACACAAAGTGCATACAAGTAGATCTTAAACAGGGCTTTCAAAAGTACTCATTTTACCGTGAACAGTTTATACAAGTAAACACTGAACTACCTTCAGCGGCGCAGGACTATGTCCAAATTAGTAAATCTTTGGTTCGAGGATTTTTCTCATACCCTACCCCCCTCTTCCAACATCCAGCAAATAACAATAAATTTAAAAAGATTTTCCAAGCATTTTTAAATACTTTTAATTGATGTTGAGACCACGGTGGTGTAGTGGTTAGATTATTAGTCTCCCAACCGGGATCGACACCTAGCGGGTTCGCTCCCGGATTTTCACATGTGGGAATCGTGCACGATGCCGCTGGCCAGTGGGTTTTCCCTGGGATCTCCCGTTTCCCCCGCCCCGTCATTCCGGCGCTACTTCACACTCGCCTCTCTTCATCCTCGTCGGCTCTCAAGCCCTCGGTGTTAAGAGACGCCCACTCATGAGTCATCGTTAGGGACATGCAAAATTCGTGTTATTATTTGGCATCAGGCTAAACTTCAAAAATACTGTGAGCACTAGGGCGGCAGTCGTTTCTCCATTGGCTGCTGCATAACTGCAGATTCGCGCCCTTTCTGTCTTTATCGCATACGACTGAGCCACACATTTGTGAAGTGTTCATTTATTGGCGCAGACTTACCCAGGGCGTGTCAGATAATGTGTGGTCCGATGATAAACGTATAGCAATGGTACACGCGTTTGGAATTAAACGTGATCTCAAATAATAACGCGAATTTTGCGCGTCTCTAGTCATAGTCTATTTGCAGTTTCTTCGCGCATTTCGAATCATGCCTTTGATAAGTCACCCCATATATGGCATGTTTGGTTGTTTCCTAAATATGCCATGAACACCCAGGCGTATGCAGACCTATAAGAGGACATTTTATGGTCCATTCGTAATTACTTCTCCTACATTTATGAAGCTCTGCTAAAGTTCTATTTAGTTTTTCATGGTTACCTGGGTTTCTACAGCAGGTGGAAATGGTAATGGACAGATTCCACATGGAATTTTTCAGTTCTCACCTCCACGATTACGAACAAGTGGTAATGTATTTGACTAGTTGAAGAGAGAATCGCACTGGTCACCACATGGAGCCAGTGAAATTCCGAAAGTTCATGCAAACTTATTATATTTCATCACAACAAATTGAATAACAAATGCACGACAGAATAAACGTGGCGGTGGCAAGCTGTAAATAGTTTTTATTTAAGTAACCAATTAAAAACTGTTAAACGAAACGAAACTTTTTAATGAAATTCCAGACATTAAAAACTTTACACGTGGACAATGGCATCCAAATAATAATAACATTGACAGCGGATGATAAAAACATTCTCATTTAGTCCTTTATCGCGTAAGCCTGCTTCTAAAAAACTATACACATGTCCAATATTTATCCGAGAACTGAACCTGCAATATTGTGAGCTATGAAATTAATCTCTAAGTAATTTAGATTCTTGAATAAGGACATTCACAAGATTATTCTTCTTCGATCACGTTTACAAATATGTTTCCGTTGTTACACCTCTGAAACCGAATGTGAACAAATGGACATAAAAATACCAACCTACGTAATATAACAGGTACTGTAGTTATTTATAATCTACTTAATTAATTAAAACTGACTTACAGTTATTAAAATTTTATTAGGACTGCTAATATTTGTATCACAACAGTGGGCCTATAGCGTTTATTACTAGCTGACCAGTTTTTAATTTCAACAAATGCATCTTTATTGCAAAGTTTGTTTATTATACAGCAGCAAATCTGAATGCAGCTAAGGCCAAAAGTTATAATGGTCTGCCCATACAGTCAGTTTAGTTTTAAAAATAACTCTCTATGGCAAGAACACGAGCAGAGCTAATGTGATAGTGAATAGAAATGCAATTGCTTGAAGTGAAATACTTTTGTGTTTTAGGTGACCACCGCTAAAATATCGTTAGATATATTTTACCATTTTTTTTATAAGAAGTGCTGAAAAAGCAACCCGATAAGCCAATGGCCGTTGAGATTAATTCCCGCCTCCACCTTTCCACGTAAGCCACCCTTTTCTCATCTGTTCCGCTGTAATTATAAACAAAAAATATATATATATTGAAATAGCAATATCTAATTTGAAAATAAAATTATCCACCATAGTGCATGGAATAAGACTCGAAGATGAAGATTCGTTCTCACACCAACGCAAAGTGATATTAAGTATTAATTAAACTCGTAATGTAACATCAGATTGTCAGAACACTCTGGAAAGAAAATGAACTTTAAAAAAAAATTGAATTTTCTTACGGCTTCTTAAAGGTCGTATGAACATCAAAATTAATTTCGTTTCATAGTATAATTTTTTCGTATTTTCGCTTACACATTAAATGCAAATTACTACCAATATTTAATAAAAATTGCAATTATCAATTTTATATACAATAATAGACATAATAGCGTCAGTATTAACCCAACTTTGTATGACAGTGATGATAAAATAGAAGCAGATTTGCTCTGAGACTGCGTTATTTACTGTAAATTAAACCATATGTGGAATAAGATACACAAAAATAGATTTTATGTTGCACAATTGTTTAATATTTATATATTTAAATGAAATATGCGCTGTTGTGTAAATATGTTTTAAGAGAGTAAATAAATCTTTCATGGCGTTAAATACGTTTTTAGTTAGTATTTGTGAAACGAGGTAATAAATATTGTCATAAATTTTGGCAACTGTGGCATTATGGAAAATAAGAAATAAATATAGCCAATATATTTTAATAACCTTTTAGAGTACCTACTGTGGTTTTTTTTAAGAAAAGACAGTCACTTTCAAAAAATCACTGTAAGATATCAATAATACTTTTAAAAAAATGATTGTGGCACGAAAAGGTAACCCAGTGTTTCCTACTTGCAGAGAGTGGCAATTGGCAACATCGCGTTATAACTAGACTACTTTCAAGATACAATGTATTTCTTTAAGTTGATGGTGGTTTTATTTACACTTATAGAGCATATGTTTCGTCGTGTGAATAAGCGATAGTGGGGAATTTTAATTCCTTTCTTCATTCTTACAGAGTTGCCTATGCGAATGCTGCAATTATTTCAGACATGCTTATCTGACCTGAAGTCAGGTCGACGTATGTGGTGGTCGTGTAATTAGCGTATGAGCCTCCCACCTTAGCAATCGCATTTCAGTTCCCGGCTGTCTGATTTTCATATGTAGGTAAATAAGTGATTGATATTGCTGTCAGAAAGGAAGGAGGAGAGTGGGTGTGAATTTTTCAAGATTGTCAAATTCTTATGCCAAAGCAACTGTTTCTTCTCAAATTTAAAAATCTCCTCACGCGCCTCACATTTGAAACAGACTTCTAGTGATAAATTGATGCATTTAATATTCTGATTAAGGATACATTTAACGTCTATGCTTCATATGAAAGTAAGCGTTCTAGTCTATTTGATTATAAAATTTTCTGTAATATGAATTATTGGGCTTTATGCAAATGCTGCCATTCCGACGGCCGTAAATTACAGCAATATTTCAAAATGGATTAATGTAACTTCATATCCATCGAAAAAAAAAAATTAGTCACAATTTTCCTGATTCTCATAACAATGATATTACAGGGTAATATGAAGATGAGAAAAACTTAGTGTATTAAAATTGTCTTGATAGATTCAGAAATATGTAAACACACTTAGGCTACTGCAAGTAGTGAGAAAATAATATAGACAACTTTCTTGCAAAAAATAAGCAATGTTTTGTCATTATTATTTTTAGTTTTGTTTATAAATACTCTACTTTGGTATGCTTATAGACTAGTCGGGGTGGTGGAGGCCTTAAAATGACCTAAACTTACATATTAAAATTTCACACGCATTTTTGGCTGATCTGGAATTAAAGTTCAGAAATTCGCGATCAGAAAGCGACACCTTATTGATATGTGGTATACTAGTCATATGTAACATTATTTAAAATTTTATAATGTTCAAAACTCGTCAAATAATTTTCTCGTGCGTCACTGTTCAAATAAGAAAGAAAATTGTAATACAGCAGTGCATAGCCAGTATTATGTTTCGAAAGGTTACCAGAAGGATGGCTTACATACCATTACACCACAGCATAAAAACTAGTTATGCTCACAACGAAGTTTTAAAACGAACGTGCTATCCTAAGTGAAGTCAGACATGCCTAACGGAATACTTACAGTGGAAAAAAAAAAAAAAAAAAAAAAAAAAAAAAAAAGAACCTGAAGTTTATAATTCCTTTAGACCTTGTCAATGCTCCCTGCCGGTTTACAAGCGGAATAAAAATCTTAACATTCCTTCTTTTCGTGTCAGCGTCCTTGCAGGGCAGCAGGCAGGAACACAAACGGACAGGCTCCCGTCTCCTTTTGAAAAGCTACGAGTCGTATCCTGTGTGTCGCAGCGGGAAGTTACACCGCTCTGACCCGACCGATGGTAAATCAAGGCAACTCGGCATCTCGCGACGGAGGTAAAAGCCGGTAGCCCGACCGCATCTCGTCGGCCCATAACTCAAGCCGGACCCCTCCCACAGCGGCGGTGGTGAGCTAGAACTGCCGCGCTCCCTCCACAAACTTTTTCGTAATTAAATTTATTGCGCCGTTCGACGCGGGGGCAGTTTTAACGCCGCACTGATACACGGCCTGGTATTTCACGGCACCGGGGGAGGGGAGCTGATGATGGAAAATAGTTGGAATGCATCAGGCAGGAACTTGAGTAGTGTGGAAAGAAGGGTTCGGGATCAGACGAGGTAGGTTCGAGGAAGTTAGGGGGGGGGAAGGGCGAAGGGAAAGGTATGATGGAGGAGGGGAGCGTTAATTTGTAGCTGAGCGGCGTCCATCGTCTACGACACGACAAGCGCACGAGACCAGAACAGAGAAACCTCCCCCTGCTACCTCATACGCCTCTTTCTTCCTTTTACAGTTCTTGCTAGCTGAGGGGGGGGGGGACCCTGCTGCTACTTCGTGTGAGCGAGCGTGGTCTCCGGGGCGACTGCCTAGCTTGTCAGCGCGTTGTCCGCTCCGAAGCTGTACAACGCGTTTAGCGCTCGCTTTTTGCTCTCCCGGCCCACCACCACCGCCACCTTCCCTCCCTTTCCTCTACGGCATCCACCTACCACTGTGGTTTGTGGTCGCTCGTCGCCCGACTTCACAAACCTGTCGATCAGACTCTTTGCCGTTCTGGCACTTGCTCGCTGACCGCAATTTCCAAGGGACGTCACAGACGTCGACGGCCTTTCTGCAACCGACCACAGAGAGTGTTTTTTTTTTTTTTGCAAGGTAGCAGCTGCACGAAATGGACAGCTTTGTGCACTGAATTTTTATCTTCAATGTTTTGCACCTGTACAGAAACCAATGCACAAAAAACGACTACACTGATATTGTAAGATAATTCAGGGACTTCGAAATTTAACCCAAGTTCATCAGTCTGTATGCTCTACTTCACGACCGTATGCGCATACTTATTATTGCTTGTAACTTTGTTGGGTACGTTAAAACAGTTATAATATTGTAGGGTTGAGTATTGGCTTGTTGATATACTGTGCAAACTCATTTATCTGCCCCCGTTTATCCTGAATTCAGTTGTATATAAACTGGTAATATGGTGCAGTTTGAATTGTAACATAATGTTTTATTTTGTTGCAAAATAAAATTGTGCAGTTCTGAAGCTCACTGTCTGTCACACAAAATATAATGAGCTCATGGAAATGAAATGCATGTGTTTGATCATCTTTTTCAAATTATTGCTCGAAAGTACTTACTTTTGCGATGTGCATTAAACAAACAGTGTTTATAAATAAACCATTTTATGACATATTTAAATTAGAATAAAAAGTGAGCTGTTTTACAAAGTGATTAATTTGAGTGTCAAAACTGTAGCCTGTTTTATCACCATAATTTCCAGATTATTCAGATTTTATATGAATCGGATGACTTTCGGTCACAGTTTAATTGGATAAACAAGTATATACTCTATTGTTTTACCAAAAACATATACTTTTTGGAGAATATTTTCTTGCCATTTTCTGATACAGATTCAGATACATATTTTGTTACAAATTTACATGAGATAACAATGGGATGTTGAAAATTCTACCTTACATAAATTTAACAAATTTTTCAGGTCCGATAATATTTCGGTACGCATATGGAGAGATTAGGTACTTCCACCAAAGTTTATGTAACACTTTTCTGTGCAAAAAATAGTCTCACAAAGAAAGGTAAACAGTTCTAAATTATCACCAATTTCATTTTGGCACCTCTAAGCTGTCAAAGAAAAGGTAATTAAGGAATGTAGTATTGTAACATGCTGCAACTGGCACCGGACTGCTGTCTGGCGCTGTGGTGGTGCCCCACCTCGATCCTCCCCTCCCTACGGACCAACAAGCTCACTGCCTTGTTGCCTTCCTTCTTCATGAAAGCGAAGGCGCAAGAATATTATGGAAATTATGACACTCGGCGCAACTCGGGAATATTAGCGAAATTTCTGGATGACGGTCTAGGGCACTATAAATACAAGCCATTGTGGGACTGCAAGTAGTCTTTGGCGAAAGCCATCTAGCTGAGTGTGGACATGAAGTAAAGTGTTGTACGACTGCGGACAAAGTGTTCTTATTGTGAATTGACGAGAGGGCGTGAAACCCGACGAGTGAAGCTTACTGTGCGTGAGGGCGCTCGAATAAATCTAGAACATTGCGGACTGGCGGGACATGAACAAAACTGAGGTGGGTCTGAGTTTATATTTAATACGGATTTTACTGTAATACTGAAACTGTCAAATTTGGACACATAATTTATAAAATAATTGAATATGCTGATACACTGTTTATTAGGACTGATTTTTAATTATTTAGTTTCATTGATTTCTTTGAGGTAATTATAAATTGTATTAATTTAAGTCATTAATTGTTAACAGTAAGTGATATCAATTTATTGTGAGTTGTTGAGTTGAGAGAATTTTGTTTGTATGTGTTGTAAATAAAATTAGAAAGATAATTAACTATTTTATTTAATTAAGTCCTCCAGTCTTAAACGAACTTGGTTTAGTCCACTATATTTCGAGAGAAAGAGAGAGAGAGAAAATGTAACAGTATGATAAAAACGAGAGTAATATTATCTATGTAGTAATATCTATACACTAGTGTGAATAATATTATAAGCCTGCTCCCAGAACCACTGTGGATAAATAAAACCAAAGTTTGGTTTTGTCGTAAAGAGGTATTTTGGCAAATGAAAACACTGAGAGTGATTTAAACACTTGTATTTTGTAAAACAAACGCCAAAACTTACTTTTTTTTTTATTGCAAAGGTGTAGATGTTATCGAGGGAAATTTCTTACTAGTATTTCATAAGGAAAATATTTTCTTACGAATCAATAGAATTTTTAGACATTTAAGCTATGTAATTTTTTTGTGGTTTAACCCATTCGGTCCTCGTTGTCCTTGATGAAGTACACGTTGACCATGAGGTATAATTATGTCTAGTACTGTACACAAAAGAAAAAGAATCAAAGGGCAATGTTATGAGCATCTGCCTTGTGAGCAATCTGATTTGCTGAAGTTTGTCAACCTCTCATTTATGAACGGTTAATGTCGACAGCGAATGCGCAGTTCGTTGCCCAGTGGTTGTGGCAAGCACACTTGACATAAGTAGATACATCGCACATCAAATGTTTAAAGGATTGCAACACTTCGCTCGTAAATGTATTCGAGACCGAGCGGTATAAAGAGGAATATTTTTATAGGTGACATCTTGAAATCGATTACAACTGTGTCAAAAATTGAATTATTTAAATCGATTTTTCTATTTGAGTTGAGTAACGGCTAATAGGTAAATTTTAAAAACTTTATTAGTTTCGTGTATAGTCGCAGGTGAAAAATTAACAACACTATAGCACTTGTGACGCGTTCTCGTCTATTGATCAAGTGAGACTATGAAAATTATAGAAACACAATCATTTTTTATATTACGTCAATTCATATTGCCTAAACAAAAACTATATATTTCACTGGCTAGTGATTTAAGAGTACACATTTGTTTTATATGTGAATTTCAGGATATGAAATTATTGCCAACGTTTCTGAACGTATGCCAAGCATTGTTTACTTAAGAAATATTATACATTTGAAGGCATATGTATTTTTGAAGTGTGTTTTTCGAAAGTATTTAATTGATTATAATGCATGTTCTATATCTCCGTCGTCGATGTATTTTGTAAGTTTAGTGTTAGATACATGTATTGTACATTGTGTTAAAATTTCCATTCTTTTAATTGATATATAAAATACAGATTATATCAATTTTATATAAAGTTTTAATTATTTTATATAAAAGCTATTTTAATACGTATTTTAATTAATTGAACTAACTGATTTTCTCGTATATTGCTAACTTTCCGTGCATGTCACTTTAATCTACAAAACCTTTAAAGGCTCTGCCCTCTGTGTGTAACATGTACACAGACGGTCGTTTCTCACTTGAAAGCTTCCGTACGCAGGTTTGTTTTCACAGAAGAGACTTTAAACCCGACGCGAATGTTCAACGGTAAGATACGAGCGCATGCCCTGCATGCCAATGAGGGGACTTCGTGTCTAAGAGAGGGCTTGGAGGACGGCGTCGCGCAAGAAGTGAATTTGGGCGCGGAGATACGGTTTGATTGAAAACGACCCCTCGAGTTGAATCAGCGACTTTATGCACCAGCCGTGGCACGTTATTGCCACAGCCCCTCGTCGCCTGGAGCTCTTCGAAATCATATGACAAATTATCTTTCAATGATTTTTTTTTTTTTATGCTGTCAGCCATGAATCACGAAATGCATTAACTTGTGTAAAGATTTTTCGATACCCTAATTATTTTTAAAGTCAGCTTAATCCCGAATACCATAGTTTTATTTATTTTGTAACATTTCACCATGTGTAGCATTTAACACTGTCACAGGCCTATCTACGTTGGTTATGCGCCGATCATGCAAATCCAGGTAACAAAAACACAGCGTTATGTTAACGATGAGGAATATTAGTTAACTGACCTTACATAATTTCTCACCTATAGTACATGAAACAAAAGAAAACAGATTTCAGAGTATACTTATTCATATTTTAATTTTAAAATAATATCCAAACAAGCACTTCTTGACTTTTCCACTCAACTTTGGAAATCAATCACATATGTTAATGGGGAAATTCTACGCTCCGTTTTTAAACAATTTCATACGCATTTAAAAATAAAGTGATTAATAATAACGTATTTATTATTGTAATAATGTTATAGTGTCAGCCAATGTACATTAGCAAGCAATAAAAACTCAGTTTTAATTTTTATACGAGGTGACAGGATACAGAAAAAAAAACAGGGATTTCAAAGGTATCATTTTTAGCTGCAAACCAGATACAGTGGGGCATCCTGTATCCGTTATTCTGCTATCCGGAACATCTGTAACCCCGTATGTAATATGAGGTGCGACAAAAATAAACTGCTGTGTTGCGGTGTTTACATCCAAAGCTACATGAAGCACGTGTTGATAGATAATGCTGATGTTGGTACGGCTGGAATTCACTGTAAATGAGTGCAGGTCTGGTGGAGATATGGGTGGGATTCCATGCTGGAAAATGTCCACAAAACGTAAATTTGCTGGTGGTGCAAATAATACGACTGGGTGTTAGGTGTACTTTTATATCTCTCAAAGAAATTGTTGAGATTATAAAGACTTTGGATGCCAACACTTCTGATAAACAACTGGGTTTATTTTAAAACGTTGGCACTCCTTTTATAAAGTTTAATCAGACTATAACGTATAGAATAACATGGAAATCCAGAAACAATAGATTAAATTCTAAATAACCATTTATTCGGAGTTTCGCGAAAAAAAAATTTTTGTTACATTTTTATTGATCCGGCAAAAATTATCCTATTGTACCGTATTTATCATGTGTTAGTGGTACGATCAAGCATGAGTAAAGGAGGCACTAGCAAAAACACGTTTTTCATCACGTTTCGTCAGTCTAAGTTCAGCCGCCTGGCGAACACAGAAGTACGGACCTGCTCCCGACTTCATTAAATGGTTTCAAATACAAGAATAATTAAGAATACAGAACCACCACATTACTACTCTTGTCCTTCTCCTTCGCTAGCGAGGGTGCGGTCAAGGGAAGCAACGCAAATCAGCTAGCAACTAACACTGCCCCCTCCTCAAGTCTGTTCGTCCCGAACATACTCTGCAACCCAGCCTCGCGCACAGGTGAAAGGCAGCACTTGCCGACAAAATGTCAGCACGCTGTAATTTAGCCTACTTTACAGTCGGCAACCCTAACCAATCGGACACAAGGACCGTCCCAGAGCCTTGTGCAGCGAATCAGCGAGTATGTCGGCCCATTTGAAAAGTACCTCCACGTCATTTTAACTCTGCATAGTTACATGTTCTGTGGTACGGCACAGCTAATAACTTCTTCCCTACGAAAGTGGTAACATTTCATTAAAAATAATTGACTTCGAAAAATTATGATCGCGGTATATATATATTGATCTTAATATAGGTTTCAGAAACTATGTATTATAATCTATATTCTTATGGGCCTGGTAACCATTACTACTAATCTTGGGAAATGAACTAGTGTTATACCAAAAAAAAATTCTGTTAACAGAAACGGCCTCCCGACCCAACCATTTAGTGTACAAAATGCTTAGCTATAGAAGCGTTAAATTTTCCTGTTTTGCGTTTTAGAAGAAGGCGGCAGGCATGTTAAGGCGTGGTCACGGAGAAAATACGAAATACCAGCGTGGGTGATAACGGAAGAATCCCGGGAAGAACCCATCGGCGACTAACAAAGACACCCGCCCCATTCGCCGTGAGAGAAGGGTCCGAGGTGCCATTTAACATTATTTGTGCGGTAGTTAGCGTCGCTTCTCACATCCTCGTTTCCCTCCAAGTCCCCTTAGATTTACCAGATTTTCTTACCGCCGGGAAGTTCAGTGCTAGAACTTAGATAGGCCTACTGATTACTTGCGCAGTTCGAAATTCGGCCAGCCAGTATCGCCTGTATAGTCCTTTCACGGCAACTTCACACTTTTCTGAAGCCTTGCTTGAGTAATACGTTCAGGATATTCCTCCGCCTCCTGCATAACAAAGCTTAAAACTAAGTCTAGAAAATTACACCAAAGCGACAACGCACCGTCTTCATGCGAGCTCAGTGTAATAATATTTTGCATATAGGCTGCTCACGATAAATTGAGCACTTTTTAAGGCCCTCGTAAATTTTTTCTTTCGTCCAATTTCCATCTTCCTGATGCTTTTTATTATAAACATTGCGACGTGACCAATAACCACATTGCATACATTTCACCACCACCAAAATTTAATGCCTGAGTCTGCATAAACATATATTTATTAGAGGTTAATGCTTTTTGGAAGTGCCTTAAAAAGTGCTCACTTTAACGTGAACAACCTATAAGAACTATTTCTTACTAGGCATTACCAACACACATTTCCTGTAATTTTTTTTTATTATTAACGATTATAAATTAAAAGTTACAATTCCTATATTAAGTATGAGTAAAAGTTCAATTTAACCAAGATTATGGTAGTTTTAAGTTAACACAAGAATAAAACGCTTGTGATGTATGACATTTACGAAGCAGTCAAACACGTCATATATGAAATGTATTTTTCAAATATTTGATTCAAAAAGTGTGAAGGAATAGCAAATAGACTACACATTCACAGCCTGGGATGATATTAAAATATCGGGTAGCAGTGAGAACGGACAGTGGGGGAAATATGTCTGTTTGTGTGTGTTGATCTATATTACACACGCAGTACATGAACATAAGTAAATGCAAATTACTACCTCGTGATATTAGAACTCTGTTTACATAAATACGTAATCTGCCTTCTGACAAAAAAAAAATTAGTGAAAATTTGGGTTTTCGTAAATCGTCGTTTTGGAAACTATATTATTAAATGTTAAAACAGGAGTCTGTCTGAAATCTAAACGTAAACACACATGCTCGCCAGTGTTTGGCCAAATTATTTTTTCCACAGTTATGCTGGGAAGTTACGAGAAACTGTTCGAAATAAGCTAATAAGACAAAAAAAAAAACAGTTTACCTCGCGTGGTGTGAAGTAGACTTAATATCTCTTCTTGGGGTTTTTTGTGAAATAGTTGTTTGCGCGAATACGCGTATCTCGGTAAATAAATGTTTTGCAAATACGACTTCTGGTCAGAAAAGATAAGGAACAATTATCTATGTCCCTATTTTTTTTTTTTACTTTCACTTTTTTGTCATATTAAGTGTATTCTTGGAGAAAATAATTCGCGAAAATGGTCAAATATCGCATTTATAAAGCTTGCCTGTGCAGTTTCCTTAAGGGGCAAGAGAAAACTTCAAAGATACGGGCGTAGATTAATCTGTGGTCTTTCATCGCGTGCAATAAAACGCCACTGTAACACATCTGAATTGCACAGTACGGCGTCACGGCGGAAACACTGCACGCCTCGCGCGTAGGAGCGATGAGGCACTAGGAGCGCGTGTTAGTGTAGGCCGTATCGCTCACTCGCTTATTGACCTTGGACGCAGGGGGTCCATCCCACTATTAACTGCGGCATAATCGTACAAAGGCTGTCCACGATAAAGTGAGCACTTTTGAAACCAACCTTAGAAAAATGTATCTGCTCCTACCTGCATATATTTTAACGGGCGCACTGTGTGGCATGCTCCCAGTAATGTTGGTAATGACGGGAGCAAATTAATTCCATATTTTAACGTTGTATAAAAAATGTTATGTAAACATTTGTTATAACTTAAATTATTTCTTTCGCGTTCTGTTTTATTTTAATGTTTCGAAGTGTAATAATCAGCAAACTTGTAAAATATTTGTTTTTCTAATGATTTCACGGTTCACTTGATCGACATTTGAAGAAAGTGATGAGGTCCATGTCAATGTAAATTTTACATAAGATGGAAGAATTCATAACGTGCACCCAAGGCCTTTCAAAAGAGCTCATTTTACCGCGAGCAGCCTATACACATCATATAGCCGGTCCGCGTAAGCATTCCCCAGCTCTCGGTGACACGTCATGAATAGCGACAGGTGTTTTTTTTCGCGAAAATATTTAAGGCCATGCTAGACTTCAATATCCAACGTCCACAGCCACAACTTCCTTTTGTTATTGGCCGCGTCAAATAGGGACGTGTCTTCTCACGTAGACACGTCCCTATTTGACTGGGCCAATCGTAATTAAAGTATACTCCGACACTGAACGTCCATGATACGTGGACAATCACTTGAGGCCCGTGGCATTTAAAATCACCCAACCACGAAAGTGCATATTAACAAAAGTTTTTTTGAGTACAACTGGGCTTGAAATATGTTCCTCTAGTGATGAAGCGCGGGCGTCTACTTTGGGTTTCACTCTATGGGCAGAGGCCAACGCCGCAACATTAACCAGCGCGGCGCTGGGAGGGACGTCATAGATTGTGTGTGTAATGAGAGGTGGGAAGGTCGCGCTCCAGTGGGGAGGAGACGGAGGCGACTGCTAGGATGTTGCCACTCGCAGTAAATAACAGTGGACGGAGTAATGAAGGCCCCTGCCTGCGGTGGTTGTTGGTTCGTGTAATGAACGTCTCGTAAACATCTCTGAGATCTTTCGGTTGGAGGGGAGAAAAGACCGTTTCTCGCTAACACCCCTCAAGGTCCCTCTCTCCCGTTCTCTCTTGGACTTCTGGCGGCAGTCTCTATCATTATCTCTGCCGCGGTGTTTTATTTTATAGGCTGTTCATGGTAAAATGAGTTTCATTCACGCATTGGTCAAACGAAACTCTGAAATTATTAAGAAAGTAAATAATTTACAAATTTACTCATTTTTACACTTCGCTCCATTAAAAAAAAACCGAAAGCGAAAGAAATAATTTAAAGTTATTACAAATGATTACCTTACACTTTTTATTCGACATTAAGGAATGATACTTCTTTCCATCCATCATTACCAACTTTACTCGGCACGTCACTCAGTGCTCCCAATAAAAAATATGCATGCAGGGACAGTTTTATTTTTGTAAGGTTAACTTCTAAAGTGCTCACGTTATCGTGAACCGCCATTACTTACGGACATTTCTATGGATTTTTTTTTATTATACGTAACGTGGTCCGTAAAGTCGTAATGACAAGAAGAGGAACTGTACTACGCGAATTCGAACCACGGCACATCTCCGTACATCCTACATTGCCGAGTCTACAGAAAGCGTTCATCTTCCTATCGCCCCGTATTACTTTAAACATTAAAAAAAAGGCACGAGGCACCTGTAAGAGCTATAGTCCATTCACTGTTACGTCTAACTTTGCTGAAACAGTGCTAAAGTTCTACTTTGAAGCTATTCCTCCGCCTAATGCAAACAAAGCTTAAACAATACCAGAAAATCAAACCAAAGAGACAATGCACCGCATTCAGGCTCACTCAATTCAATATAATATATACTATTTTCTTGCCGTGTCTAGTCATATTAATTGTAAGTAATATTATTATAAGTAATATTACTAATATTTATATATAAAATACTGTTAAAATATCAATTCAATTATAAAAAATCCTTTTGCGTAAAAAAAAAGTATAAAGAGCCTGTATTAATGACGTATTTAGGAATCAACCGAACACGTCATACATGCGGCGAATTTTCATAAGTTTCATTTTAAAAACTGTGAAGACCCCACAAGTACACTATAGAAACACTCAAAACACTCAAACACGACTATAATCCGAAAAAGGTTTGTGTGCCACATTTCTAGAAATAACACATTTCTATGAAAAAAGTTACGAGAAGATTGTAGATGAGCGACCAGAATCACGGACTCCAATGTTCTTGATTCGTGTTCCCAATCTCAACCCAAAATAAAACATTCTAACGTACGTAAATTTATTCTTATGCCCTAATGAAACACATGCGTGACGAAAATTGGAAGGTTTTTTAATATGTAAACCGGAGTAGAGAAACACTAACTAGTAAATTTACGGAGAGGTTTCGTGAATTCTCAAAGTTCTATGAGATTTCAGGACATTGCGTTAATGAGGGAAAATGTGCCCGTAATTTTATTGGTCATTTTTGGATGACCAGTAGAACCTTTCCGTATTATTTGGCGGTGAAGTTTTCTTGCAGTGGGCCATGACTCTACGTATACTCTAAGCTCTCTGGGACACTTATTACAGTTCTGTCTCATAGGATTATTGAGTCTTTGGTAGCCGCGCTAAAGTCTTCACGTTTGTGGGGCACGGATTTTGAACTGGAGACGCTTCGGATTCCAACTGCCCAGCAGGAATACAACTTTTCTGAACATCGATTCAATAACCGAGTGGCTGGAAGAACAGTTTAATCGTGAATTCTTCTATTAAACTATTACACATTATGATTCTTGTCGTACTTTTCTTACACACCACGCCAGTAGAATGAGCTAGCAAATCCGACCTTTGACCTTTGACCCCATGACCTACTTACGGATGCACTGATGACCTACTTAGGACGTAGTTTCCTACTTTTGAATGTTCTTTTGGCCTACTTTAGAGATTTTGACCCACTTTTGAATGCGCTATTGACCTACTTCCTGTTTTTAGCGCGCGTGGTGGCCTACTTTCCATTTTTGTACAACCGGTCTGCATTCACTCCTGGTTGCACTTCCGGTTCATTGCACTTCCGGTTCGATGCCTGTAATGTAATATGCTCGCTAACATTTACGAGTTTATTCAATTTTTTACCATCTTTTCGAGTTTTATTTCTAGGTCATCCAAAGCCACAGTTATATGATCAAGATCATGGTTCAATGTCAAGGTCACCTGGGTTCAACATGGGGGTTAAGTGACGTCATAACATGGCAGCTGGTCGGTTCCAGTCCCTCGTCCCCTCTAAGCCAAACATTCGAAACTTAAATTGTTGTAAAACTCTTAAATGAATTCTTTTTAAGAAATGTTATATTTTTAAAATATTTTTGGCAGTTTTTATAATTCTTTGGGAAGTTTTAAACTACTGTGCGATTTCTTCTGTTATGTTCTAAGGTCACTGGGGTCAAGATCAAAGGTCAAGGTCACCAACATCCAACATAGCGGACGAGATGGCTGCCGGGGGACTGGAATGACAGAGCATGAACAGCTTCGAGTTTCACCACCGAACGCCGATGACCCAAACTTCCCATAATCATTCTGCTTACAGCGTTACAAAACAAATATATTCGTCTTGTATATACAATTTAAATTGTATTCCCAATGGTAATTGGTATTCTCCGTTCACGGTAAACAGAGCACATCTGAAAGCCCTCTTAATATCTACTTGTACGCTCATTGTGTATTATTCCACCATATATGGCATAAACATTGCCACGTGTCTGATCACGTTATTCATACGCTAGTAAAGTAAAGCTGTGAAATTATTATAAAAGTAAGTATTATACAAAATTACTAACTCTCACATTAATGCACATTAAAAACAGAAGGCAAAAGAGATAGTTTATAAATGTTTACTTAAGCTTTTAATTTGGCGTTTAGACATGGAACTACTTTTCCTCTCGTTGCCAACTTTATTGGACGCATGCGAGTCAGTATGCCGGATAAAATACAAGATGGTAGAGGTGCAGTGACATGCTTCACAGGTTAGGTTCAAAATTGTTCATTTAATTGTGAACGGCCTATTGTTTAAAGGCAATTTTCAGTTGCTATTGCATTAACAGTGCTCATGAATTCTTGAATACTCTAATAATATAAGGACATCATCTCTAGCAGTACCTTAGGCGCGAGCCAGCGCGAGCGTTCATCAAGGCTGACGTCCAACCCAAAACGCCGTCACGTCAGGCAGTAGGCAGATTGCGCCTGTCAGTGACGGCATTGTGTCCCCGGGAACAGCACCGACCAATAAAATGATCGCAGGCGGCCTGACAATAGAGTGTCCCGGACGCTAACACATGGCCGAGGTTCTGTCGCCCGCCCACGTCCGCCACTAGCGGAAGCTAATTGACGAGAGGGATGGGGGGTAACGACCCCCTCCAGAACCCTACCCCCCCCCCCCTTCCCACGTGGAAAGGGACGCAGGACGACGATGTCCCTGGAGCGACAGGACCGAACGTCACAAACCGACGTCACAGGAACTGGCCTCATCAAAGAGATTCTCCATCAGACGTCCATGAGGAAGATTGGTTGCTGTATCTCTCCGGGAACATGTCCGAATATACGCAGTTCACGATAAAGTGAGCACTTTTAAGGCCCTCCCGACCTCTAATAAATAAATCTTATTGAAACCTCAGGCATTAATTTTTGAGGGCGGTGAAATGTATACGCTGTGTTTATTTGTCACATTGCAATGTTTATATTAAAAACCAGCAGGAAGATGGAAATTGGATGAAAAGAGAAATCTGGCAGGGCCTGAAAAAGTGCTCACTTGACGGTGAAGAGCCTATACCAAAATGCCGCGACAGTAAATTTTTCGAATTGATTTAATGACAAGTAGACTTCAAACACTCGTGTATTCGAGTGTATTCGTGTATTCGAGTTCGTTCAGTCAAGCGATTTGGGACGAGGTCTTGAGAGCCGATGAGGCAATGGCGGGGGAAACGGGAGATACCCGAGAAAACCCCGCCGACCACCGGCATCGTCCGGCACGATTGCCACTTGCGCAGATCCGGGAGTGACTCGGCCAGGGATTGAGCCCGGTTCACCTCAGTGGGAGGCGAGCGGTCTAACCCCTTTAGCCACCGCAGCCCTAGCAACGTTATTGTAGTTATTTCAAGACCAAATATGCTTTGAACACATTTCAATTTGTACTGCACTTGTTATCGATTATAGTTTGTTCGACAAGCCCTGAGCAGCTTTGAACCGTATAGAAACAAGTAATCACAAAATAGCCCAATTATGTCATACTAAGTCAATAAAGTAGCATATATGGGCCCTTTCTTTTGCGAACGCCAATAAGCAAATTTTGACGGATTAGATTGTACATAGGACGGAAACTTCTAGCGTGACGTAATAGATTAAGAAAATTTCTAATAGCAGAAAGAAATTTAAAAAATTACTTTTAACGATGATAATTTTGTAGAAATATTTTATTATTCTAACAAAAAAAATTTCGTTTATGTGTGTGTATAAATTGACATATGTTAATTTGCTACACTCTTCTGAACCCTGATGAGTTGTAGAAAACGTAGACAGAACATATCATAAACATAACTGGGTCCAAAGCAATAAACATAGTGCATTCTGAAGAACTACAACGATAAAACTAGGTGCATTAACTCACAATTGCACATGAGAAATGTACGGCGTGACTTAATTCGTATCTTTGCTCACTTTTTCTAGATCAATCAAAGGAATGGGATTATCGATTGCATTAAACTGATCGTGTCACTCTCATAAGACATATGAATTTCATTTGACTATAACATAGGTGAATTTTAGTATACCTAACTCCATGCATAATCATGCGAAATGTATGAAAACACCTTCTTATCAGGACATGAAATTTCAAAAATCTACAATGACAACAACTAAAAAGAAATAATAATAAACTTAAATACTGATTTAATGATATCCTTCTTCAACATGTATCAACTTAAATAAAATAAAGAAAGAAAGTAAATTATAGAGGTCTCTGCTGTCAGATTAATAATGCTAATTTATCTTCCTCTCAAAATTAATAAAATAACCAAATTTGATCATGTACGCTCAATTAACAAGAAACATAAGGGTAGAGAGGTTACAGTTTAGTTCAAATCCTGGAGAGGTGTTTTTCTTGTTTAAAAAAAATTCATTGTTTTTATGTGCATGGCTAACTGTTGAGCCGAAACTTCGAGACATCTTTTCGTCTACAAACGTGTCAATAGGCCTCTGGGTGAAAAAAATATCAACGTAGTGCTTTACTCAGAAATTGGCAAGGGTGTGAGTTTACAATTGTTCATAGTTTCACAAATTCTAAAAAAAACATTTGCGTTTCATTATTTAAATCTCGGTGGATTTCAATTTTTTTTATAAGATCGATGCTGTTCGTATGCCGCCGAGGCAATTCAAAAAGGCACAAAGACTTACATTATGACGCGAAGCGATGACACAGAGCGACGTGTCCATCTCTGCAAATCCTCGAAATAGACATGGTTCAGTGGTAGATGAACATCCGGCTCCATCCTCGGTATGGGAACTCCATCTCTGCAAATCCTCGAAATAGACATGGTTCAGTGGTAGATGAACATCCGGCTCCATCCTCGGTATGGGAACTCCATCTCTGCAAATCCTCGAAATAGACATGGTTCAGTGGTAGATGAACATCCGGCTCCATCCTCGGTATGGGAACTCCATCTCTGCAAATCCTCGAAATAGACATGGTTCAGTGGTAGATGAACATCCGGCTCCATCCTCGGTATGGGAACTCCATCTCTGCAAATCCTCGAAATAGACATGGTTCAGTGGTAGATGAACATCCGGCTCCATCCTCGGTATGGGAACTCCATCTTGGACGGCGGCACATCAAGGGTTGTAGCCACTGATAAACCCCCATCAGGCGTTGCTTCTCACCTTTTCTTCCTCGGCGTCGATCAGCCACCATTATATCACGTAATGCCGGAATCACCTAGCCCCGACCAACACAGCACGACACGGCCAAAAAACGCAACCACGACACAATTCAATGTGACTACTTGAATGTACAGCACGCCCGACACTACGCTCTCGGCATTTAACCTAACTATTTAGAAGGCGCTGATAGGCTACGTTAGTTTCAAAGGCGGTGGACAAGAGGGAAATTTGTAATACATAATGGTACCAACTGGTATCGCTAATGCATACAAAGGTAACATGATTATTTCTAAGAGTTAGATACAGTGATTTTCAATTTATTTTTCTTTTAAGCTGCGTATTTACCGTTGCGGGGAAATCTTGCAATACAATTTCAATTTGCAAGGTTGTACACTCTGTGCGTCGTGTCGCACGACACGACGAAGAATAAAAATAACTTATAATCCAAAATTGCTGCTCGGACGACAAAATCGGTCGGGCTTACGACGATCTGTCTTGTATTTCATTGGCTGTTTAGCCGTCGTGTCGTGCTCCGTCGGGGGTATGCGATTCCGGCATAAGAGTCCAGAAGTTCTTAAAATTTAAGCTCTTGGTGCAAACATAACAATTACCATAACGACATCGAGTATCCTGTTTATTTTCTCATGGATAAACTGATGTTTAAAGACTTTTACTCAGTAATAATTTCTCTTTGTTTAGGTCACAATGCCCTGTAATAACTAATATTCTGTTTTTTTTTTCCTTCATATAAACCAACCATAAGCATCAAATATGAAGTGTAGGACAGTGTATCACAGTGCTGACAACGATAACGCGAATTTTGTCAGTCATTACTCATAATTCGCAAAGACACGCCGTGGACGACTCTGAGAAAATATCAGACCTGCACCGCATACCGTGCTACCTTGTCGAGGATAAAACTGGCTAAAGGCTGCCCACGGTAAAGTGAGCATTTTAAAATTAAACTTTGAAAAATGTAGCTACCCATACCTGCGTATATTTTACCGAGTATAGTGACTCCTAGTTGGCAACAACGGAGAGAAAGTAGTTCCACTTTTAAAGTTAAATTAAAAGCCTTAAGTAAAAAATTTTTAAATATTGAAATTTTTTTTTTTACTTTTTGTTTATTATAATACATATAAGTACAAGAGTAAGGACATTTGTAAAATATTTAATTTCCTAAATAATTTACAATTTCACTTGACCGTCACACGAATAAAGGGATCAGGCCGATAGTAACCTTAAGGGTTCATATGCTGTAAAAATACACAATGTGCGTGCAATTCCACCTTAAGCAGGGCTTTCAAAAGTGCATATTTTACCGCGAACAGCCTATGCTCACTAAGGCGCCGGTCCAGGAACAAACCGCTGAGGGTTTATTGCACACAGAACTGCAGAGTCTAGCCTACATGCCATTTAACACCAGAAATTTTCTCGTGTCTGCTATCAGACATAGACAGATAAATTCCACCTGTTCGATGATCTTTAGGCTAGACTCTACGGTCGTATGCGTCCTCCTATCCAATTCCATTTGTTCATTGTCTTTCGTAAGAGTAAGGGAAAATTTCTTACTTTTTAGAACTGGCGTGCTTAAACTGGGCCATACTACCGTTAGTTCTTTCCTATACTGGTTAAAATCCGTTCAGGGTTTGTCAAACCAAGTATAGTCCTGCGAGAAGTATTACAGAGCCATGTGTATTTTAAGCATTATTCTGTCTTGGAAAAATAATTTGAACGTCGTATGCTTCTACCAATAGAGCTAACCTACAAGTTGAAGCATATTAATCCCTGACAAAATAGATTTGCCAATTTTTTTTTTACCATATGTCATCCTAGAAGACGAATTAAAATATTTGGGCCGACTTATCTTATATTCTTAAATTTTAACTTAACTGCATTTATTAATTTCTGACTAGTGTAAGTGCCGAGAGTAAATAAGTAATTTTTTTTTTAGGTCGAATTCACTACTAAAAATAGCAAAATAAGTCAAACGTATAAAGTTATGAAAATGAAATCATCAGTATGTTCGTTCCTGAATTTTTTTTTTTTTTTTTGTATTTAATGATCTGCTGTCTCTATTTCCTTTTGTGCACAAATCTAACTTTGTGATTGATATGGAGTAAGTGTCCCCAATTTTCCTGTGTCTCATAAGTGGTATTTCTGAAAAAGTATGGATTATTAACATGTTAACTGTTTGTTTGGTTTGACACTAATGCCACTATAAGTATGTCAGATGCGTGTATTAATGTGCATCTTTTGAATTCTATTCGCCCCTTCAGATAGCACCACCTGAAAGTAATGTGTGTTTATAAATTTATATTTTTGGGTTCAAATTAATATCGTTAGATGTCCTTCCTCTGTATCACAGAAGAACAGAACATTGTCCCAAACCAATCACTTTTTTTTTCTTTATCAGGACAATTAAAATGATTGAAATTCGTTTCAACAGAACAATTTATTTTTTGTGCGCAAATTTTTATGGAAATATTAGTATTATCAAGTTTTTTTTGCGACTGCCTTAGATTCACTCTAAAGAAAATGTGTAATTTTCACTGAGAAATTCTTTGTAATTTTACAAATGCTTGTAACAGTACAAAGATTTTTCTTGTAAAACCACTCGTTTGTAAAACTACAAGGTCCGTGTTTGTAATAGGCTTTAGGAAATGTTTGTACTATACTGTGCCGTATCCACGAGCTTCACCAAAATGGCGGATTCTCAACAACGCAAAACCGTATAAAGCTATTTGTGCAAAAACTATGGGTGTTGTAAAGTGCAGCTGGGTGCAAAAAGAAAATGCATTGCAAATTTTAATTACGTAAAAAACTTAAAACTACTCAAATAATCATAATAACACGTGTCCGTGTTATTAATTATTTGTTAGTGATTCCTAGCTACACAGAACTCTTAAATCGTGTCTTAATACGCCGTTGTTAAGAATCGTCCAAATCTCTTAACTTAACAAATGAACTCTTAAAAAGAAATGTACCTATACTTCTTAACCGTATAGCTTCAATATTATTTTGTATGTAATGGTACATATATTTACCGTAAAAATAAGGGTTAGTCTCGTGGTTAAAGATGCGGGCTAGTTATACAAGGGATGTGCGTTCTAATCCTTGTGTTAGTGAGATAAATATATATTTTTTGTAAATTATATTTTGATTTTCTTTTTTAGTTGTTCTCTGTTACTAATTCATCACATTTGTTGTTTTTTTTTTTAAGAAGAAGAAAATAAGTAATTTTACATACACTTCTCAATAATGTCAGTTGTAATAAAATGCTACGATTTGTAATGTTACAAAGAAATGTTTTGCAGCTTTTACAAGAAAACTCTTTGTAGTTTTCTTGGCAACTGGATTTCCAAGGATTTTTCTCGGAAAAATACAAAAAAAAAAAAAAAATTAGAATTGTTAAAATAATGTTATTTTTAACATCCAGAAAATCATCATCATCATGATTTGTGTTCTGCCCAGAGGCAGGTTTTCACGTGATATCTCTCCATGCTCTCCTGTCTTATGCCAACCTCTCCAGGTCCATATACTTTCCGCTTCCCTTGATGTCATCTATCAACTGGAATCTTCTCCTTCCTTTAAATCTTTTTCCACAAACTATTCCTTCCATAGAGTATGTTAGCAAGCACTCTCGCCTCAATGAGTGTCCCATCCAGTTCTTCTTCCTTTCTCTTACGACTTTCAGCAGTTTTCTCCTCTCATCAACTCTTTCCAGCACTTCTTCATTACTCACTCTTTCCACCCAGCTTATCCTCTCCATTCTCCTCCACATCCACATCTCAAACGCTTCTAGCCGTTTTTTCGTCCTCACGTCTCAGTGTCCACGTCTATGCCCCATAGAGTGCCACGCTCCATACTGAACACTTGCCAAGTCTTTTCCTCAGTGCTTTATCTAGTTTTCCGCATAGCAATCTCCTCTTCCTATTGAATGATTCCTTCGCTACCGCAATACGAGTATTCACCTCCTGATGACATTTCAAGTCCTCAGTTATCGTACTTCCTAGATATTTGAATGCTCTTACTTGGCTGATATTAACTTGTCCTATCTTAATATTTGCAGGTTTCCTTCCTTTACTGAATACCATACTCTTTGTTTTTGATGTATTGCTTCTCATTCCATACTCCTCACAAATTTCATTCAGATATTTTAGCATTTTATTTACAGTTCTTTCACTTTCTGCTAGTAAAACCATATCATTGGCAAATCATATACGTTATATTCGGTTTTCGCCAATACGTACTCCTCTTCTTCCAATCTAAGCATTTCCCAATAATCTCCTCCAGAACATGAAGAGCTTAATTTCCTATTTGAGTTCTCAAGCACACTCTCCACAGCCACACGTGCCTCGATGGCCACAGCTTCTGTCTACATATTCGTGGTGTATTACTACTGACAGAATCTAACAAAAAGAACCGTCTACTGGAAATGGCTTCAGTTTCACGACATTCCCCTCTACGCAGGCGACTTCAGCTGCTAGAAATATCGCGCCGCACGCATTGCCATTCGTCGGAAGACCTCCACGTCACTGACAGATACGTACACGACAGATACGTACACGACAGATTTACAGGCTCGTCGGACGGAGAACGATTCGCCGAGCGCGATAGAATTCATCACGAGCCAGTTTGTTGGAAAGGAGAAGAAAAAAATAATGATTTTCGTTCTGCCCTTCTCAGCTTCATCCAACACTTAGAGAATCCAAACGAGTCTCCATCGACCGTGCCAAAGGCTAAACGGTAAATAATTTTGCACTTGGAAACTTTTTTTTTTTTAACTCAATAAAATGGTCCACTTTCTGTAAAAAAAATTATATATATATTTGCATACTATTTGCCGAAATTGTTTTTATTGATACTGTAAGCAAAATTTTATGTTTGGAATTGTGGAATTACTTGCAAATGTGCATTTTGGTATGCCTACTAGGGTGCACCTGATGAATAAAATATGCACTACTTTAACCGTGCACTTTTACATAAAAGCCTACATTATATGTTACATTAAAACAGTAAATATAGTCCTTTCTAACCACGACAAACCCTGTCGTAGGTTAATGTTGAATGGGATTCTGAATTGAGAAACACGTGGAGATACTGGAAACATTTACCTATTCTTCTGAGATGCTGTGAGTAGGCATATTTTGATGTATCTCGGTTTAAGTGCCACACGATACAAATGCTACATTTTTAAAACCATAAAAAGTGACACGTATGCTGAAAAACTATTTATTTGGGAATAGGCTAGTGTTTCTATTATTGTTTACCAAAAATACGTTCCCTTTACACACATTACAGTGTTGTAATTTTTCTTTTATATCCGCAAGGTTACATTTCGTAAATACATTATCTGCTTGCGTGCAAGAATATCACGTCTTCAGTGGACGACGGAAAAATTTTTTGACCACGAAAGCAATCATCGTCTCTGGAAACTCCATTCTTTTTCGATAGTGGCTGAAAGCATGCTAGTTTCACCCGTGACTGAGGATTTGTAACTGTTGTACAGTATAGTAAAGGCTGTTCACGATAACGTGAGCACTTTTGAAAACAACCTTAGAAAAAAGGCACTGCTCCTACCTGCGCATGTTTTAACGGGTGCATTGAGGGACATGCACCCAGAAAAGTTGGTAACGATGGATGGAAAGTAGTTCCATATCTTAACGTCGCATAAAAAGTGTTAGGTAACCATTTGTGATAACTTAAAATTATATATTTCGCTTTATGTATTTTTTAATGCACCTAAGTGTAAAAATGAGCAGATTGGTAAAATAATTACTTTTAAGCAGTGTCACAATTTCACTTGACCGACGCATGAATAAAGTAATGAGGCCCATGACAATGTTAATTACACATAAGGCTGAAGAATACACAACGAGCATACAAGCAGATCTTGAGCAGGGCTTCCAAAAGTGTTCACTTTACAGTGAACAGTCTATAGCTACTGCAAACGTGAAAAAGATTTGCCGAAACAGGAGCCGAAATTTACAGTGTTTTGTCTAAAATATTCTGTGGGAAATATCTGCGCGTTCACACTGTTCCCGCCTTTGTGCAGGGTTAGCCTTTTCGGTCACAGGCAAATATGCAATTCAAGGAGTTGCGAAAAATCATTTGTTTCTAACTGTACTAATATCACTATCAAGCTCCCTCAAATATTACTATTTGAGGGTTTTTCACACTTTTCGAATGAAACCTGAAAAATCCATCCCACATATGACGTGCTTGGTTGTTCCCTAATTATGTCATGTATCACAAGTGTTATAAGATATTCACGGGCAAATGAGCACTTTTGAAACCCTGCTTAAGATCTAATTGCATGCACGTTGTGTATTCTTCCGCCTTATGTAGAATTAACATTGTCATAAGCCTCATCATTTTATTTATGCATCAGTCAGGTGAAACTGTGAAATTATCAGAAAAATAAACATTTTACAAATTTGCTCAGTTTTTACATTTCGATGCATTACAAAAACTTAAAGCGAAAGAAATAATAATATAATTTATCACAAATGGTAACTTAACACTTTTTATTTGACGTTAAGATATGGAACTACTTTCCCTCCACTGTTACCAACTTTACTCGGCGCATGTCACGCAGCGTGCCCGTTAAAATATCTGCATGTAGGGGCAGTGACTTCTTTCTTAAGTTGATTTCAAAAGTGCTCACTTTACCGTGAGCAGCCTTTATAGACTTGTATTAACATAAAACCCGCCTTATTTTTTGTTAGAAGTGACCTTCGATTTAAGTTATACATTTACCATACAATATTTCACATATAATTAACACGAATAAAACAGGGAGAAAATAGGTGAGTTGGTAATACGTTAGTAAGAATAAGTACTTATGTGAAATATTTTTTACACCAGGTGCGCTCGGACGCGGTGTATTATTGTCCCTTCGGTGTAATTTCCTAGGCTCGATTCAGCGCTGTTCGCATTAGGATGTAAAATACCCCGGAAGCAGAACTTTAGCAGGGCTTTAGAAAACTTGGACGTGAATGTGATTGGTCTATAAAAAATTCGTTCGCGCATGATGCTATTGGCAGAAGCTTTTTAAAAGAACGTACGATATGGAATATAGTTTCAACAACGAGAGATATCCCTCTCCAGGCTAAGTGTTTCCCTTAAGTGACGTGATTATTTTTTTTTTTTTCGTGTTCACAGTGCAGCCAAATAAAACCACTTCTTGTGCGACGTCCAGTTTATCGGACACTGCAGATGAAAGGTTCAAGGGCGCTGATTACCAAATCTGCAGCTAGGGAGTTTAAAATGAAAATAAATTTTATAGAAATCCCACCTCTATACATAATTTTTAAGTATAACACGTTCCGGACAAATAAATACTTAACGTGATTGTTTCAGATAATACCGCTACGTTAAAAAATATATATTATATATATATATAGACGCCCCCGCACATTAAAAACCCAATTTAAACACTTTTTTTTTTTAAATTTTACATTTAAATTTACATTTTACAGTAAAGTGATGTATGTGTATATATACATATATCACTTTATTATAAAATGTAAATTTAAATGAAAAGTGATGTGTTTATATATGTATAACACTTTACTGTTAAATGTAAATTTATATGTAAATAAATGTAACATTTTATAAGCAAATTTTCTTGTGTGAGTTTTTACATGTATTTACATATATACATATATATACATCACTTTACTGTAAAATGTAAATTTAAATGTAAACAAATGTAACATTTTAGATAAAAAATTATTGTAATTGAGTTTGTAATGTGCAGGGGCGTCTTGAAGTCTTGAAGGCATTCAACAGCCTTCGTCTGAAGTGAAGTGTGTGTTCTTTTCGTAGATAAGCACATTGGACGCAAGCTCGACGTCTCCATAGAAAAAAAAGAGTTTTTCAAAGACTTCTGCAACGCAGTCAGGTGCCAGGTAGGCGGGGGCCTTAATAATGAATGAGAGGGGGCTGGTGATATTCCGAGTTGACTTTCCTATACATGAAGCATAAACGGTCCTGCTCGGAATGGTTCAAATACATGTATTTCTGTATTGGTGATTGCATCATCATAACTTGTTGGTTCTTCAAATTAAGTATGTCTTACATTTCTATTAATGGTATATCCTAATTCCTTAAAAACAATTCATTCCACTGTGTTAACTTTACAGGTATCTTGTTAGAAATGATTATTTTATGCTTCTGTTTATGTGTTTTTATAGCGCCAATCTTCGAAATACTTTTTTTTAGAAAATGTAATTAAATGGTATTTTCTTTGTTTCTAAAATGAATTATTTTACCATATTGATCGACAATTGTAACTACTAATTCATCAACACAATTAACAATTACTGGAAGATATATTAATGTATTTGGTTTTTCAATTATTTTGTATCCTGGAGCCACCGCACACATGAATTCATTTATTGTATTTGTTGGTTTTCCTTTCAAATATGATCCACCTACAACATTAACATTTATACAACATACATTAACCGACAATATATTAACCTGTTTTGACAATTTGTGTAATTAATTCACTGGAAAAGCTCTCCTTTCATAACCTAACATATATGCAATTGAATCATCTTCCATGAAATTGATATCGACATTACTATACATCACACTAGTTAGTGTATTTGGATTTCCACATAATTGGGATTGTACATTTTCAGGTATTGTAGCTTTAATGAATGTTTCTAAGTCATCCAACTCATAAGATCCTACTGGTATCACAATCTTATAACGTTTTTTCGCTGTTCAATGTGAATGATTGATTCTCTATATCAATGATTGGGATTCTATTGTAAATAATGCAATTTATTATATATATTTGCCATTCTCCATCTAACTCTAAAGGTGGGAAATATACAGACAACAATTGCAACGAATTTCCACTTCATATCAACATAATTGACATGTTACTAACCAGCTTTACTAATACGTTGACTTATATAGCCTATTTATAGTCAAAAAACATAAACATAAATGACCACAATTAATTGTATTTGGTAACCCTTCCATTTTGTTATTGTATCATAATTACATGTTTTTTTTTAATAATTGCATATTTCAATTGGAGGACACAAATTTCCAAACTGTCATAATACAATGATTGATTCACATTTTTAATTAATGCAATCCAACATGTCCCTTCATTTTGATTCGGATCTAAATTAACAATCATACATTCACAAAAATTTGGTTCCTTTGGTAATTCATATCTCATATACACACCTCGGAAATAGGGAATATCCAGTTTATTTACAAATACAGTAATATATTTGTTAATGCATGTTAATACACTATATGTAGAACTCAGAACAATGTGTGAAAATTATCATAGAGTAGTGGACTGGTGGTTCACATACATCGAAAAATTAAGGATATGAAATGTTAACATAAAATATAATAAACATGGGAAAAGAATTATATTTACAATCAAATAATATGTGAAATCAATTAAATATTACTGTCCAAATCATATGTGTAACTCAAATTCATATAATAAATATAACCTTATGATTCTGTGTCCAGTCGATCTGCGACAATATAGTGTTCTTTACAAACATTGTCCAAAGTGTTTATTCATTGATTGTACTGTGCTAATGGTTTTGCAAGCTTAGTTCTGGGTCCACAATAATTGTATTTCGGTAAATGCAATTCAAATGGTAATTTTTAAATAAATGTATTCAATACTCCACATCATTTTTTGTAATGTATAGTTTGGGCCATTGTTTTCAACTGTATATGGACCAATATATAAACTTACATTTATACTTTTTATGTTATATGTTACCTAATACTGTAGAAATGAAGGTTATAAAACAAAATGTACATTTGCTGCTAATTGTAAATACGAAGTAAACTGCAATTTTTGAGAAACATGTTATTCTTTTACCATCAAATATATGTTGTATAATAAGCTGTCCTTCTTCATGTGGAAAAACTTGTCTTATTATGTAGCTGTTGGAGCATTCAAGTAAACTTAAATTTGAAAATGTATATGTGTTTTCTAAAACAACACAACAAGAAAAATATCAACAATTAGCATCTATTTTGTTGTTAATTGAAAGAATGCGATATTTCCCTTTTACAAATAAAGAAGATGATATTTCCCCTTTTACAAATAAAGAAGATATTGTGTCTCCGAATGAAGCATTACCCAATTCCGTGTTTATATTTGACGATGTATGGTGCGAACCGCAAGGTGAAACACAGCAATACTTTAGTTTCGGTCGACATTCAAATGTCGATTATTTTTATCTATTGCAAAGTTATGCACATATTCCAAAACATGATTTGCACGATAATTCAAATATGTTAATTGTGTTTAAAATCGACAGTATGACACTAGAACATATTTACAAATATCACATTTCAGGCGATATATAAAGGCAGATATAGGCTTGGTTTTGACAGTTTTTTACTTCCCAAGCAAGAATAATGATTATTTAAAATTTTGGACATACGTTATAAAACACAATCATTGCAATACCTGGTTAACGAGAAATCGCGATGGGAATTGCGATTTGAATGAACATATATTACATAATGTGGGTATGGCTGTGAAAGATAGTGATACAGCAAATACACGTACTTAAATCATAGTCGACCAAAATGCAAGATAAATTAATAAACATAATTTAAAATATTACAAAAGTGTCTGGTAATATTAGTTATATTTCGGAAATATTGGCAAATGTGATGATTGTATTGCAAAATATAGAAACTAGAACAAACGAACATTTAGAACATTTAAATGTAATTAATGAAATGGTAAGTGCTATGATTACAAAATAATTTCATACACAATGGATGAAATGAAGCAATATATAAATGTTTAATTGATCAATAAAACATCTGCTTTAGCAATGCAAACAGAATTGAAAATCAAATCGATGATTTGAAATCTCGGTTAAACTATTGTAGTAATGATTTGAGCATTAAAACTGTGAGTAAATTAGACATACTTTTGAATAAAGTCGATAAGATTAAAACAGTGCAAACTAATCGACCTAATACACCCACTAATAACCATCGACTTAATCTATATAAAAATATTTTAAAGTTAATGAAAACAAAGAAAAATGTCTGACTCTGCTTCAGAATTACATAAGGTTGTGTCTGCTGTAAAGGCGAAATATTTACAAGCTAAACCTGCTCGAATGGAACAGGATTTTTTTATTAAATAAATATTTAAACTTGTTACGATTAGAATATATACAATACATTCTGTATAAAATATGGTTCATGAACCAGCAGTGGAAATTATATCGGAAGAACTTATAAAGAAGAAAAAGTTGTCTCAGTTAACACAACATTATTTAGCTATAAAACAATATTCGCCTATTCACGATACGGTATTTAGTGTATGTCAAAATGGAAATAATATATGGCTTCTGGGAGATTCTGTAATAAATTTTCTGCTGAGAATAGAGTTCCAGTGGTTGATTACATAACTGATGTTAGTAAAGGAATTTTTAAATTATTATTTTTATAAAACCCAAATGGTTATTTTGACATCGAATCGGAGAAATATAAGGATTTTGTTCATCGAACGATTGCAAATAATCATTTAGATGATGATGAAAATCATCCAAAACTACATTTAGTAAGCGATAGTGTTGGAAGTGCAATATATAAAGATGAAATTGACAACCAGTTTTCTCCTGTATATTGGAACAATCCTGTTGAATTGGACGAAATTTTAAAACTTCTAATCGCTTTGAGAAAGTCTGGGAATAATTCACATAATAACGAAATTGTTTATATTATTGAAGAGTTGAAAGAAGAAGGCTATATTACGAATGAAATTTTGTAAGATTGCTGAAGAGTTTCACGCTCCTGCAAGTGTAAGGTATCCTAGAAGACCAGTTATTACTAATGGTTTAAATGATCTTTTTAAGCCAATTTGTGTGAAATGACATTGCTTTCCAAATACAATAAGGGATACAAATATATTTTAACCATAATTGATGTTTATTCAAAGTATGGTTGGGGTATACCTCTGAAAAACAAGATAGGGAAACAGGTTGCCAATGCAATGAAGATCGCTTTGAGAGAGGGGAGGCCATATTCGCTCCAAACCGACAGAGGATCCGAATTTTTTGTGCACTGTTCCGGAAACTAATGACAGAATATGGTATTAATCACAACACAGTGTATTCGGAGCTTAAAGCCAGTGTTGTGGAACAATTTAATGAATCGATTAAGCAATTAATATATAAGTATTTCACGTCGAAAGACACCTATAATTGGGTTGTCGTTTTGCCTGAAATACTCAAATTTTATAATTCCAGATAACATAGAACTATCAAGACAGTGCCCAAAAAAGTTATGGTCAGTAGTTTGATGAAAACTGTGTTTAAGTTATCGACGAAAGAAAACCAAAGTTCAAAGCTGGTGAATTTATATGTATCTCGAAGCAGAAAAGAATCTTAAAGAAAAATTTATGCTGAATGGTCGTATGAAATAGTTAAAATTATGACAGTAAGAAATTTATTTCCCAAAGTGTATTACCTTGAAACCTATGATGGTCAGCCCATAAGAGGTTGTTTTTACCAACACGAATTGCAAAAAGTCATTTCTCCACATGAATATTTGATTGATAAAATCATTAAAAGGAAAAAAGCTATGTCCTTGGTTCTATGGAGAGGTTTCTCAAAAGCACACAACTAGAGGGTGAAGAATCAAGATCTTAAAACATTGAATTTTAATATTTTTAAAATTGTTTTTTTACTAAATAAAAATATTTTAAATAGTATTTTATGTGATATTCATTTAATAAACCTATCGATATTGAGGGGGACTGGATGTACAATTATTGTGCAATCATTCCTATTGTTTTGGTGGTAAAATATTATATTTAATTTATGATGTAATTCTTTGTATTGGGTATAATATTTTCCGGTTCATATGGAGTGAAAATATTTACATTGTTAATTTTCTTTTTCTTGGCTTAATAGTTGTAAAATTGTTCTACACGTAACTCATAATCATTTGATTTCCTATGTAAATCAATGGAACATTATATTATGACACATGACTTATAACATCCATTTTTGTGTTAAATAATTTAGGTTTTTAATTAGAATGTAGGAAATTTTATTTCAGAGTTTCATTAGCTTTTTTTGTTTTCCTTGAGGAAGAAAGACTGATAAATGCACCAAATGATATATTTTCTAGGTGTGTTTGAGTGAGAGAGACTTTGTAGAGTAAGGTTTAGAGTTGGAGGGTTTGTCTTTCAAAGCATTGGGATATTCTTAACTCACGATAGTTTTCTCATCAGTGGTATGGGTGAGGGAAAGTAACATTCATTATTATCAATGCGATTTGGAAATGGTTTCTCTAACCTGGTAGACAAGGCTGGGACAAGAGTACAGTCGTGGGAAAGGGAGTGTGCAATTAGCATTGATGACTGTGTGGATGACAGTTTGGGAAGGGAAGGTTGTCGGCTTGGTGATTGGTTAGACTTCGTTCGCTGTCTGAAGCAGTTAGTTGAATAATATATCGCTTTCTTGGTGGTGTGAGACCTTGAGTTTGCCCTTGCCGACAACACATCGAAGGAAGTGGGAGGTACATCAACAAATATGTGTGGTGTCGAGCAGCCAGAGGCATGAGCATTTCTTTTAAACTATGTCGACAATGTGTTAGAGGAGGTGTGGTGAGGGATATTCGACATCGATGGCTAGATGAATCGCTGCTCGCAAAGGGTGTGAGAAGAGACAAGCGTAGCGGGCGACAGCATTCGTATCGCTCAGTGCATTGAGGAGTTATTTGGTCAAGGGTGGTGGAGAAACGTTGAGTAGAACTCTGCACGGAAACTTCGTTGGGCGCGCGGGAAATGATGGTGGGAAACCCCAAGGCGATTGTCCATGCTGGGAAAGGGAGTAAGTTGTCTGAGGAGGTTCTCCAAAACTCTCCCCCTCCTTGCCAGCATTGTCTCCTGGCAGCTTGGGACAGAATAATATATCGCTTTTCTGGTGGTGCGGCTTGAGAGGTTTGTCCTTGTCGAGTACACGGGGAGGAGTTTGGGGCGAAACGGCAAAATGTGTGGTCTCGGCCATTATGAGAGTTTGGGCCGATTTTCATTGACTGTGTCGTTCGCACGGAAGACGAGACGAGGTGGGCAGAGAAATTTTTTTGTTTCCCAGAGACAGGCATCGGTCTGCCTCTTTGGGTACCACAATGCACTGAACATTTCCTAGCCAATACACTTCTCAATTCGTTTATTAAAGTCTCACGTGTTCGAATAATTATTAGGTTTTCATTTATTTATGCGATTGTTGAGAGTTGCGCGGCTATCGGAAATGTTTTGAAAGAACAGGATCACAGTAGTGCGTATTACGATGCAATATAACAAAGCATGTGCATCGGGTTTTCGCTGTAGGCTTTCACAATATGCGAGTGTTGTTATGGTTGTATGAGCTAGCAAAAGACGCATTTGTGAAATGATTATACTCACAGGTTTTTTAAAAACAGATGTTTGGGTGATCATTCATTTTTTGTAAGGCGTTCCTTGATGTGTGTTTAGAGAGCCGATGTGAGTGTGAGTGGCCATTATTTAGGGGGAGATTTTTTCGTTTGTGTGGGGTTGTAGATGCAATTTTGGTTGTAACTCGTGTTTTTATTGATTTGTTAAGTATGAATTCATTACACCTGGCTTCGTGGGCTATAATTTAGTTAAAATTTTGAATGTGTGAAATTCGTTTTGTGTGGTTTAATATGCACGTCGTTAGCCCTTGTTTCGTGTCATTTATTCTGGTGTTTAAAGTATAATATATTTAGTTACAATATTAATATATTTTGTGTTCCATTCTGTCGTGTGCGATGTACTCGGGGTAAATCATTTTAGTGAATTTGTCTCGTGGTTATTGCATGATTAAAGTAATTTTAAATATATCATGTCTATATTAATTCGATTTGTTGATATGTTTGGTAATCATGTGGTTAAAATATTTTTTTTATGATTCATACTTATCTCAGTTGGCTAATTGAATGTAAATCATAGTGGTCCAGAAGTTTCACACATACCCTCGCTCATAATCGATTATCTGCTCCTTATTCGCTAAGTGAATCAGAAGTAGGTCATGTGTCCTCCCTCCATCCACGCCAACTCGCCTAGTGAGTCACAAGTTGGTCACGTGTCCTTGCTCCATCCACAAACCAAAAAAATTAAAATGTTACTTATAACACTCTTACACCACCATCAACTCATATATAAGCAATCACAACCCATCCCTCTGTCCAGTCGGCCCCAAGACATTGCAGAGAACACACTGAACCCGCTCTGCCAATATCACCCCTAACCATTTCAACAACAATTAAAAACAAGGAAATTTCATATCCAACAATAAATGTTTTTATTAAAGAATTATTTAATTAATTTGATTAATTACACTAATGAATTAATCAGTAATTATTAAAATATTCGATTAATCGATTAATCGATATATCGAACAATCTATTATATGCTCCATCGATATGTCATTCTACAAGTGAGCCAGAAGTGGGTCACCCCTACTACTGCTAATTTAGTTTTTTTTATTTTTATTAAGACCTCCATCCCTCACTAACTCGGATACGTCTGTCAGGCATTCTTGTAGCAATATGTTAAGCAAATGTAATTTTACAAAAATTCATGGGCGGTGGGATGAGGCGCAAATAAAAAGCAATGCAGAAATTTCCTTATTTTCAGATATTTTTGAAACTGCAAAAACATCAGTTTGTACGATTTTACAGACGTCTTCCAGCAGCACTAGGCATCTTCTTTTTAATACTAACTATCTCATTTCTGTACAAAACTTCGTTTTTATTATTTGCACATTTCTAAAAGAGGAAAAATTGTAATTCTGGCGTATTTATGCGAAAACAATGCGTTCCAAAAAATGTTTGCGGGGAAAGAGTAATTACCTATAATGCCTGAAATTTGGACAGTACGTGTTAAAATATAAAATAAGATTTTTTTTTTCCTTGGGCAACAGCTTTAATGATACGCTGTAAATTATGTATTACCATAAAACTGTCATTACAGAGTGTGAACGGGGTGGATAGGAAATACATGGAGTACCCTAAGCCCTCACGTCTTGTATGTGGCATTGTAGAAAACAATGTAAACATTTTCATACCTCCTGTTTTACGCCCCCTGTCTTCTCGCCCGATGCTAAAGTAAAATGGGGCACCATTGTCGCAATATACAATGAACCACAATATCACCGACGTGTTGCACTCAATTTCAAAATCATGTTCGGGTTTCACTCGGTCCATAACCTGTTCCACCTACAAGGAAAAAAAAATATTTTTTATTGTTTTTTAGCTGCGCCGCTTTTATTCAGACAACCTTGAACATTTTCTCAACTTATATTTTCAATCAATCACCCTGTTCAGCTGAATAGATTGCAAGCAAAACTGACGATTTTTATATGATCTGCTCTTCAATAATAATGAGCACTTGAAACTATTTAATTTGGATTCATTCATAGTTTTTGGTGCGAAAAGGCGTTAACATCTAACATAGTTTGTTTAGGAGAATTTCCAGCAGAAGAAATTAAAGTATGCCAACATATTTTTAACAAAATCGTCCGGAATGATTATTCATTCAAGAACCTATGCACACACTTTATTTTAAACTAGCAGCTCGCACTAGTTTCGCTCAGGTTTAATGGAGTTGTTGAAATATGTGACTACCCGTGACTACCTAGATTACCCGTGCCTACCTGCGACTACACGTGACTACATGTGACTAACTTCGACTACTCGTGACTACGCGTGACTACCCATAACTACCCGTGACTACCCATAACTACCCGCGACTACCCGTGACTACCTGTGACAACTTGTAACAATCTGCGACTACCTGCGACTAACCATGACTACCCGTGACTACCTGAGATTACCCGTGACTATCTGCGACTACCCGTGACTATCTGAGACTACCTGTGGATACCTGCGACTACCCGTGATTACCCGTGACTATCTGTTCTACATGGACTACACTACCTGCGAAAATTTGCGACTACCTGCGACTACCCATGACTATCTGCGACTACCCGTGACTATCTGGGACTACCCGTGACTACCTGCGACTACCGGTGACTATTTTCAACTACCTGTGACTATATGGGAATACCTACGACAACTAGCGATATTTTCTTGTAAAATTATTTCAATTTATCTTTAATGGTTTTGGTAGAGCAAGCTTAGAAAGAAGCCAAGTAGCTCATTTTTCTCAGACTTGGTTTACAAATTTCGAAATTTCTCAAGGATTTTTTTCTAAACATCGGCTATGTCCATCTAGAAGAATGAAGCTTTCTAACACTGAACGGATTATAAGAATCGGCACTGTAGTTTTGGAGATTAGCTGTTACATAGCAGTTGTTAGTAGCAGCCCTCCATCGCTCCGCTCAGGTTTTATGGAGTTATTGAAATACATACCTATATATGCGACTACCTGTAACTACATGTTACCACCCGTGACTACCTGCGAATACCCGTGACTACCTGCGAATACCCGTGATTACCCATGACTACCTGCGACCACACGTAACTACCTGCGACTATACATGACTACATGTGACTAACCGTGACTTCCCTGACTACCTAAGACTACCTGTCACTACCCGCGACTACTTGCGACAACTTGCGACAACCTGCGACCACCTATGCCTACCCGTGACTACTTGCAACTACGTGCGACTACCTGCCACTACCCGTGACTACCTGTAACTAAATGCGACTGGTTGCGACAACTTGCGACTACCCGTGACTACCTGCCACTATCTGCGACTACTTGCGACTTCTTGCGACAATCTGCGAGAACTTGCGACAAGCTGTGACTACCTGCTACTACTTCCTACTACTTGCTACTACTTGCGACGACTTGCGACAATCTGCGACAACTTGAGACAATCTGCGACCACTTGCGACAACCTGCGACAACTTGTGACCACCCGCGACTACCTGCAACTACTTACGACTACTTGCGACTACCCGCAAAAACCTGCGACAACTTGCGACAAGTTGCGACTACCTGCGACTACCCCTAGGGATTACGCCTGCGACAACTTGCGACAACCTGCGACTACTTGCGACTACCCGTGACTACTTGCAACTACTTGCGTATTTTTATATTAAGATACACAATTTCTTCTAACATTGTTTCAATTTATCTTTAATTGTTTTGGTAGAGCATGCTTAGAAAGCAGCCAGGTAGCTCATTTTTCCCCGACTTTAAATTATTAAATTTCTCAAAGATTTTTTAGAAATAAAACATAGCCTATGTCCATGTGCAAGAATGTATCATTCTATCAGTGAAAGAATTATAAGAATCGACCCTGTAGTTTTGGTAGACCATACTTAGGAAGCAGCCAAGTAACTCATTTTTCTCCAAAACTGTTTTACAAATTTCGACATTTCTCAAGGAATTAAAAAAGAAAAATTAAACATAGCCTATATCCAACTGGAAGAATGCAACTTTTTAACAGTGACAAAATTGTACGAATCGGCCCTGAAGTTTCCGAGATTAGCCGTTACATATAAACAAACTCAAATTACTTCTTTATAATATTAGTAAAGATATAGATAATATACCTACAGATCAAATTACTGCTGTGGCAGTGGAAAGTGCATCCATCTATCAATGGGCGACAGCAAGTACGGAACCTGTTAAATTACAAAATCTTCATGTACTAAACAAACATGATTGACCAAAAATGCATACGGCTATTTTGGGTTGTCTTAGTATATTGGTTTTGTTGCCTTAATTATTTCCTAGAGCAAGAGTCAAATAATGTTGATCAATATTCACTCTTTATATATATATATATATATATATATATATATATATATATATATATATATATAATATATATATATATATATATTTATACATATAACAGTGAGAATTAATTGCATAATCTGCTTCTGGTCGATTAATCATCAGGATGTTTCGAGAGACTGTACTTCGGGCATTAAATATCACAGTAAATAGATAAAAATAAATGCGGAACAAATACAATTCAGACATTTAAATAATCCGTTTGACACACACGTGTGCTGTCAAATTTCACTGATACGGGGAAATTATCACTGCCAATAACGTTTTAAAAAAATTTGTTAATATATTGTATCATATCAAAACTGCATTCAGTGCACAATTGCTGACATTTCCTAACAAATCAGATACCCATTAGTACCAATTTTAAAGAGAATAGAGTAAAATATTTAGCGCTAAGTAAACTATTTGGCGTTGCCCGGGTATATACACGATAGGTGAACACCTGGCCCAGTTGGGTCCAGATATACACTACCCCGTTTTAGGGCCATCCGGCCCAATTAGGGCCGGCGTCAAATTTACGTTACTCAGTACCTATATTAAAGATTTGGTTACTAACAATCATGCCAGTGGAATTTGATTTAGATCTGTCGAACCACATACACACGAACCCATTGTAGGGATTTTTATGTGGATTCGGGCCTGGTTTGGGGGGGGGGGGGGGGGATTTCGGCCTACACGATATTTTAAGTAGGTTACTGAATTTGGTTCATATACGTTGAACGCTGTATAATTGAGATACACAACTCCGTTTAGGGGTTGTGGGAGGTATCTTGGGCGGCCAATAGAAGGCAAGAGCACATTTTATCCTATAGTATTTTAAGCTAGTTACTGAATGGCGTCCTTGCCATAATTTGGTCCAGATCATTCAAACGTGTAGATTTGTGTAGATAACAATTATACATACATATAAATTCATAAATATATATGTGTGTGTGTTTAAGTCAGAAAAAAAAGATTTCTTACGTTTAAATGTAATAAAAAGTTGTATTATTTTAACCAGCCCACGATAGTATATTTTTCACGCTGTAACTACAGACTGATTGTTTGCGCTATCAACTGAATCTCCTGTATGACTAATAGCGCTTAAATGCGTAATTTTAGAAGTGCTGTTTACCCCAGGAAAAAAAGTATGTCTATTTCACTATATTGCACATAGCACTGTTTGTCCAGAGATAGCTTTCAGACTATTTAGAATTATATGAAGCACTTAATTTCAGAGATGCCACGCGTACCGATAATGAAAGTAAAAAAGTTTCGGCGCCCCATTATTCTTGCCTCTGATATATTTTCTTCCACCGCCGCCCAAAAACACGGACGGATATCGCGCGATTACGCCCTCTTTCGCTGGACAAGGAGGCATTCCTACGGGGGTGCGTGGACGCGAGTGTAGAACGGGTTGTAGTCAGGGGTATGAGGATGGGTTAAAAGGGGATGGGGGTAACATTTTCGGCGCACTCGATGAAAATCTCAGTACCCGCCTCCTGTGAACGACGCCCCAGCCTTGTATCTGTGAATTATGTGTTGTTCTGCATTCGTGCGGCCATTAATTCGTGACTGGCTTTGCGTAGAGGGTTTTTCCTCGCTCTTCTACTAACCCTCTCCTCCCCCCCCCCCCAAAAAAAACTCGACGATTGGAGTTCAGCAATGAGAGAGCCTGATTTATTTATTACGACGCCGCTGCTGCTGTTCGGAAAAATTAGCACCACCAGTGCCAACACCAAACCCCCTCTGTGTCAACCCCCTATTTTCAACCCCATTTTCCAGCTATCCGGCCATCGGGCATTCTTTAGGTTTTTCCACGACAATGAGTTGGCAGAGAGGGGAGGGGGGATAATAATAAAAAACATTCAGCCAGCCAGAGGGATGGCACATTTGGAAAACATTATTCAGCAGGATGGCGCTAGTTATAACCTCGCTGTTCCGCAGAACAAAGATTGAAAAAAAAAAGAAAAAAAAGAGAAGAATTGAATGTGCTCCGTAATTCGGACTCTGTCGAACTGGCGTGTTTTTTTTTTTTTTTAAGCAGGCCCTTCTGGAAGTAGTATTCACACGAGCACTATGCTGAACGTGCAGTTTTCTAAGTCGTATGTTCTACAGGAAAATGCGTTATTTATATTCAGTTTGTGACTCATCCAAAATTTTCGGGAGAAAAAAAAATAATTTTCCGATAAAAAAAAAACAATAATTTGTTCATTTGAAATCTCTGAATTGCTAAGCAATAGTTAAATGCTACTCGCCTATTTTACATGAACTAACAATTTACAATAAGTATAAGAGTTTGTTTGCAGTGAGAGTTCAAGATCTATCTTTAGCGTAACTCAGAATCTGAGCAATAGCCTACTCGCGAAGTCCGTTATTACCAAGATGCTCCGTTACTTTAGGAACTTTGTACGTAGTTGTAGAATGAGCTGGTGTACATGACGTAATCTGCGTCGAGGTACTATGTTGAACACGTACGCCGTTTAAAATATGTCATAAATGAACACAGAATTGTACGTTGAACTAGACTTCATACAAGGAAATGAGAAGCTTCACGAATTTAAACGTAACTGGTTTCTGTACTTAGAAAACACGGAACCTATTAGCAGTTCCAATGGCTTTGGGTGTCTTGAACGAACAGATTCGAAACTACACTAACAGGAAGTTCTTCCCGTTGTAGCTACGCGAATGACAGTTTTCGTGGCAGGATATTTACGCAACTCTCACATTAACTTAAAATCTCCCAAACGGAAAATACATGTCCGTTACTTAATGTAGATTACAGGCTGTTCAAGATAAAGTGAGCAACACTTTTGAAAGCCCTGCTGAAGATCTACTTGTATTCACAATGTGCATTCTTCAACCACCTGTAAAATTACCATTGACATGGGACTCGTCGCTTTATTTATGCGTTGGTGAAGTGGGCATACGAGATTATGAGTTAAATACATATTTTACATATTTTATAATTCTTAATCTTGTATGTAAAAAAAGCGGAAATAAAAATATTTATTTTTTTCTGTACTCAGAAATATTTACCTCAATCTTTTCATTCAACCTTAAGACACAAGACTATTTTCCCTCTGTCGTAACCAACTTTATTGGGCGCGTGCTTGTCAGTGTACCTGTTAAAAATACACTAACGTTTGTGAAAAATACAATACCAAGAAGAATACAGAAGATTGAAATGAACTCTGTACCACAGATTAGGTACATGATAATACACAATTAATTAAGATCACAGAACTACACATGATCTGTGTCCTTGAGACTTCAGTATGGTGTAACACCCCCCCCCCCCCCCCGGTTCCAGGTACCGCAATCAGAGAGTATAAACGTCGTGGCATGTAATCAAAGAGGACCTGGGTATGTTCCTGGGGAATCTCCCTCCCCGCGGTTTGTACGGGAGTCCACAAAGCATCAACAGTGATTGCTGGAGGACCGTGACGAACAAGTCGCTGACCAACCGTATCCCAGACATGTTCGATGGACGACATGTCAGGCGAACGTGCAGGCCAGGGAAGCAGTGGTACCCTAGTTCATTGGAGAAGGCTTGCACATTCCTCGCCACATGCGGCCGGGAATTTTCCTGCTGAAATATGGCATGTGGAGTTGCCTAAATGAGGGTCAGTACCTCGGGCTCTAAAACCTCCCCGATGTAGCGGCTGATGTTCAGATTGTCCTCAATATGTAGGAGTTAAGATAGCATATTGTTTCTAGTGGCGCCCCAAACCATCACACTAGGCGTTTGTCGGCTATGTAGCTCCACAATGCACGCCGCCAGATTGCGGTCACTACGGTAGCGTCTGACACGTATGCGGCCATCACTGTAGGACAGGTTGAAGCGGGACTCGTCAGAAAACACTACATTTTGCCACTCAGCACGCCAGCGACGGCGTTCACGTGCCCATTGCAGTCTGAGGCGTTTGTGGTTTCTGGGCAATGGAAGCCGACGAAATGGCATGCGTGCCACCAGTCCAGCCCGCAGCAGACGGCGTCGAACCGTCGACACAGACAGGCTTACACCCGTTGTAGTGCTCCAGTGTTGAGCCAGCACTGTGGACGAGGCTGTAAGGTCCGTTACGGCCATGCTGACAAGATGGCGGTCATCCAATGTCGTGGTCACATCGCGTGGCCCAGCACCCGCTCGCCGTTGCGTACGACCCTCTTCTGTCCACTCTTTCCACACACGCATCACTGTCGTCGCAGCATGTCCTGCACGAGCCGAAATGTCGCGGTATGACAAACCCGTTTCCCGGACACCGATTATTTAGTCCCTTTCGAACTCGCTCACATGCTGATGTGGCACGATTTGACGTCGACGAGGCATACTGGCATTTGCTTTCACTTCATTTGACGGCTCGTCACTGATTGAGCTTGGAGTAACATTGACCTTTTCCGGTCACGCATGACAGAATGCTGCTGGGCCAACGTGTACGCTATATCTCCTATATCTCTGCAGCCGTAATCACATATTGCTGGTATACTGTTCTACACATCCTCAGAGCTCGAATTCATTCTGGCCATTCTTTCTGGGTGTTGAAATTTTCACGATCAATAGTGTGCATGCTGGTAGGGGCAGATATATTTTTCAAACGTGGTTTTGAAATGTGCTCATATTACCGTGAACAGACTATAGTAATTCTGAGCGTGTTAAATGTACAATAGCGATAGAGGTGAAAAGATAAATTTTTGGAAAAGTGTAACTATAGAAAAAGAAAAAAGGACTTGTGGATCGTTTGGAAGAAGAAATATTACCTGTGAAAGTGGCGAAATACATTGTTTCGGACGAAGAAGTGTTGAGAGAATCGTGCAAAAGTGGGTACCGTCAGGGCCGGATTTATGTATCTAAGCGCTCTAGACCAGTGACTTCCATCCCCTTCCCCGTCCGTACCAAAACCTCCCTTCACACCCTCTCAGCATTTTCTCCTTCCCCACCTACATATTGTTACATATTACTCTCCCCCGTCATCTCGCCATTTAACAATAATAATTGGATAGTTATTTCACTCTGCTAATGAGGTTCAAGAACATAAATAATAATAAAATAATGCCATTAAGGTCCCGCCTAGCTGTAACTTTTCTCCGCGTTTGAGACGTGGAGCGCGGGAGCGATAAGGGCGTTGCCGCGCTCATATAGTGCGCCATCGCCTCTAAGCGCACGGCTCTGAAGTCGCACTTCGTGTACCTACGAGACTTTCAGGCGGGGACCTAAATTTTTTACAAGCGGAAAGTTTCTAGAAAGATTAAATGCAGGCCCCTTGAGTAGTTTGGTATGTATCTCACGCTTATATTTTGAGATACGGTGCGTTGAAAAAGCCTTATTAGCCGTTTTGAAGTACTCTGAAATGGTCTTACTAACGTGAGTGACTTTTTGAAAGTACTCAGCAGCAGTCGTCTGAAGTGTGAGTTCTTTTCGTAGAACACCATATTGGGCGCACGTTTGTTTACCTTCTTTGCTTTCCTTCTTGCGGAAGTGTCTAGCATTTCATCATACTCAACGTCTGAGGTCAGCTTTCCCACAACAGTGATTAACGTTAGTGCTGTCACACTGCCATGGTCAGTTGAGGATCTTAAATAATTATTCAGATGACGAAGTGTTTAAAAGGATCTCCCGCTGAGCAGTTTGTGGCATGAGCGCTGAGTCCCATTCTTATGGCTGTGTCGACGTTTGGATAAACATCAACAACATCAAACTGACGCAAAATATTTCTAATATAAGTCAAGCAAAATTACATGCTATTATAGTCTTTTTTTTTTTTTTAGTAGTTTGCATTAAATAAGGCTTTAAAGACGAACATTGTTCCACCAGTGCAGAGTCTAGATCCTCGAGATACATACTCACTAACTCCCTCGCGTGCACGGTAATTTTGAGGCTCCCAGTCTCTTTATATCTTCTAGAAATCCAAGTCTTATTGGGAAACTGAGTACATTACTGAGTATATTACTCGCCGCTCTAAATGCAGGGAATCTAATATCACATTGAAAATGTTCACATAGATATTATCAGATCCTGTATATGGAACATTATTGGTAGATTCGCCAAACTATGGAGATACTGAGTCTCTGCTCTGTAGTCTTTCCTGCATTTGTTTGTTATCACATTTTCTAAATCATTAAACGTTGCCCGCACATCCAAAACAAAACCACAAAGTGACTCGTAGTATGTTATAACCTTCCCATGCTCATTGATTTCATAATGCAGTTTAACGTTGACTACATTAAACCTATATAGTATGGTAGCCCATAAGGTTGCCATGAATGTAGTTTCAAGTGAATTCAACTGTTATTTTAAAGCACTGTCTTCACTCCTGGTTGAGGGTTTTTTATCACTGTAATTTGCAATATCACTCAAACTTTTAATAATTGCCACAACACTTTGCTTTTAGAGCTCGACAGTCATTGTGCCAAGCTGGTCATCAGGTCTTGGATAGACTCTGTAGATGCAAAGTACATTTCTTTGGAGAAGGCCCCATCTATGTGTCAAGGCAGTGAATAAATTAAACAGTTCTCGTAATGTTTCATTTATTTCCCATAAAACGGGACCCGTTCCCAAATCTGCAAGCTTAACCCATGTCTAAGAAAATTACGTCAAAGGGACATCACACCGCATTCGTGCACACTCAGTGTAATAATATTTTGCATTAGAACCATTTCTTACTAGGCATTGCCAACACACCTGTTTTATCAACGTTTTATTCATTTTTATTATAAATAATATAATATAATTTAAAAATAAAATGCCAGTATAAGTTCGATTTAAAACAAAAATAAGGTTCTTTTACGTAAACAAAAGTATAAAACGCTTGTGATAGATGGCATATTTATAAAATACCCAAACTTGTCATACATGGGGTGATTTTTCAACGGCTGGACTCACAAAGTGTGAAGAAACCGCGAATATAATATAGTTTATTCTTTCATGCCTAGATGAATAAGGTTTCAACTCGGCTCAATTGTTTGCAGACCAATGACAAACGTTCCTCATTGGCCCAGCGTAATGGTGTCAAACAGTCAGCTTGTCTCGCGATGAACCATCATCTCTTGCTATGGTAGCGCGCCAGCGAACAGCGGAGTAGACTTCTGAATAGCAGCGTTGACCATAGAGCACGGAGTAGACTTCTGAATAGCAGCGTTGGCCGTAGAGCGCGGAGTAGACTTCTGAATAGCAGCGTTGACCATAGAGCACGGAGTAGACTTCTGAATAGCAGCGTTGACCATAGAGCGCGGAGTAGACTTCTGAATAGCAGCGTTGGCCGTAGAGCGCGGAGTAGACTTCTGAATAGCAGCGTTGGCCGTAGAGCGCGGAGTAGACTTCTGAATAGCAGCGTTGACCATAGAGCGCGGAGTAGACTTCTGAATAGCAGCGTTGACCATAGAGCGCGGAGTAGACTTCTGAATAGCAGCGTTGACCATAGAGCGCGGAGTAGACTTCTGAATAGCAGCGTTGACCATAGAGCACGGAGTAGACTTCTGAATAGCAGCGTTGGCCGTAGAGCGCGGAGTAGACTTCTGAATAGCAGCGTTGGCCGTAGAGCGCGGAGTAGACTTCTGAATAGCAGCGTTGACCATAGAGCACGGAGTAGACTTCTGAATAGCAGCGTTGACCATAGAGCGCGGAGTAGACTTCTGAATAGCAGCGTTGACCATAGAGCACGGAGTAGACTTCTGAATAGCAGCGTTGGCCGTAGAGCGCGGAGTAGACTTCTGAATAGCAGCGTTGGCCGTAGAGCGCGGAGTAGACTTCTGAATAGCAGCGTTGACCATAGAGCGCGGAGTAGACTTCTGAATAGCAGCGTTGACCATAGAGCGCGGAGTAGACTTCTGAATAGCAGCGTTGACCATAGAGCGCGGAGTAGACTTCTGAATAGCAGCGTTGACCATAGAGCGCGGAGTAGACTTCTGAATAGCAGCGTTGACCATAGAGCAAATAAATGTTATAGGGAGAGCAGTACGTAATCAGTGAGAAGTCATTTTCAATTTCAGAGGCCGCCATATAGGTAGGTCCTTATATGAGATTCTCTCATATTCAGCAATTGTAAAGTCATCATATTGTCTCGTCGCTAAAAAAAAAAAAAAATAATTAAATTTCTAACTATAGCACTAATTTTTTTATTTGTAGATTGCGCTCCTGTGAAAGTTGCACCCCTAGGTCCAGGTCTAGTGTTAAATACCTCCACCCCCTCCCTGGGTACCCCAAAATGCAGATCTGGCTTTAGACTCCTGCTTCAGAAACAATTTATTTTCCCTTAGTTTTTATGCTGTTCATGCTAGTTCATATTCTGGCTGCTATAGGCTGTTCGAGGTTTGTTGATCACTTATGATAGAGGGCGAGTCTTTTAAAAGAGGCCCCGTGGGGAATGTGTGTAACGGAGCGAGGGAACGAGGAAATACAGACCACGGGGCCTCTTTTAAAGGACTAGTCCTGTATAAACCTTAGAGACATCGAGTCTCATGATTTGAAATATTCACCAGCACCTATTTTACAGTCAGCCCAACCGCTCTACGAGTCTGCCTACTTGCCGGCTGGTTGCCTGGCCTGCTATGTGTTCTACAGCAGAAAATCTTTCATGTAATTCCTACATGTTAACACTCCCGAACGTGAAATCTTAATCACTTAATTGTGAACGTGGATCCCCTACCTGGTGAAGAAAACGATATGTGCCGGCAGCGTACGTGAACGATGCGTGTTGCTGATGTGACATCACAACGTCCGGACACACGTCCGCCCGAAAAAAAGCGCTCGCTCAGGACTGACAATGGCCAGTGCGAAGTACTCGTGTGTTTGCTTGCATGTCGGCTTGGGGCGCCAGCAGTACGGTCGATCGGCTGTAGCGGCCCGCGGGAGTTCAGACTTCATAGGGCACTGCTGCGCTCGAAATCAGACCACCGATTAAGCAATACAGTGGTTCAGATTACACCAGAACCAGGAGACATCTTCCCGTTTATAACCACACGACATTAGGGATGCTTAACTGGGTGACTGACGTGCAGCACTTGAATAGTGAAGTTGTACACTTTTGAAACTCTTGTTAATTGTCGTCACAAGAAGATCATAATGGAAGAGGAGGATGTTATAAACTGTGAACTAAGTTATACGTTTGTCTGCCGCAATAAGCGCGCCAAAAGGCTGCTGCACATGCAAACGCGTGGAATACTGGTAATTAAAATGTAGATTTCCAATAACATCCTGTCGAACTAGCAATTAAGCACATTGCCTGGGCAGCCACTTGTTACATATTAGAAATGGAAAGAGACACGTAACTCCAGAAAGGGGGTAAAAAATATCAGGAGCAGTAAAGAGAACGACCGATTGGGGGGGGGGGCAGGGGGAGGAGGGGTGAAGAAGCCGGAGGGGTGTAGGAGAAGGGAGGGATAAATTTATTGGTCGCCCCCGCACGTGATCTCAACCCCTATATATCAGCGTCGGCTCGGAGTAAAAATAACAAATCACCCTCGAACCTCTCCAGTACTCTCGGCTAAAGTGTAGGTTACCCTTCCATAACTCTCCGCCCGAGGGAGGAGGGGGTGCCGGGTTCAAGTCCCAGATGATGTATGTCAGGCGGCTGGCGATCCGTCAGCCACCCCCTCCTGGCCACCAACCAGGGCAGGCTCACCCCCCTTGAGCGCGCAACTTTATGGGGCGAAGCGGTCCCTGGTTCCTCGGAGCTATATTTCACCACCACTGCCACCGTCCACCCCCCTCCTGCAGAAAAAACAACCCCTTGCCAACCACCCCTCCCCCCTTTTCGAATCTCTTTCCCCAGGCCGGCAGTCAACAGCGCTTACCAGGGATGGGACCGATTCTTTTCTCCCACTCCTCGGATCTCGTGGATCCGTCCGCGGACGTCCAGGGTAAGCGATTCGCCCAGGGGCGCGATATTTATGCCGACCGACTGCGAGCTTTCTCGCGCCCGCGACGACTGCTCGTTCATCAAGGGGGAGTTTTCCGAGGCGACCCACCCTGTTTACCGCCCGCGCGATTTTAATCTCCCCGTGGCGCTGAGGAGATTTTTTTATTTCCAGCCCGAGAGAGGGAGGAAGGATAAAAAAAAATAACTTCCCCATATCTGCCCGGTGTTCCAATTGAAATTTATAGAAGTGAATGCCTCGCTTGGCCATGCAGTTGAAAAATGAATCTTTATTTCTCGTGCTTTTAGCGTGACGAGAATGCGGCCAGAAATTCTAATGTTGAAAATGGGTGTTTCGTGGATGTATGTGCGAAATACTGATTATTGTAGTAGGAACAGTGCAATCCTACAGCCGAGTTGTTTAAAGTGAGATCCAGTGGGAAACTCTCTTACAAGAAGAGCTCAGGCCGCTTATAATCCTCACAGTCTACCATTCCTAATACAAGCTTTAATTCGAATAACCCTGTTACACCTCTAGACCGTTAATAAAAGAACAGTAATCAGATGTTATGTTTGTATCATCTAAAAGTTCTTAACGTACTGTAAATATAAATAACAAAAAACTATGTTGTCCTGTCTGTGATCGTACCCGCAGCTACACATACAGATCCCACGGGATGTTGTGATACTACACAGAAGTGGGTTTGTTGTTAATACCAACCACGATTATACAGAATGCTCGGAAATTCCCCTTACAAACTCCTAGGACTTGTAGAAGGAACTGAGTGGACGATCTTCTGAATAGGAACCCATGTCCGGAAACGTACCGTTTCCGTGTTACAGCCATTTCAGATAATTTGTATCACTCGTCCACTTCCACCGAGGGAAAGAGCGATGTCTCGGATGCGCCTGTGATAGTATGCTACCGGGTAGGCAGTATAATACGTCAGACGATCACCTGATGGCGCGTGAGCTCTACCCAGCCTCGGCACCCATTCACGGGGCTTTGCGTCTCCGATTAACATGGTTGAGTACACGTTTGGAGAATACACAGACATGACCCTTTTGTACGACGCAGCTGAAGGTAATGGAAAAGCAGCTCATCGGCTGTACCACGAGAGTTATCCACAACATGCGATGTCATCGCTTACCTTTTTTGACACAATTATGCAACGGCTTCGAGAATGATGCAACTTCATCGCCGACAGGAACGATTGTGGTGCTCCAAAGAGACGCCGCACTCCCGAATTGGAAGAGGCTGTACTTCATCACGTCGAACAGAGCCCGCCAACGAGTATGCGAACAATAGCTCGTGCAATGGGTGTTACTGCCAGCATGTCCGGGAGGTCCTGCATGAGCAGCAACTACATCCTTACCACCTCCAAAGGGTACAGTCTCTGGGTCCAGCTGATTTTGTATCGCGTGTTGACTTCTGCACGTGGATCCTGCACCGCTGCACCGACGAACCCCTGTTTCCACATCGCGTTCTGTTCACAGATGAATATAAATTCACAGGGGACAGTGTTCCCAATTCTCTAAACAGCCATGTCTGCGCAAATGAAAACCCTAATGCCATGCATATCCAGGGATTCCAGCACAGATTTTCTATAAATGTGGGGGCAGGTATTCTGGCTAGTCGTGTGATTGGGCCGTACCTTCTTCCACCCATGTTAACGGGTGTTTTATCTTCCTAAGATAAATATTGGCCCTGTTCTTGGATGCTGTGTCAGGGAACGTCCTTCAAGTAGTGTGGTTTCAGCACGAAGGAGCACCGCCTAACTTTACACGTGACGTTTGGAGACATCTTAACAGCAGTCGCGGGCAAAGATGGATAGAGCGAAGTGGTCCAGCCACACGGCCCCCACCGGATTTAACTCCATTGGACTCTTTCTTGTGTGGTCGTATGAAGAGTACGGTGAACGAGACACCTGTAGAGACAAAGGGAAATCTGATGGCACGAGTTATGGTCGCTGTACAACAGACTGATGGGACTCCCACAAGGTGTGATGGAGCGAGTGTACCAGTGGTCACCACATCGAGCCGCTGACGTAGTGGATCATTACGGTATGCCACACATCCTTTGCAGAAGACAGAAACATATGGTTGCGTTTAACTGTTGACAAATGTGCTATTGTGATAATTGAATACGTTTCTTTATTGTTCCCATGGTATTGTTACCTAATGAATTTGACTAATAGAAATGCAATGTACTGAGTCACACCTAATTAAATTACGTACGCAGAAGTGGACGCGTGAAACACCTGATGGGAAATGGTTGTAATATGGAAACGGTACGTTTCCGGACATTGGTTCCTATTCAGAAGATCGTCCACTCAGTCATCTCTACAAGTCCTAGGAGTTTGTAAGTGGAATTTCTGAGCACCTGTATACCTACTCTTTTCTCATTTGATTTTTTTTTTTTACGTCCTTTCTCTGCAGATGTGACAGTGAAGATAGCAGTGTAGAAGCGACGGAATTGAAATTGAGGTTTCTTGCGAAAACTCCTACCACCATACATACATCTACTCGTCATTTTTCTCATTTCTGTGCACCGTGACCTCGTAGTCCATATATACTCTTAACCGCGTGTATGAATCATCGCAACTTACAGCGGTCGTCTTTTGCTTTCCTGGATTGTAGTTTGGAGTGATGTGAGATTAATGCACGTTTTCAGAACTCTTGCAAGTGTGCTTTTCCCACTGACTTTTTCTTGGACTAGACGATGTATTTAGTCTGCTAGGAAGGCAGATTTTTAGTGCAGGGAATTCCTCCGAAACTCGAAACAATAGGCTTACGTTGAAATGTAGCTTGGTGAGAATAGCCTTTATTATTATTTCAATATTTCTTGTAACAATAAAACTGAGATATTATTTTATACTTATCTCTCCAGTATTTGCAATTTCTTCCACTTTACACACAATGACGAATTTCAACTTCGAGGTTGATTACAGGAGGCTCAACAATCGCAGATTTCTTTTCAGCTACTGCTGACTCAACAAAGTGTTTAGTTGACCGCAAATACAAGTTCGCCATAAGTCGCTCACAGAGTGAGATTCATTGGGTGAGATCAGCATGCATGAACGTCCGTGTTTATTCATCTAAATAAGAAAGGAGTAGAAGTAGTGTGCGAATAAATGGGAGGATGCCAAGGAATCGTCCTTCTTAAATTTTCTTTTCTCTGGCTAATGTGAAGAAATATATATTTCTCTGCCAGGGAAAGCGACTTTACCCCATGAAGACATATTATGCATAATGACGTACGACAAAAATAACTATGAAGCTTGATGCCTACTTCAGAAGGGACGAGCTGGTTTGGAAAGGTATGAGGCTACAGACGACTAATATATACTGACTGTTAGAGGCCAGGTTTTCGGTGTATTGCAAAATTTCGCGTCATCCTTAGTGAACATACTTTCACACCAGGCGCAGATTGGAGACATATGACAATGCAGTTCTTTTATCACCTGTAAGCTAGTACACGTTCTCGCCATTATACAGCCACTACTTTATTGGAAAATGAGACTCTCCAAGTCGCTAGTTCACAAAATACATTCTCCTCCCCTTCGCCCCCTTCTAGAAAAAACTTTAATTCGCAGCCTGGGTAGATATAATTTTCTTTCCATAGTGACGCCAAAAAAAACTAAGCTCGTGCATGGCTTGCAGTAATATTTTCTTTTAACTGTCGGCATTTCTTCCCACGGGATGTTAAGAGAACTGCAGACTATTGCAGCTAACAAGAGTTTACAACATTGACGGGATTTCTGAATTACGAAGACATAATATGTTCCGCCCATTCGGATTGTCTGCGACATCCTGCTAATGCCACATATAAAAAACCTTCAATTTGCTTTGTAGTCATAGCCTCGACTGCCCATATTTCAGAGCCACGTGAAAAGAACGAAAAAAAGGAACAGTTTTTTTTTCCTTGCCACAGTCGCGATATCCGGATAAAAATACTCCGATCTGCGTCGACGAGACTGGTCAAATAAAATAAATAATCAAGTCTCTGTATAAAATAATTCCGAAAGGGCGTAGTTCTGGTCGTGAATCAAAAATATAATTGGATAAGGGTACGTGAAGTAATACCTGGCGGTCTTGGAGGTGCCTATACTTGTATCATCCGTGCCCTGACATCGTTGGAGTTCTAGGTGACCACTTGCAACCCTTCATGTACTTTACGTACCCCCCATAACGACGGCATACTCCGGCAAGATAATACATCGCGAAATCGGCTCGAATTGTCCAGGCTTTTGTCCGGGGAACATTCAGGAGAATCTCAAAGCCTTCTGTGGCCATTTCGTTCACCCGATGCGAACCCTATCGAGTTTTATGGGACGCTGTGAGGGACGTCCATTCACGCCCAAGTAGCAGGGATCTGTGCGTATAGTACATTCACAGAGTTACTTCCGACTTTTAGGAAGCCCTACTGAAGTTCTACTTCCAATTTACTCCTCCGCCTCATGCAAACAAAGATTTACCGAGTGTATGTAATCTCAATAGAGAGACAACGTACTCCACTCGTGCGCACTCAGTGTAATAATAACATGCATAGCAAAGAATTGTTTCTTACTAGGCTTTACCATCACACCTTTTTTTTCACGGGATTTAATTTTCATATTAATTACGATTGGAATATTATATTTTATAGATAAAATATAAGTAAAAGTTCAATTGCAACAAAAACAAGGTAATTTTATTATAACAGAAGTATAAAACGATTATCATACATGGCATATTTAGGAAATAACCAATCATGTCACACCAGGAGTGATTTATAAAATGTTATGCTTAAAAAGTGTGAATAAACCGCGAATATACTATAGTCAGGGACAAGGAAAATTTCGATTTTTAAACGACATGTAGGCTAAACTCCACTGTCCTATGTATTATCGAGCCTCAGCCTTCTATCCGTTGGCTGCTGCCCCAGTATGTAGCCAGTCTTTACCCGAGACTAGGCGGCCGCGGGATTCTGTCGTCTCCTTGCAGGTCTGCTATTGGTTCAGAGCTCAAAGGGCGTGTCTGATAAACTGCGATCCAATCGCAAATATTACAGAAACACGCATGCGTTGCTTGTCCTAAGATTAATTCGCAATATTTTCCAGTCCCTAACTATAACCATCCAGAGGGCATTGGTCAACCCCTACCCACTGGTGTTTCGTCGACTTGTGGAATAGATGTAATGATAAAGCTCTTCGCCAGGCTAGAGGAGGGCTGGTCGACCCCTACCCACTGGTGTTTCGTCGACTTGTGGAATAGATGTAATGATAAAGCTCTTCGCCAGGCTAGAGGAGGGCCGACACGATACCACACCCCTATCCAATGACTCTTGTCATGTCAGTGTACATTATTCCTGAAGGCGACACGGAATGAAGCCCTTTAAGGGAGTGGCAACGAAACAAAGGGTAGGGTTGTGTCTGTATTCTGCACACAGTACAGTATCTATATAATTTATGACCAATGGTATTACCATGTTTTCTTTCATATTTTTTAATTAATTTAGTTTATTAGTATATGTTTTACGATAGATAATGAAGTGTTTAAAAAATCTTTCTATTCGTTCGTAATGGCTGCGTTATCATTATATTACTTCTTAATTTTTATTTTAGTTACAAAATTTTCTAAATCATTTGGAGAAACAAAAATACAAAGCCAAATGAAAGGCAATAGAAATGGGAGTACCTTGAGAAAGCCCATTAGCGTTACGTTTGCCACGTAAAAACTCCTTGTCACCCTAAAACCAAATTTAGTGTAATCTTTAGATTAGGAAAATATTGTACGAGCACTTTTTGTAGCTAATTTAAATAGTTTTATAACTGTAACTTGACGAACTTCGTGGCTGATAATATTAAGTCACTTTTGGCTCTCCAGATTTCGGATCTGAAATCCTTTTGATTTGTAAACACGCCGAGAAAAAATATTTTGTAGAGAGTTTAGTGTTGACAAGTAAATAATTTAGTGGTCACCACAAAATTTAAGTGGCAATGTGAATACTAACAAAGTATTTTTTAAGTGCACCTGTGATATAGATAGATGTAAGGTTATATTTCTGAAATATAAAAGCGATTAACAGAACCAACACTCAACACTCAATGAGAAAATAAAATAGAAATACTTAAGGGGTATATATGGCTGCCATCTTGGGTTCAGATATTCTAATAAATATTAATACAGGCATCGATTTACGTTTTATTTATCAGCAGCTTAGTGCATTTTCTGAAATGGAATTTGTGGGTCGGTTCTTGCTCTTACGCCACTGTATACAAGCTTCAATGGTCTTTGTAGACAGTGGAATTGTAACAACTTTAAAAATATTGCGAGGCCATTATTTTTTATGTACCATGCCGAATTTTCGGATACACGATCTGGAACTGAACACGTGTAAAATAAAATACTCCATAGATTCATTATATGTAAGAAAGTTTGGATAAAAGTGTACCATATTGTGGGAAAAGGTAGCACACATCAAAACCAGAAACAAATCTCCAGTTAAAAAAGGGCCCTAAAACGCACCCTGTAGGAGATAAGTACACTTTCCTTTTAATTGCTGCAGTGCACCTATATCCTACGGAATGTATTTTAGGACAGATGTTTATTAGATGGTTCTGTCTTGTTTTAATATGTACTAACTCTTCCCGCTATGTGGCACGCCTTTACCCGAACATGCTGTATATTGTTGACACGGTCGCCTAGTGCAATACCGGCCGAGCGAAAGGATACGCAGAAATTCTTCATTTTCGTGTTATAAATTCAGTTTCAGAGGTTTTATTGGAAATTTGTAGTTATAGAAAATTTACAATTTACTAGCTGTTTAATAATTTTGTTTCTAAATTTTTACTGTGTGTTTATTTCCTGCTTGCAACTAAGGCAGCAACTTATTATTTATTATACTATTTTTTTTTATATGTTCCTAACTTTCGCAACAAGCAGATAACACGCAATGAAAATTAAGCACAAAAATATTGAACAACTTGTAAAATAAAAATTTTCTGTAGTCGTACATTGTCAGTAATTATTGTGAATCCGAAATTATGACACGAAAGCGAAGAATTTCTGCAAAAGATTTGAATCGGGGACTTAAATTATTAAGGGCGTGTTTTATCCACATTTCATTCATTTTCAAACAAAATATTCTCCGTCTATCTTCGTCCGAGCCTAGTTTCTACAAAAAAAAAAAAAAAAAAAAAAAGTATTTTTTGTGAAAAAAAATTTTATTTCCCAAAAATTGCTGGCGAATTAAGATTTATAGACTAAAAAAACACCAAAACATTAACTATAATTAATTTACTCCTGCTTGCTCTCGTGAAGCATTGTTATTCTTTTCAAAGGGTGCACAAAATGGGGTTTGTTTGTAATGAATGATGTGAAAGATCAGCGAGACAGGCACTACCCCTAAAATCGCGCAGACCCCAATCATTTCACTCGGCCAGTCCTGCACTAGGCTGCGCCCTTAACCCTTAAGAAATATTTAATTATTTGCACTCTGTCGTGTTAACCTTAACGTTTTATGTATCCTAACTTTGTGGCGAAGTTGGCTGGAAATACACCTTAATGCGCGAGGGTCTTTAGGTTCGAATCCTTGGGAAGATACGCACACGCGTTTTTTTATTTAAATTACACTATTAAAGGATGTTCACGATAAAGTGAGTACTTCTGAAATGAACATTTGGAAAAAGTCACTGCCCCATACCTGCATATATTTTAATAAGCGCACTGAGTGACATGCGTCCAATAAAGTTGGTAACGATGGATGTGAAGTAGTTCCGTATCTTAACGTCGAAAACAAAGCGTTAGTAAACCATTTCTGATGTTTTAAATTATTTCTTTAGCTTTCGTTTTTTTTTTTAATGCATCGAAGTGTAGAAATGCGCATATTTGTAAAATACTTACTTTTCTAATAATTTTACAGATTCACTTGAGCGACGCATGAATAAAGTGATGAGGCCCATGGCAATGTTAATATTACATAAGGCGGAAGAATACACAACGTGCATACAAATATATCTTAAGCAGGGCTTTCAAAAGTGCTCACTTTACCGTGAACAACCTATATTTTAGTTTGTTAGATGCCCCTTCCCCCGCCCTCTTCCAGTTAGCTTACCAGCATACAGCAGGGATGCTGAAAACACTTTAAATTCGTACCTCTTACTTTTTATACGTATTGTTACGAACTAGGAGTATTCCAGGTTCGTGAGGGACGAGACAGCAACGGCGATGTTTAGTCACGCCCTTGATGACATTATTTTTACAGCATTAAGAGACCGTTACACTCATCTTTATATGTTCATATAATTATATCGTCCACTAAAGGGATCCAGTTTGTAAGTCGACTATGGCAAGGCTTCACTCCTCACTCAGGATTTGAATCCATTGCTCTGGAAAGGGAAGTGGCAAGAAATATGCTGTATATGCGATATCTTCAGTGTTTAACTATTAGGTATTGCTCTTACGGGAATAAGTTTGCATATTTATTTCGGCTCTATGTAATTTCTTATCTCATGCAAGAAAACAGTTGCAGTCTCTGGCACAGCCAAAATGGACAAACGTTCCTGCAAGCAGAAAACACAACTGTTATGGTACAGCTGGATATTGCCAGACCGTGGAATTTAGACTCACCGGTCCTGAATGAAACTTTTCAAATAACTGGCGTGAAATAAAAATTGATTTGAAACAATAACTCTATATAAATTTAACGCGACTTCTCACCACAAGATATGTATTACATGCTCAAATTCTCAATAAATGTTCATTAGAAAATTCTCTACAGCAAATTTTACTGTTTTTTTTTTTTTTTTTTGTTTCAACATTAAAAATTTACCTTATACCCTTTAATTAGACTTTGCAGAGAAATAAAATTATTTCTTAAATCATTTACTCAACTATTAATAACAAAATACAATTGCCTATTGCTTCTGTTAGTACTTATTATTCTTAAAAATTATTTTCTTACGTGGCCAACTATAAACGGGAAACGCTTTCTTATCACCCTTGCACATGTGCCCTTCCTGGGTAAAGCAGGGAAATAGGAGTTTTCCTTTCCTTTTCCAGTTCATTTCCCATTCCTCCTTTAGTCTTTGGCTTGCTATGGGCCCTTGCAATTCGTCCTCCTCTTTGATTTTACTATATCACATTTACATTCAGGTAGTCTGAGTAGTGGTGTAACGTGGTTAACCTGCCATTCCTAACATTGAGCACGATTTTTATGCCAATCCCTTCACTAAAAGACGGTCATGATGTCCAACGGCATGCATTAACATCGTTCCGAATGCCCGTCACTCAAGCACAAAATCCGTTTTCCTATAGTCCAGTGAGTCAAAGTCTCTGCTCTCCTGATGGTCGCACACTGCATCTGCTGGTCAATGCTCCGTCGACCTTCGTTCCGATCAACACACACACACACACACACGGCACTAACATCCATTCCAGAATTCTGACACGGAGGTAGGCCGCGGCTTATATAGCCAAGATGCCCTGACCCAGAAGCTTCTTCGCACCGCGCCGAGGGTGGCGGTGAACAGAAAATTCTCGCAGGGCTTCCCAGATCAATCATTCATCAAGAGAGATGCGTGGCGTCAGTATTGTTAGCGTGATCAGCCCACGTGTTGACTCCGCTTCCCCTATTCCGGTAACCGTTGATGTCCTGGGAAGACCGAGCCACGCGTCCTTGAAGGGGTAGATTAAGTGCACGAATGTGAAGTAGCTGCGCGTGGTAATATTCTGTCAATATTTCCTTTCACTTTTATTAATTATCGCTAAATAAAACAGTATGTTATGAAACTCTTGATATTCTGCAATATGGCAACCTAACTCTTTTATTTTTAGTAACTAGCGACATGCACCGGCCTTGCTCAGGTGCGATTTACAAATATGGCGATGTTTATGTTTACAGCAAGTATATAAACTGCATGCTTAAGGCAACTGACATAGCGTTAATTCTGTGTTGTTCGCTAAGTCTTCGTAAGGGAAACCCCTATTCTTAAAAAGACAAAAATGGTTACTGTGGGTCATCCTCGAAAGATACACATATGCTGTCGCGGAATTTTTTGTAGGCCTTTTTTTTTAGATCTACAATTCTGTAGCACATTAATTTGGTGCATCTCTTATGGCGTGTTCAGAGCAAGTCACGCAAGCTCCCGAAAAGCGGCTTTTTCCGACCTTATTATAAAGCGTTGACATTTCTCAACTATCCCGAAATTAAAAATTAATGTATTATATACCTAAACCTTCCTCGAGAAATTCTCTAAATGTCGGTGAAAACTGCATCAAAATTCATCAAGTAGTTCAGAAGTCTTCGCCGAATACACAGACACACGCGGCAGGGCGACTGTGTTTTATACTTTGTATAGATAAGTCAGCGAAGAAAGCTGAGCAGAAATATATAGGTGCCTTTGTTATAGTTTTATCCTTCACTTACAATGAAATACTATTCATCGTCTTAGGAAACAATGTCATTACGGTGGTAAAACTTATTTCTGTTCTCGGGATGATTTCTTTGGCGAACTGGAGAAAAGGGGTAGTCTCATACTCGTCGCCGTACTTCATGGCATCCAGAGGTTTCGGTAATGCTAAAAATTATATATATTTTTTAATGTATTTCGACCTACTGCGTATTCCTCTCTCACAAGTACAAATCAACGTATCCGTAGATACAATTGCCAATATCCGAGTATTGATCAGGTGAAAAATTCTTACACTGTTTTGAACATAAATATGCAAATGCTAACAAAAAGTTCGTACAAAAAAAAACAATTGCAGAATATATTAATAGGAATATCACAACACTAATAAGCCGTTGAGACGTGATACTTTTTATTTAAAATGTTGCCATATTACTTTCAATAGTCCAGACAGATTTCGCTACAGAAATATACGAATTTACTTCAGAGATTATTTTCCAGAGGATTGTTTTAACAGTGTTAAGTCATTAGCGCTCTCGTTTTTGCCTATGCTTCGTCTCAGATCGCTAAAGTACTGCTTTTTCAACACAAGTTAAAATTTAAGCAGTTAAGTTTTTTTTCTCGAAATAATTCTATTTTTGGAAGTAAGACCATAAGGCTTTCCGCCGGAAATTTTCTGAAAAACCGTAATCACCACTACAAATACAACTTTTTTTTTTTTCCTTAATACGCTACCTGCCTGATGCTTGAACCACGTGCTAAAGTTTTGAAATTCGAACTTTTGAGACATCCGGGGCCACGGTGGCTGAGTAGTTAGCCTGGTCGCCTCCCACCAAGGTGAACCGGGCTCAATCCCCGGCCTGGTCACCAGATTTTCGCATTTGGGGATCGTGCCGGACGATAGCGTTGGTCGGCGGATTTTCTAGGGGATCTCCCGTTTCCCCCGCCCATTAATTCCGGCGCCGCTCCATATTCATCTCAATCACCCGCATCGGATCTAAAGACCTCGCTGTTAAGAGCCGCCCAAATCTCTTCACTTACTTCTCATACATCGTTACCATCTTTACTGGGTGCATGCATGCCTCTCAGGGCGCCCGTTAAAATATATGTAGGTAGGGACCACGACATTTTTCTACAATTGATTTTAAGAGTGCTCACTTTATCGGGAACAGCCTTTAAACAATATTAAAAGCCTCAATGTTACAAAAATCTGTTCAGAAGATATATAGCATCGTCACTGTATTTTTTAAACACTGTTTTGCAGAACAATAAATATACCAAACAGAGGGCTTCGTACATTAATTTTTGCTCAGTATCTACCTCCTCTTGAAGCTTGGAAAACATGTACGTAGTTTTATACATTTTTTAAAAAAAGGTATGCGAGCAACATCGTCTTATTTTTTTAATCCGACGAGAAAAATGATCTATTTTTACATCTTGCTGTTTGAAATACCAAAAATATCGTAACATAAAGTGGCAAAAAAGTTTACTGAAAACAAGCAATTCGATGCACGAATTCTAATTCACTGGTCAAAATTTTCTGAAATATGAAACGGTGCAAATAAAGTCTGCATCATTGTGAACAAAATGATACCATAAAAGTGTAGGGTCACTGCTTTAAATTTTGAGAAATTCAGTTAAGAAAATAGGAAAATTTGGCGCGCCGAGGGTTTGCCTTGTGCTGCTGGGCGTGAGGGGCGAGAGTTAGCTCGCGGCTTGGTCGTGCAGAAAGGGGAAGGCGAGAAGTGGCTGGCGGGCGGCGCTGGAGGGGAAGTTATTACCTGGCGCGTGGGGTTGACATAGAGAGAGAGAGAGAGAGAGAGAGAGAGAGAGAGAGAGAGAGAGAGCGGGTCGGCGGACACCCTCACCAATGCTTATTCTTCCTGTCCAAGGACTGTCCCTTGAGGTAGCTCATTCCGTTTAGCACAGAGCGAAAGTTTCTTGAGAGGCTAACATTGCTTTATATATTTATGTAGGTCTTTACTCATCTGAGCAGTCATATGACAAGAAGTATTGATTATAATGTACGTACATGTATGGATCATCAGTGCTCCTACCAATTTTTCTGCGAACTTCAGGTAGAGATAGGCGTGGAAATCGGTGAAAGGCGCCAGTAATAGTTAAGTGTCATCTTCAGTCTTCAAGTGCATAAATGGAAGTGAAGTGGGACAAAATAAAAGGAAAATCAGGCAACTTGTTTTCGAGTGCGAGACTACAGAAAATAAAAGCAACGGAATTGATTGAAAACCAGAAGTTTTTCTCCATAACATATGGATAACAATGTGTATGTTTTCCAGGAAATGTAGAAGACTTGGTGAGGAAAATTCGTTGGTCCCAGATGATGATATCCTATCGCAAGTCAGCAGTAGGCGCGGCGCACACCAGAGAAATTCGGTAGGCGATGCGATAAGAGATAAAGTAGCCACAAACTCCAGGGTTCTCAGTTGCAACGATGAGTTCCTCTGGCGAGGATGTCGTCGTGGCATATAAAGTACCCGCAACTTCGTAAACGGAAAAAAAGGCACGAAAGTACTGGGTGCATCCGTATAGCGTAGCGAATATCAAACGTAGTTCGTCTGTGGTTTCCCGCGAGCTCACACAGCACGAAGATGAATTCCATGAATTTGATAGGATGAGCACAGAAACGTTTCACATTCTGGAGCAGCTGGTGTCAGAAGAACTACGGAAGCAAGACACCAACTACAGACTTCCAGTTTCACCAACTGAGAAATTGCCCATAGAAATGCGGTAGGCGAACTGCGTTACTAGTAACTGGAGGTTATATAGGAAGTAAAGTTGTATATAAATCAAAATTAGAGAAAAACCTTACATTCAAAACAAAGACAAAATAGAACACTAGGTGCAATACACACCATCTAACATTGATTATATTTGAATGTAAATGCAGCTGAGTCAATGATGTTGATGTTCCGATGGTATCGGGGGGAAAAAACAGTTTTTGATGATGTGCGAAAGTCTTCTGCGGCGAGTACAGTGGTCGTTAGAGGAAAATGTGATGGAAGTGAGGTAACGCGAGCAGACGAAGGGCATACTGAAGATGACTTGACTGATGCTACGATCTCAGCTGAATCTAGCTGCTCGTTGAGGTGTACCAGATACTTAGCTTTCAGAGCCTTTTTACGTCTGTCGTCAAGTTTCTTGAACTCATGTAGCAATGACTTAAAAAAAAAAAACAGCCAGTCAGCATCATCTCGTTGGTCTTCGTCTTCCTGTTTCCTCTTTCCTATCCTTCTTTCTTCGAGCCGAGCCACTCAATAAATGCTTTTGTCCGCGTCGGTTGTTACCTCTTTTCAAAGATTTTTCTCTTCTTCGACTTACGTGGTCGTTCCGCGATTTCCGATTCCGCATCACGATCACCCTCGTCGGGCATATCCAACGGTCCTCCCGCGGTACTGGCGCCTGCGGAATGTTGCGCATCGCCGGCCATCCGCGGTTCGTGGAGACTTTCTGAACAACCGCCATCGTTGTTGTCCTCTTGCGAGGGCACATTCCCACACGCGTTCGCCCCCTTCGCGTAGGGGACAGAGGAAATCAAGATGTGCCGCCGGGTTACGCGGTTTCTTTGTTTCCCACCCGCGACTCTGTTGGTCGCACGTATATTCTTCCACCCGATCACGGCAGTTCCGCTCTGAAAAAAGATATGAACGTAGTTTGTACGAGTGCGACATGTTATGTAAAAAAGATCGGCAAAGAAGGGCTTCGAAAAATCATTTGATGACACATGAATAGAAATTTTAGACTTGTTCTTTCGAAGAAGAAAAAAAAAAAAAAAAAAGGACTGGTAACACATGTGATTGCTACAAATACCGTGCATTCAATAAGTGTTACAATCACCGTATAGTTTCACTTATAATTATTGTGTAATGAGAGTGACAATTCAAGAGTGAGCACAGTAATGCAATCATAATAACAAATGTAGATTTACATTTATATTTTATAACTTTTTACTTATAACATTTTTGAAATATTCTAAGTGAAATATTTTTTTTTGGGAATATGTTTGTAAACATCAAAAGTAGTTTTTGCAGAAATGTTTAATTTATGTTTTTAAAATATTAATTACAGAACGTTATTAACTAAACATTTAAAATATGTTTGTATAGTATTTATTTTGTAAAAAAATTGCAATAGAAACAAAGTAATGTTTATAAAAAAAATTTAAAACATATCCTTGCTGCTTGAGATTCAATATGAACCATAATATGTGTGTATACCACATTGTATAATCATGTGGTGTGTAAAGCAGACATATTGAACTATGGTTGTACACATTGTTACGTAAATTACTATATAAAATGTTTACGTTTCTGGTAACGAATATATTGAATTTATATTGGCCACTCGCGTTTGTTTCAGGTACTTGGCCACAGGAAGCAGGTTTCAGGATCTAGCGCTACAATTTTACAGAGGAAATAAAATGTTGGTCAAATTGTACGCGCAACTTGTGAAGCACTATGGACACATTTGCATGCCTATCCCGGATGAAGGTATTTGGAAAGACACAGCAAACCGTTATTCAGAGTTATGGAATTTGCCGAACTGCACTGGTTCAATTGACGGTAAACATATTCGCATAAAGTGTTTCAGTAATAGAGGATCGAGAAACATAAACTACAAAGACTTTTTTTTCGATCGTGCTCATGGCTGCAGCCGACGCAAATAGCATGTTTGCCCTCATCGACGTTGGGGGATCTTGGAAGGAACAGTGACGGCGCTGTATCTCGGCATTCGTCGTTTGTAAAACCTGTTAAAGCAAGGAAAACTTGACGTTCCCAATGCCGCATGCTTGCCGCAAGACACAAATCACGAGCCGTTCCCACGCTGCTCGATTGGTGATGAGGCTTTCCCCTTTATTACCTTACCTCACGTGGCCGTTCCCAAAGCGAGTGTTACATCATGCGAAAAGAATATTTCATTTCATACTTTCCAGGGGTCGCGAAAGTGTGGAAAGTTGCGATTGGAATGCCCGCATCCAAATTCCGTGTGTTTGGTGGGCCCATCGCCTGTATGAGGGTTGCGCAGTATCGATCGTAAAATCAACATGCGTGCTACATTATTTTATCCGCTCTCTTGAGGGGAAATTTTAAGAACCATCGAATTTCGCTCAGACAAATGGTGCTGTGCTGGCAATGCCTGACGGAGACACCTGCGCAGTCAAAAGCTGTTCGTATACAGGATAGACTGGGTAACTATTTCTTGCGGCAGGAAGGGGCCATCGCTATTCAGTGGAAAATATGTGGGGTTACCATACACAAACAACGGAAAATATGCCTACTTAAAATGCTGTAGCACCTAAAATGAATGGTGTACGACCGCGTAACTATGATTGCCCAATTTCATATGGACACAAACATGTCAAGTGTCCATAGATGATGCAACAATAAACATACCACAATTTTAGCATTCACCTGCCAAACCAGTCACGTCTGCCCTAGAGTATGTTTTCCGGGCGTAGTTCCACAAACTGGGCTTCTTCCCCGCATGTTTAATAAGTGCAATCATTGTAGCAACATCCTCCTGCGAACCCCGCCATGTTTTCAGAAGGGAATGTCACGTGACACTTTTTCAGAAGGGAATGTCACGTGACACTGTCGCCTGGCGCGACCGGAAAGCCGTGCGGGGGGCCCGCACGATACGACGCCGATCGATATCGCTGCCGTATCGATATCACGCCAGCGTGCACATACTCAAGTTGTTTCCATATAGTTGCCACACTTTCCAGGACACCGTGTCGTATTCACATCGCGTCGCGCATCGTATCGCTTATCGCGTCGCCTATCGTATTGCTCCGGTGTGCACCGCTCTGTACACTGCACAGCGACACTCGCGATTCGCAATCCGATCTCGGTGCAGAGAACGATACGGCTCATTGTTCAGTGCCAGGAAAATGCTATATGGAAAGGCAAGTCATGGCTTGAGAACCAGTAAAGAGTAAGTAGTTATAGTTTGTTTCTCCTAGAGGCATTAACACAAGGAAAAAAAATTAGCTGTAAGAATTAAGCAGTAAGCTACGAGATTCTTATTAACACAAAAACGATCCTGCCAAGTTCGACCAATAGAAATACATTTCACCATGTGTTAATTAAAATCAAAATATAATTTTCTTTATTTAATAGTAATTTCGCAGTCCACGATTGATTTTAGCACCAGGCCAACAAAAATTAATATTGAATGTTCGTTCTTTTGAAATATAAATTTAATTATGTTATCATTTAAATGTTTCCTCCTATGTCATTGGCTAAACTTAAGACTTGGGAACAAATTTTTTTAGTTTCCGACTTTTTGCTACCGTAAAACTTAATCAGTAAGAAGTTGCAACTTCATTGTGTATACTTATATTCAAGCGAAAGATATTGAAAACTGTTTCACATCTGCCGCTTACTTAAGGCTCGAGTCTTCCATCGTGTAAACGCCTTAATTATCTCACTTATGCTTGATGTACGTCACCACTAGTAACTGAAAATTGTTTTCATTTGCAGACGATATTTTTTTTTCCACGTTCAAGGTTATTATCTTACGTGTTTACAAAAAAAAAAAAAAAACTTGTATCTTGCTTACAAGTGAGTAGCGATTTTGATCAACATGTTGCACATTTCGATAATATGACAGAGCACGCGATGTACAGTACACGTGTTTCTGCATTTTAAATTACTTCGCGACATATCTTCTCGGTACTTTGTTTTGAGTTGGATAGTTCTTATTCTAGTTAGCTGTTTGTATAGTTATTTGTCTGTTTATTACAGTAACTTGCTTAAAAAAAGTTCTCACGGTATGAATGGTTTCACGAGTTACACTTCTTAAATGCTACCGCGCATTGTTCTAAGATTATGCTATGAAATATGTAAGAGTTACTGTAAAGCTCTGTATATTTAGGCAACAACAGACTAGTCTAAACTTAAATTGGCTCAGAAGACTGAAGCTAATAACACGTTTTGACTTCGCAATTTCCCCCTCTCTGTTATAGTATATTTACAGTTTATATCGCCCCTCTGAATCATTACCTCGAGTCTCTGTGCACAATACTGCTCGTTGATTGCTTTCAAATATCTATGTTCCCCCACTACCTCAGAAGGTATATATATATATATATACTACTAAATAAAATAGAAGTGTCTGTGATATTTTAATTTTTCAATTTTAATATTTTTTCATTTATACTAATAAATAAAATAGAAGTGTCTGTCTGTGATCTTCGAATTTTCAACTTTTAATCATTTTTTCATATAGTATAATTGATAACTAAGCCGTATATAATGTTTTTTTAATGTCTGTCTGTATGTCTGTCTGTTTGTACGTCTGTCTGTTTGTATGTCTGTCTGTATGTCTGTCTGTCTGTCTGTCGGTCTGTCTGACCGGATCTAACTCAAAACCACTGACCGTATTGACAACAAATTTACACAGTCTATAGACAATAACCCCAGGACCAACTTAGTCTTTGTTCTATCGAGATATCTCAATCGGTTCCGGAAAAATGATGATCAGGGATGTACATAGGTACTGAATTAAATGTTATTCGGATTTATTACTGCATAAAAAAAGCACTGTTAAAAAATTTCGGTCATTTCTCTTTTCTCTTTTGTCTATGGGCTGTCCTCGTTCCCTTCCCAAGAGAAGTGGCTAGAGCGATCAAAAGTCTTAAATGCCATCCTTAAGGCGATATCACACGAAACCAGATTCCGTAAATGCTTGAGCGAGGTCCGCCACAGCGGCCGGTATACGGGCTAGTATAGCACCCGCCATGGCATTTCCCGCCTTGCACGGGCAGATTTCGTACCAAGTCTGGTAACCGGACACGTTCTATTTTTCGTGGAAGGTCCCGTACAAGGTTTAGTACCTGGCCAATCACATCGCAGTTTCAGAGCGTAGGACGCGCCCCGTGACTACTATAACTTGAAACAAGTGATGAAGAAACCGACAAGAAGGACGCCTCCATCTTTATTATACATCAGTAAGGTTGAAACCCTTTCAAATAGATTTAAAATACAACGAAAGCATTACCTACTGTATGAAAAAATTAATTCAATAATATATATATATATATATATATATATATGTATATATATATATATATATATATATATATATATACAGACACACACACACGCCATATAAACTAGAAGCCTAATGTGTGAATTGGTAGCATAGTGGTAAAGTCGGGGGGTCCACGAGTATTGTGTTAATTTTGGGCGTGAGTTCAAAATACCGCCGGATCAAAAAAATATATATATCATTAAATTTTACATACGGATAATATTCCAGTACGTAAATAAAAAAAAAAAACATTTTTTTTTTGCAACCGGTCAGTAATTTTCGTCAAAAATAAAAATAACACACTGGTATTCCAACAATATTAAGATATGCTAGCTAGTTTTTCGTAGGCCTACGCAAGTTACTAACTGGCAGCAGTTCTACGAATGGGGTTCGTATTTACTACAAACCACACACAGCGCACTCGCCGAGTGTGCCAAATGCTAGTACGTGAACTGCTGTCGTGTAATATGAATCTTACATGGCGGCTCATATAGCGGCTGGTATACCTGCTCGTGCACCAGGGCTTGTAGAAACTTGTACAAGAACCAAGTACGGCTGCAGGTATCGTGTAATATCGGCTTAACGCAGTAGAACTGGTCTGCTAGTTTCAAATAAAACGCTTACAGATGTTCGTTGCGTTAGCCAATAGTACCTACAAAGTTAATTTCGAATTATAATGGAATTGGAATCAGTCATTATGTGAATATGCCGCTAATTCAATTAAAACCAATCACTATTTTGTCCTCTTTCACGGGTATTGGCTACTCGCACAAAGGAAGGAAAAATTGGCAAAATAACTGGGGTCAGGTAATGTTTTCGCACACTTGGCGAACTTGAACGGCCGGCATCTTTGAGTAAATGTTTGTGTGTGTTTTTGAGGGGGGGGGGGGGGGAATTAGACTCCGTCGCGGTATAGACCTTGTCCAGTCCAAACAAAAGTATTGCTTGTCTATCGTCACTCCTGAAAATGCAGGGGGTATGCTCACAATCCTCGACTTTTATCCCTTCGTAGTTGCGATATTATATTTATTTATTAGCCAACCTACCCGGCATTGTACGGGTATCAATATATTAGGAGGAATTTTTATTTTTGGGGGGGGGGGACTATGAGAGATCGGAACCCATTTTGTTCTACTTAGTATTAAGGTTTGGTACTGAAGGGCATCCCTGCCAAATTTAGTCTAGATCAATTAAGCGGTGTAGCATTGATATACACAACCCCGTTTTAGGGATTTCGGGGCCAAGGGGGGGCCGGAGCCCAATTTGACCTGCATAGTATTTTAAGTTGAGTAGTGAAGAGCATCCCTGCCAAACTTAGTTAAGATCCATCTCATTCTCGTAGCTTGATCCATGATGCAAACAGCAGCACAGTAGAACAGTTCTATGTAGCTGTAGTTAAACTTTCAGGTGGAAAAAGAGTTAACTACTCTACAAAAATATCATATCAGGGTAGTCGAGCAGGTGCTGTTATAGCACACAATTCCTAAACTCCCCATTATGTGCTCTATAAATCCATGTTTAAAGGTATAAGTCCCAATTGAATGGCAAAGTGCTTAGAATTTAGACGTCTAAGAACTAGAGATCGTGAGTCCAAGAGGAAGAAATCTGCCAGATTCCGAAGAACACATGCCAAAAAGTCACTCATCTCATCTTTCGGAGACAAGGATTATGGTACAAACTGTCAACGGTCTGACATGGATCCAGATATGTGTAAAGAGGAAGAGAACAAATTTTTGAAGAGTCTAGAGCTGCCATAAGAAGATCGTCGTCAAATTGAAAGAAATACATTTCTTCAGTCAGGAAGTGGGCAGTGGCTTGAAATGAGGGGAAAAATGCTCACAGCTTCTAGCTTTGGAAAAGTGTGTTGAAGGATACCAACATCAAGCTGCGTCAAGCTGGTCCAGAACATAATTTATTCTTCCGATATTCTGAATGTCCTTTCAGTAAACTATGGCAGGAAATCGGAGCAAGGTGCCATTGAACAACTTGAACAACAAAGAGGAATAAAAGTTGAGAAATGTGGTTTGTTCATAGACAAAGAACTTTCCTTTTTGTGCGCTCCATCAGATGGTTTGATAGGAAATACAGGAATCGAAGAGATTAAATGTCCGTCATCAACAAGTGGCAAGAATGTTGATTTGGCAGTGCAAGAAGAGAAAATACGATATCTTAAGTGGCAAGGAAAATAAATTTGAACGAAAAAACAAAAAACCATGAACAATATTATCAGGTGAAAGGGCAGTTACATATTGCAGAAAGAGATTACCCCATTTTCGCTGTCTGGACATCAGAATGAAAAAGAAATTCGTGACATTATAATTGAAAGAGACGACCAATTTTGGACGGTAGAAATGGAACCCAAACTTGTACAGTTCTATTATCACTGTTTGCTGCCCGAGTTAGTAGATCCCAGATACACTGTAAAGTAGTGACAAAGAAAATCCAGAGTGCATTCAAAAAGTTACGTAACTAACTAAAATCAGTATTTTACATACTATCCACTTCTTTCCATACGTTAACATGGTCGTTTGTTTAGTAACTTAAAAGATTCTAAAAATACAGCGTTATAAAATTGTATCCCAATTGCAGTCTCATTTTCTTGAAAGGTCTTCATAAAAAGATTAATCTTTTGATATGCCAGTAAAAAAATTTTGTATGTTTTACAAAAAAAATATCTCAATTATACTTGCCCAAATTTTTTTTAGTATATTTGCAAGCAAAATATTGCATGTTCGCAACATGTCGTTATATAACATATACGTCGTCTAATATGTATCTCCACGTTTATAAAAAATACAAAGTCTACAGGACTTACTACTCAAAATACGACCTTAGCTTTTCATGTCCCACAAAAGCGCGTCGTAAATTTCACTGCACTTTACTTGTAGTGTTATGCAAGAATAATACCGACAACTAGTTTCCAAAGAATTTTTATTTTTTTTGTTAAATATAAAGTCTTCGTTGTATCTGGTGAATGCAGTGGGTACTTAATCACATGAACTGATATTTTTTAGTCAAATACTGGTATACAATCAGCAAGGAATGAAGTGATAATATGTAATTTACTGAAAGCACTGAAATCACTCACAAATTGTTACATTTCAGGCATATACTTTCCGTATACTCTTCGGAATACCGCAACACATTTCGATAGAAAAAGCGTATGCGCTTATATTCTGGTCAATAATCTTTACTCGATCGTATTATAACTACGATTTCAAGATAATTTTGGAACGAGTATTTCATCAATAACATTGTCGCTTTATGCAGCTTCCATCGTATAAAATGTTAGTTACAGTTTAACAGCATTATTAACAATATTTGTTTACAGGATGTTACTCTGATTTTAAAAATCGTGGCATAAAATTTCACACCAAGTTCAAACACTTAGCAAAGAATAAACAGTGAATTTATCGACCTACATTCTGTTGTGACAGCTCAAGGAACAATGAAACCAAGTTTCCCCGTTGGCCTAAGAGAAAAAGTCTCAGTTTTTCCGCTTCATGTTGTAGTAACATTTTCGGAACTTTTTGGGTGTACTGTGTAAGCTTTAAAGACAGACATAAAATGTTCCTTTAAGTTGTAAATTGGAAAGAAAAAAAATCGGTTCTGATTGCAATTACTTTTGTTCGTAAAAGTGTTCAACAAGCATATTGATTTTATTTTGTCCACTGATTATCTTAAATGTACTATGTGAAATAATATTTTTAATTTGATTTTGACAGTATTACAAAATTCTGTGTATAAATTATAAAATAAAGTGTATCAGTGTTCAACAAGAAAAAAATTCTGTTCAGTAATTCATTTTTGGAATATGCTTTGGGTATAGAAAATGACTTGAATACTATTTGAAACCAGTTATGTCTACACATAACTATGCTGCAGTTTATTGGAACTGTGAAAGATAATGTTACTCAATACATTAGGCATTAAGATGTTGGCTAACGTGTGTGAAAATATAAATAATCACTTATTTTCTGTAATGTATTTACATTTTCTGTGAATATTGATAAGTAGGTAAATGATAATGATTGTATACACTAATTCAATTTTGATAATTTACTAAAGATACTTTGGTTAGACATTATTTTACGTACCTATGTTTTAATCCATGAGAAATGTTTTCGAAATGAGTGATTCCGGCACTGAATTGGTGCAAACGAGCTAGAAGTGCAAATTGTTTTACACGCAATAATATTGTATAACTTAATGCAAAATTTTCTGTCTCTCAGTTATTTGAGATTGTGATATGCGTATGTTTTTCCAGTAGCCATATTTTAAAGCTTACTTTTTGTACAAGTAAGCTTTAAAAATGACCCACTATGCAAAATATAAATAAGAAAACTTATTATGTTGTATTATATGTTAGAAAGTATCATTCGTTCTGTAAAGAAAACATGCGACAAAATTTACAAAATTATTTTTGTTTATCTATTTACCTTATAAACCAATCAAGGGCGCAGTATCGTTATGTGCTCAGGGAGGGCTAAGTCATATAGAGCCCACCCCTCCTGACCTTCCTTTGTAGTAATAAATATAGTGCAACCTATAATCTCCATTAAATTTATTTAAGTGAATTATGGCGTCACAATAACAAACTTACACTTAACAACAATAATATCGTTAATTACTAGGGTCAGTGAGTACATTATAAATAATATTAATTTTTAGAAATAAATTTATTAGAGGCTATCCAGACACCGATAATTTCCTAATTTAAAAAATAATTGTTTGCAGATCTATGATAATTAAAATTGTTAATCCATTCACTGTATTAGTTTGTGTTCAGTAGCATGTACAAAATGTGCGAAAATATGTTTATAAAAAATCTTTCCTTATTTCCTGCATAATGTAAAGAGTGTGTTAGTTTTCCTCTGTATCTGCACTAGTTCATCCACTTTCGATGAATGGCATTTTAAAACATGGACCCGCAAACATGTTCGTTTTTGTTACTTGTCATTGCACTATGAGCTTTTAAAAAGAATTTTGGCTATGCAAGTTTACATAAACTTAATCCAATTTTGCTTAGTATGATTATAAACTTAACTGCTCTTGTTTTACACTGCAATTTAAGATGTAGATGTAGTCAGACTTTCGGTCACATAAGGGCTGTGTCATGTTTCCCAATATCGTATGTATCTGAAGCATAATTTTTTGTGTTTAATTATGAAGTATGGGACACACCAGTTTCCGCCCCCCCCCCTTGTGTTTAAGATACTTGTTTATTGCATTTAAACATATTAATATAATTTAACATTTAAGAATTTTTTGGCATAATCTGAAAAATTACTTTTATGTCAAAATGTGTAACATTTTTTAATGTTACCGTGCGGTACAAATCTGGGCGGAAACTTGTAGACCCTATACAATAAATGTAAGCGCCTGCATTTCTTTTAATTTGCATAGGTTCGTGGGCTTCAGCATGGTAAAAACTAAATATAATTATAAAGTATGGAGCAGTTCAAAAAACATTAAATGCAAGCAGGTATAACAGGATAGGAAATTTATGTTAACCATTACGTACCATCTGAAACCAAATTAATTTTAATTCAAGAACAATTTTTTAAGCATTGATTTCTTACAGTGGTAGGCCTATTATTATGCAAATAAACTAAAAAAAGTAAACTGTTCTTTAAAAAAGTATCCAAAAGTGAATGTAAATGTTCTTCTTTGTGATAAAAATGTTTTTTGTGAGTTCGTTTCAATAATTTGCAAATAGGAAACGTCACTGTGTGTAATTTCTGAGCAAATGCCACTGGTCTGCAATCAATCATAAAGTTACAATTACAAATATTGTCGTTCAGTTTACCTCAGTTGTTGATCACAGTAAAGACATTTCACTTCTGTATGAAACTAACTGCTTCCAGTTACGTTTTTCTGTCGTCCCTGACGTCACCTCGTATCCCATGGAACACCACACTCGCGCACCGCGATTGTATTGCTTCTGGCTTGTGACGTCACGTGACAGTTGTCAAGCCTTCTCATCTCGGTGGCGACGGCTGAGCTGAGAGACCTGAAGGGTTACATTATCCACAGAAGTTTCAGTCATTCCTCGGAAGCGAATGAGTTGAATTAGTTTGCATAAACTTATCACAATACAGATAACCCAAAATGAAATTCCAATTTCAAATATTTATGTGATTAAATGTTGTATGTACATACCATATGTTATTTCAGATATTTAGTTTAAAGAAATTATTATGTAAGTTGTTTTATTATATTATTTACAGCTTGTTTACTGAAAAGTTAATTGAATGGCAGCAAACATGGTCAATGAAAATGCGATGTTCGTAATTGATTGTTTAATTTGTATATAATACTAACATTTATAAAAATTAAAGCTTAAATAAAATTTGTTTCAGAAAGAGCAAAGATTGAGTAATTTGAGCCTGTCATCTCTATTAACATATTGTAACCAACAAAATTAGAAGGTACTGTGTTTGTCTATGACTTTGTTCCAAGCCACAGACTGCAGTATCATTGTTTTGTTCTCACAAGATTTATGTTAACCTTGAAACTGTTCCCGATATGTTTTTAACTTTCTTAGTTTTTTCGGAACTAGTATAAATGTGGAGATGTAAGTTAATAAATTAATATTAATTCTGCTTAAGAATCGTTGAGAAATTACTCGAATTGTGATTGTAAGTTTTAGATTTGTTGTACATCGTCGCCAATAATAGGTTAGTTTTAATTAAAAATAAATTTGATAGTTTCATATTGCACATATTTTCTTTGTGTGGGTATTTACAACTCGTGTTGTGAGAAACACACACCAGCGTTGCTTCCTGTTCCTGGCATGGACGCTTCATGGAAAAGTTTGCGTTTTTTTAACTCCTGGTAATATTTTTTTCAGCCCATTTGTACCATTCTATCACTTTTTAGCATAAACATTGCAGTATAATTGACTGATTAAAAATTTTTATGGGAACGTCTCTCTTGTTTACGACCTTTGCGATTTATTTCATCTATAGAGTAAAGTTTACATGTGATAAAAACTGCAATAATTAGAGACACTGGCAATTAACAAGACACGATGTCATACACACTTGAAGAAGTGTACTGGATAATAAACAATGATGTGTAACTTAAACTAAATTGAAGTTGCTTTAATATTTTATACAACGTTCGTAAGTAATCTAAGACCCAAAAACAATTGGTTTACAAGAAAAAATTTTCAAATAATTTGGATCATTTGATTCCGATGAACGAAGAGTTCAGCTTGAGAGTACATATTGACAGTGCGAAGCGACAGCAGGGTTGCCGCGCCGAGACAGCCGGGTAAAGCAGGTATAGACTGTTCACGTTAAAGTGGGCACTTTTTAAGGCCCTCTTAACATACATTAACCACTAATAAATATATCTTATTATCTTATTGCAGCCTCAGGCATTAAATTTTGAGGGCAGTGAAATGTATACACTGTGTTTATTGGTCACATTGCAATGTTTCTATTAAAAAGCAGCAGGAGCATGGAAATTATATGAACGGAAAAATTTAGAAGGGCCTTAAAAAGTGTTCACTTTACCGTGAACAGCCTATAGTCAGTTTCTGGCTGTCGAGCTATTACGAAGGAGCTGTTTCCCCTATCCCCGCACAGTTCCGAACTGTCCTGGCTTCAGCCTACTCCAGACACCGAACATATCTCGACGGGTGGCGAAACCCAAATGATCGGCGGCGTAGGGGAAGTTCCACGAGCCGCTCCCCTCCTCCGGACTGTGCAGTGGATACGTCACCACCTCTCCGCTGCCAGAACTCCCACCCCCGACCCTAAGCCACGCCTTCTGGGCTGCTTAACACGTGGCTAGGAGAGCTCACCGCAGGCAAGCTCTGACTGAATAGGACTCTTAACGCTTTTCGACTTGTTTATGTTTCAATAGCCGAATTTTTGAACGGGCAACATAACATGGACTTTCATTCCTGTCCTGGAAAAAAAATTATTATAACTGACTTAACCTCTTAGGATGAGAACCATGTGAAAGCAAGGGACTCCCATTAAGGAGTGGTTATTGCAAGGCATTAGGCTTATTATATACTTTTATTTTGTAATGTTTCAAACGTAGCTTAAACGGAATTTTCAGAATGGAGTATCTCCAGAAGAACTAACCAGACACATTTGAAACTAGTAATCTGAGCTGCGTGGCAATTTACCACATGTGTCATGCGCAATATCACGGACTCTCCTGGGTATATATGATTGTTGGGAGAGATCGGGGAGGCTCTTGGCATAGTGGCCTCGTGGGTGAATAGAGACGAGCATGGAGCAGCGCCGGAATGCAAGAGGATGGAGGAGATCCCCGAGAAAACCCACCGACCAGCGGCATCCTCTGTCACCGCGACCCCGCCGGGAATCGATCCCGGTTCGCCTTGGCGGGAGACGGAGTAGTCTGACCACTGCACCACCTCGGCCCCGTATAGATGATAGGCCTAGTTCCTCGACTAAAGCAAGCATACCTCCATCTCTGCACACCACAGTCTTTATGATTATGGGCTTTTCAAAGTAAACTGTGCACTTTTGAAAGCCTTGCTTAAGATCTACTTGTATGCACGTTGTGTATTCTTCCACCTTATATAAAATTAATATTGTCATGAGTCTCATCACTTTATTCATGCATCGGCCATGCGAAACTTTGAATATATTAGAATTGTAAATCATTTACTGATCTGCTCATTTTTACTCTCCAATGCATTAAAAAAATAGGAAGATATTGAAACAATTTAAGTATTCATAAATAGTTACCTAAGATTTTTAGTTCGACTTTAAGATAAGGAACTACTTTCTCTGCATCGTTACCAACTTTACTGGGCGCATGTCACTCAGTGCACTCGATAAAATATATGCAGGTAGGAGCCGAGACTTCTTCCTAAGGTTGATTTCAAAAGTGCTCACTTTATCGTGAACAGCCATTACGCAGGAAAACAGAGTGTTTAAAAAAACCAATTTCGAACAGCCGCTCATAACGCGAACTGCAGGAGCACTTGCCATAAAAATGGCGTCACTTGTCAACAAAATGTCGGGACGGCGTCGTTCACCAATCAGTGCCTTTAACCTACACGCCAGCCTGCAGCCCAGCCAACAGGGAACCTTTTCGCAATATGGTAGCCAATCAGACACAAGGTCCATTCCCAGTGCCTCGAGCAGCCAAACATAGATCGGGCACGCCCACGTCAAGGGAATCGTTACGCCATTTTTCCGCTGTACACTCATTTACTCTGTGGCAGAACAGTCCCAGTTTCTCACAAGCTAGGGAGGTGGAGAAAAAATATCGTAATATCGAAATGATACTATATCATCTGTAATATACGAGTATGCTTAAAAGTCCGGGTACCGCGCCCCCGTTTTGAGATACGCCCTTCGAAAGAGCACCCTTTTTGCACCATCCTGTTACAAAATATGAAGTTTCTATGCTTAAAAAAAATTAAAACCAAGCAAAGTATAAAAAATAATATGTGAAATTATTTATTAATTCCGGTGAAACCAAATATACTTTGTGATGCTGTGAAACTAAGATATAAGAAAAAAAATGGTACAGTCTCCACTTGCTCATACGTCAAACACACACACACACATACACACTAAGCCACTGCGGCCCCACTTGGGATCGCTCGAGCCACTGGGCCTCTGTGGCCCACTACGGAGTGCTGTAGCCACTGGGCCACTGCGGCTTCGTAGATAAAAAATTCGCGGCTAAAATATTTATATGGTCACCATTTTAAAAAATATGTGTGTCTGACCCTCTCGAAATTGATCCGTTTACTCAGCCTGTCGTAGTGCTAATTGTTTACCAGATCTGGTAGAAATCTTTCCAGGTAAAGAAAATAAATATTTTTGAAATGTTCTTTTACTAAGATCTGTTTTTAATACAAAGAATTATTTAAAAAAATACTACGCTTACTTTGGTGACTTGCTCCAAAAACAGGCACCACATATTTCCGTAAAGCCTCGTGTTCTGAATATGTAGGCCCTAATATCCCCAAGCAATTTTACATTTGTCAATTCCCTTAATATATAAAAGAACGGAATACGATTCGGTATTTTTATTTCAATATACCATTTCGTAAAAATATGCTTTAATAAATAACCAATAAAAATAATATTAATATTTTTCTTATATCTACATTCCTTTCGTAACCCCCGGTCAATCCTCGAAAACATTATTTTGTACTGGGAGTCGTTTAGCCGATACAATTAGGGTAAAGTAGCCGAAAGCGTGCCGCCTCCTAAATCATACCACCTCCGTATTTTAGGAAATGTGAATACCACTGCGCTCTTGTGGCCACAAGATGGACTTGTTGTAGTTCCCGGCCAGACCAAAGAATATCATAAATGTGGAACCACGCCACGTTTAGCGATGTTATTGGAGTTTGTGATTATTTGCACTTCTGGATGTAGTTTCTGAACCTCAGTTGTAAGCCTGTACGAAATTGAAAAATAAGTAATTATTGTTTAAATGTATTTATTACTGTAAAGACAACTCTTCTTCACATTTTGAACTAACTTATATCTGACGACAAACAATTTGAGGTTATGTTTCATATGTTTGTTTTGTTTGATGACGAGTTGCCTAAGTCGTATCACGTCGCAGTTTCGCAAATCGTACCGGTACGATTTAGGATACTACTACCAGGCAAGTTACATTCAAACCCGTTTATTGCTGACTGTACGTGTAAACACTTTGAACTTTTACATAGTTTTATGCAGTGATCTCATTTTATTACAAATTTCAGTATAGGTTCCGCATTAAATCTGTGCATTGATTACGGAACATTTTTCTTAATGGTCATACATCGACATCCGAGGACAATGGGTTTCATTGAACACGCCTTACATTTGCCAAGTTCCATATTTACCATGTGCAAGAGTATTTAATAGTCACCATAAATATAAGATACCAAAACACATGTCCGTTGTGTGCTACAGAATGACGAAAGGGAAATATGGAGCTTGGACTGAAATGGAGATGGCAATGGCTCTTGCGTCGTACAGAAACGGGGACATGGGTTTTAATGAATGCTGTCGACAATGCCACATGCGAAAGCCAATATTGAAAAGGCACTTGACAGGAAGAATGCTGTAGCTAACGAATGCGTAAAAGCCATAGGACGTACCACCATTCTTCCACCCGAAGTAGAGCAACAACTTGTTGATCATATTTTAAGATTAGGAGATCTTCTGTTTGGGGTAACAATCACTGATGTCAGGAAGTTAGCATTCTAAATTGCAGAGCGCAATGAAATACCATACAGCTTCAATAGATTGACAGAAATGGCAGGGAAGAAATGGTTTTATGCCTTTAGAGCCCGTCATAAGGAATTAGCGCTACGTGAGCCCGAGTCCACTTTCATGACACATGCAAATGGGTTCAACAAGAAGAATTTCTTAGGATTTTTTGATATCCTGGAAAGAGTTATATATGAAAACAAATTTGATGCTACTCGTGTGTTCAATGTGGATGAGACGGGTTTCAGCGCTGTACAAAAAAGATGCCAGAAAGTGTTGGCTCTGAAAGGAAAGCGTCAGGTGGGAGCTATTGCAAGTGGGAAAGGAGGTGTCAATACAACAATAGTGTGTTATACTAGTGCATCGGGGATGTGTGTGTCCACCTATGATAATCTGCAAACGCATGAGAATGTTGCATGAGCAGCAGGTTGGTCCCTCTCCTGGAGGTATTGTTGACATATCGGAAACAGGGTACATTAACAGTGATCTCTTTGTAAAATGGTTACAATATTTTATTTCTGTCATCAAACCAAGCATGGGCAGCTATGTTCTCTTAATTTCAGATAGTAATTCGACACATTCGAAGAATGTAGAAGCTTTGGAACTTGCAAGAGCCAATGGCGTCCTAATGTCGCAGTTGCCTGCCCACACAACTCATCGGCCACAACCTCTGGACGGGTCCTTCTTCGAGCCATTAGAAACTTACTACACCTAGGCATTTGAAAAATGGCTTCGAACAAATCCCGGGGTTTGTGTGCTACCCAGTATCAGGTTACCCAACTTGTAGCAGAGGCCTATGCAACGGCAGCAACTATTCAGAACCCCATTGACGGGTTTCGTGCTCGTGGAGTTTGGCCCGTAGATCGTAATATTTTTAACTATTCCGACTTTTTAGCAGCTGCAAATGTGGAAGCAAACGAATGCCACTCCGATGAAAATGAGAAGGATACGCCTTCTTGTAAGCCTACAGAAAACATTAGCGATCCAACAGGTAGTGGAATAATTAGCCCTAATGATAGACCTACTCAGCAGGAGATGATCTCGAAGTTGAATGTTTCTATTGAAGCTATTTCTCCGATTCCAACATGCCCCAAACATGTGTCCACACCAGCAAGGCGGGGAGCTCAACGTGCTGTTGTACTGACAAGCAGTCCGTACAAACGTGATTTGATGGAAGCAAAAAATAGAAGAAGGAAGACGACTAGCAAAGTAGATAATAAATATACAAAATGGAAGGGACGTTCTGCATGTGCAAAGAGGCGTTTAAGAACAATTCCACACAACAATTCACCTTCTACTTCGTTCGCATTCCAATGTAAACATAGAACTTGTGCAAGACGATTGGTTTTGTTCAGTATGTGAGGAAAATGCCGTAGAAAATATGGTGCAATGTTTACAGTGTCGCACCTGCGTACATGAAAACTACGCAGGGGTTAAATCAGGCCTGAAACGTTTTATTTGAGTTGCATGTAAATTATTTGTTTGTTTGTTTCATTTAGGGTGAAATATGAACTTGTATACACTTGAAACATCATTATAGCTGTTTCCATATCCTACCGATTGCAGTCTTACACTAGGAAATTTTTTCTGGGTCGCTAGTTCAGCTAACTAGACATGTTAATGTAGATATGTATGCATATATGCATACTGCTTCGTACTAAATGAATATTAGAGCAGTACATTGAAGATTGGCCCAGATTAATGCAATAATGTAAAAAAAAAAAATGGCACGCCGTAGGCAACCTTCCCCTATACAGATAATCTCCCACAGCACTTAAGCTAGACTATAATTCAAAATTACGTCAGTATATTCTGCAGGCGCGTACTCGCCTATTTTTTACAGCAGAGCTGCGAAGTTGCTTCTGCCGCCTACTTGCCCGCTTTATTACATGCGGATACACTTCAGAAATCACATAGGCGACACACATTGCATACCTGCAAGGCGTCCGACGGAAAAAGCTGTTCATAATAAAGTGAGCACTATAGAAATCAACCTTAGAAGAAAGGCACTGCCCCCTTCCTGCATACATTTTGATGGGCGCCCTGAGTGACCTTCACCAAGTAAAGTTGGTAATGAAAAGTAGTTCCATATCTTAAAGTCGAATGAAAAGAGTTAGGTATCCATTTGTGATAACTCAAAATTAATTCTTTCACTTTCTGGTTTTATAATACATAGGAGTGTAAAAATGAGCAGATTTGTGAAGTATTTACTTTCGTAATAATTTCACAGTTTCATTACACCGACGCTTGTGTAAAGTGATGAGGCCCATGACAATGATAATTTTACATAAGGCGGAATAACACACAACGTGCGTACAAGTAGATCTTAAGCAGATATTTCAAAAGCACTCATTTTACCGTGAACAGCCTAGATCTTTAAAATTTTTGTAAATACAAAAATATTAAAGATCTAGCAAAATGAAAATTTTTTGTCAGAAGTGAAAATATAACAATAATTTGAAGAATTTATGTTAAAGAGGTGATACCCAACCTCGAGGGACGACGATGTATAAGATACATCAGCCGGAAATGTTTCCATGCATTGACGTAATTTGTTCTGCAACGCTGTCGACAAACTAAATGCAGTAATGCCAAGTTGTAGCAACGATTTTTCGTATATCGGATAAATTCCTTTCCGACAGTCATCATGACCGTCTTAGAAATACATACCACAATATTCTGACACTCGCCACAGTGATTTAAGTATCCGGTCGAACCCCTGTCGTATTTTTTCCGATAGTTTCAAAAATCTGTACCCAGAATTTACACGGATTCAATTATTTACAGTACATTATTTTTAATACAGTTCTGAAAAGTCGGCTGTTTACAGTAGTCATATAGTAAACATTCCCTCATTTTAAAGAAGTTGTTACATTTTTAGACATTCTCGCCATAATTGATATCAAAATTAAGATGTCTCTCGTTTTCGAGAGTACGTTTCCTCTTCTTACTCTACACACTCTCTACTAATTTCTTCCCCTCCCCGGCGCATAAAACCAGAAGCTGGGCCTCAAAATTCAACCAGTAAAAGAATATCTGTGGCACCCGTGTGCTGCGTTAAGGGCTCCAAGGAGGAGCTACATAAGTTTATTTATACCACCCCTAACGTCGCGACTCCAAACTCCCATGGACGCCCAAGCTCAGAACGGATTGCATCGACAAATGCTTTTCCACCATCTCATGAGTTCCCAAGAACGTATCCTTCCCATAAATAGTTGAGAAGGAAACTTAGCGAATCATGAAGGACCTATCTACCCCTTTCTCTCGGAAGAGATGAGGGTAAAGGGAGGTTATATAGCTCCCCCTCCCCCCCATACGAAAACCCCACCTTCCCCCATGAAAGCCCTTAGCCCAGAACTCTCCGCCCACGAGCGCAAAAAGGGGTGGTGTGCGATCCGGTTACACCCATGGCTTATTCACCAGGATTAATGGCGGGCTGTTTGAACTTTACGGCTCGCACATGTCGATAGATTTTTCACGAGTCGTCTGCCCTACCCCCCTCCTCCTCTTGGGGCCCTTTTGCAACCCTCTCTGGAGTGAATCATTGCCCGTCCAGAGCTCCAAGCTAGTTATGTGCATGCGAGCTTCTGTCGTAAATTAAACGGGGGGTGGTGTTTTTGAAGGGTGGCACCCATTCGGGAGGAGTTCGTAGGGAGGAAAAAAAATTGCCATGGGGAAGGTTACAGAGAGGACGGGGGTGCTCATTTTATTTTTTTGCCAACCCTCTCTCGAGCCTCCATTTTTCCTCGCCAACCCTTGAAGGTTTGTCGGTCGTGTTCCCACCTCATTTATCCGTTCACGGCTTTCCTACAAACTGCAGCACCCCACCGCTCTGCTTTACACCCTTCTCGTCCTTCTCCTCTCTTCCGTTGCCTTATTGCCATTCAGGGCGCTTTCAGATCTCGGGCTGCCGTCGGAAATCAATTCCACGTAGGTTAATAGCTTTATTCATTTGGGGACTTGCCGCCCGCCAGTAGGCCTACAACCGCTCGGGATTGGACTTCGCTTCCCGTTGCAGACGATGATTCCTGCTGGCACTTGCAAACTGCTGCGGACACGTCGTTGCAAGCCGTTCGCAGTAAAAATGAGCACTTTTGAAGCACCCGCTTAACAAAAAAACTGTATGCACGCTGTGCGCTGTATCTATTGGCAGTTTTGTGTAATTTGATTATCTATGAAATCGTATACATTTTCTTATAAATTTTTGTGATGTTTGTGCTGTCTGGAATAACCGTTTGTGTTGTGTAATATTCCGATGGGCTAAATATATCAAACATAAAAAAAAAAGTTAACTCGCCGTGTATGAATAATTTTTTATGGTAACTGAAGCCACAAAACTTTGTAAAGTGAAGTTAGCTGTGCTAACGTCATGTTGATGATGGTGAAACTCTCTTTTATCAACTCTGAAGGAGACATAGAAAACTAGCTGTTGCCCGTGGCTCCACCAGCGTGCAAAATATAAAAAACAAACCACCACCGAAATGCGGCTACTCAAATGATTGGAGGCATATTTTATATATTCCCTAAGAAACGGATTTTTTTTCGCGATGTAAAGTACCCTATGCGCTAATCCAGAATATAGTCTACCACTGTGCCAAATTTCATCCAAATCCGTTGAGCCTTTATGACGTGATTGAGTAACAAACACACACACTTTCGCATTTATAATATTACTAGCTTTTACCCGCGGTTTCGCTCGCGTGTTTATAGGGATAAATAATGAAGGGGTCATGAAATTTAGGTCCAGCAATAACTATTGTGTTCTCTACCCACTGATCTACTGTGGCCGCACTATTGTGATCTTCACGCACTGAGCTACTATGGCCCCCTTAATGGGTGCTGTAACCACTGGGCGACTGTGGCCCCAGTGTTGGGTTCCCTACCCACTGAGCTACTGCGGCCCCACTATTGGGTTCTCTACCCACTGATCTACTGCGGCCCAACTATTTGATTCTCTGCCCACTGAGCTACTGCGGCCCCACTATTGGGTTCTCTACCCACTGATCTATTGTGGTCCCCTTAATGGGTGTTCTAGCCACTGGGCTACTGTGGCCCCACTATTGGGTTCTCTACCCACTGAGCTACAGCGGCCCTACTATTGGGTTCTCTACCCACTGATCTACTGTGGCTGCACTATTGTGATCTTCACGTACTGAGCTACTGTGGCCCCCTTAATGGGTGTTCTAGCCACTGGGCTACTGTGGCCCCACTATTGGGTTCTCTACCCACTGAGCTACTGCAGCCCCACTATTGGGTTCTCTACCCACTGATCTACTTGGCCCCACTATTGTAATCTCCACGCACTGAACTACTGTGGCCCCCTTAATGGGTGCTCTAACCACTGGGCGACTGTGGCCCCAGTGTTGGGTTCTCTACCCACTGAGCTACTGCGGCCCCTCTATTTGGTGCTCTAGCCACTGAGCTACTGCGGCCCTACGATTTGGTACTTTAGCCACTGAGCTACTGTGGCCCCCTTAATGGGTGCTCTAGCCACTGATCTACTGCGGCCCCACTATTTGGTGTTCTAGCCACTGAGCCACTGTGGTCCCCTTAATGGGTGTTCTAGCCACTGGGCTACTGTGGCCCCACTATTGCGTTCTCTACCCACTGATCTACTGCGGCCCAACTATTGGGTTCTCTGCCCACTTAGCTACTGCGGCCCCACTTGACATATATCAATACACAAAAAAGAAAAGGAGAAATAGTGAACATTTTTTTAAATAATGTTTTTTTTATGCAGTAATCAATCCTAAGAAAAGCTTAATCTAGTACCTATTTATAATTAAATTTTTTCCTGAAGAAATGAGCTATTTTCTCGGGATAAATAGTAGCCTATGTAAATATCTGGACTCCCAACTATCTCTGCGCAAAAAATTATGTCGATCTGTTACTCCGTTTTGACGAGAAAGAAGGACAAACAAGCACACTTTCGGTTTTATATAGGAGTAATGGTTAAGTTAGAAATTGATCAACTAATACGTGCTCCCATTCCTAGGCCTTAGACACGTGATGAGCAGCACAGTAATCGCGGTTCAAGTACTAGATTTTATTTCATATATATATATATGTGTGTGTGTGTATGTATGTATAATTTTCTGGTTTATATATTACATATAAGTCGTTGAAATATTTTTGCACTTTATTCAATAGTAGTCTGAATAAAATGCAAAAATATTTCAACGACTTATATGTAATAACTCATTCATAAAATAACAGAAATTTTAAATTTATGCATTCCGTAGCAAAAATATAAAAATTATACAAAATCAACATGGTAGAATAGTGTTAAACTATTAATTTAATCTACCATAAATTTTAATGGAAATTTACTACGTGATTAAATCGAATTGAAGTTTTACGATAAAATTCAAAAAAATATTAGCAATAATTTAAGCCCTAAATCGCACGCGTAGTCGGACTTCAAATAGCTTGCTTAATATCATCCCTACGACTTTGGAAAATCACTTAAAGTAAAACTAAATAGGTTTTACACAAATTTTAAGGTTAGAGTCCTCATAATTCAGCTCACAAAAGTAGGCAAATATTGTTTTTCAATTGATTTAGTTATTTCTGTCAAATTTCAACTGATATGTCATAGAGCCTTAAAATAAACTCAAAAGGTAGAAAACCTTAATTTTTACTCACCAGTGGGAATGAAAGTTTACATTTTTGACCTTCGAACAATATCAAACTCTTTACAGCATTTCAGGAGACAACATAATCATAGAGTGAGGCCAACGTGCTTGTAAATGCCTTAATACGCCCATAACTACTGCAATTTTCTAGAAAATTAGGTAGCGTGATTAAAAAATTGCATGCCAGTCTCTCAGAATCGCTGATCCCGACTCCCTGTGAGTATTGAAATGTTGTACTCATTCACAAATTAATCTATACCGACTTACTACCAAAATTATAACATCCCGACTATTCGCAGTTTAGTGAGCAATTTCGGTTGCTCTGTTTAAGATTTACTGCTTTATATAATTTCGCCAAATGTAAAATTTAACCGCCATGAGACTAATCACTTTATTTAAACGTTAGTCCAAATAAAACGTCAATTTCTAAGGAACCTAATGTTTTTTCTTGTTTGCCAATTCGTAGTTTAATGCGTCTAAAGCAAAAAAAAAATATTTATTTGTCATAAATGCAAACATTTTACTCGCGATATAAAGTTATGCGTGAACTACTTTCTTATTTCGCAGCGAAATTAACTAAGAACATATGTGTAATTCTGCACGGTAGGATATAAGGAGTTAATGGGTATTGGTATTTTTAAAAAGATAATTTAAGAAGTGCTGACTCAACCGTGAAACAACCTATAGTAAGCAGTGTAATATCTTGGTTAACATTTAGGTCTGAAAATCTGTACTAATTTTATAAAGAGGTAATATGAGTTTGTTTGTTCATAGGTAACGGCTAATCTCGGAAACTACATGGCCGATTCTCATAATTCTTTCACTGTTAGAAAGCTACATTATTTCAGATGGACATACACTACGTTTAATTCAAAACAAAAAATTCCTTGATAAATTTCAGAATTTGTAAACCAAGTCGGAATAAATGAGCTACTTGGCTAATTTCTAAGCATCCTCTACCCAAACCATTAAAGATAAATTGAAACAATATTGCAAAAAATGTCGCAAGTTTTCGCAGGTAGTCGCAGATAGTCATGGGTAGTCACGGGTAGTCACAGGTCGTCTCAGGTAGTCGCAGGTAGCCGCATGTAGTCATGGGTAGTCACATGCCGCAAGTTGTCGCAGGTAGTCACGTGTAGTCACGGATAGTCGCAGGTAGTCACGGGTAGTCGCGGGTAGTCGTATATAGTCACGGATGGTCGCAGGTAGTCACGGGTAGTCGTGTATATATATATATATATATATATATATATATATATATATATATATATATATATATATGTATGTATTCCAATAACTCCATAAAACCTGAGCGAAGCGATGGTGGGCTGGTAATATTTATTAATAAAAATATTTTATGCCAATATCCAGTGCTTCAATAACGGAAGAATAAACTTTGCAATGGCGATATGTCCCCTTATTTTTTTTTCGTTTAATTACTTATCCCCGTTGCATATTTCTTTCAACGTACATGAACTATACACTCTCTCCGCTCTCATTGGAGCACATCATAACTTCCTGTCTGAAGATTAGTAACATATCTCCGAACAGTGGTAGGAAATATGTGTGTCTGTATAAATGTTATGAATAATTTGTGATCAGTTTGTTATGTGAAACCGCTATTTGGTTAGCCGTTGTGTAACGGCAGTGGCACTAATAAGTTGCAATGAAAAAAGTCATTGGATTTTTTTATATCTGTACATTTAAAAAAATCATTAGAAGGAAATTGGGATACGTAAGAATTATCCGAAAATTTTCCGTGATAATTGGGGTTTTCCAGATTACTGCCAAATCATTACTTTCTTCTCCTCCATTCGTTTTAGTATACCTGTTGAAACTAAACCTACGTGTAAAAAAATAATTTGTTGTGGTGTGCCAGACATTTAGATAAAAAGTTAAACAGTCGTAATGGCCTTGACCTTCGCCTCTGGATGAAGTAAATTTGTCCGCCCTTGTAAATTCGCTCCATCCAGTCAGTTCGATAATGCAAGTTACACCATTGTTTAACTCTCACGTGTGCTGTAAATGAACACACACCCATTAGGGTTATAAATATCCCCGAGGGATGTACATTCACAAAGAGACTTACGAGTTATCCTGCTCGCTTATAAACAGCCACATGCATTAGCAAGTCTCTTTCAGTCGCCTTAATACACGTTTCTCCTGAAGGAGTATAATGTACCGTGATAAACAGCGGTTCAGAATAACTTTAAATGGACACACAGCATTGCAGATCTGCTATGTTCAACTGGAAAATTGGCCTGGAATTTTTTTTTTCTACTGATCTACTTTTCGAAGGAAAGATAGGATTACGTGATAAATATCCTGTCTCTATAGCTGTGTATCTGTGTTTGTGTGTACATATGTGAGCAATTTTGAAAGCCCTGCTTAGGCTCTATTTGTATGCACATTGTGTACTCTTCCGCAATTCAAGTGAAACTATGAAATTATTAGAAAAGACAATATTTTTACCAATTCGCTAAGAACCTTAAAATATAGAAGGCAAACAAACATATCTCTTACAGTTTTTAACGAAATCGCGAAGCGTTAAACTGCATGCCCTTAATTTTGGTCTTCGGTTTAATTGGTACCGCTATGATTGTTTAAACGAACAGTACATACCCACGTAGCAAGAGACGGTCGGCCTAATGTGATTTCACTGATGGCATTGCTGGATTATTGCTGGCCCAGAAAACTTACGGGTCTACACAACTGGCCATGCTATGGTTAACTACTGGCATCAGGGCATGCGCGTATTCACGCAAACAACTATTTCACAAAAAAAAAAAAAAAAAACGCGGGGTCCATCACTCACTTAAGATGTGCGCAGGGTAGGGGCAGTGAATTTTTTCAAAGTTTTATTTCGAAAGTGGTACATTAATTGTGGATGGCCTTTAACCAATTGCTCATTGTAAAACGCTTGACAATGTACGGTATTCCGGAAGATAGTGCTGGACTTGATGTCGTCGAATGTCTGTAATGCAAGTATGAGAAGGATTCCTCCGAGAACATGACATTTCGCCCCCCCCCCCCCCCCGCCCCTGCTCACCACTGGCCAAGTTTCGCGAACCCATCGTATGTAGCGTGAGGCGTCGATAGCTCGGCCTCACGGGGAAACCTCCGCAAAGGAACGTCTGAAAGTAGTCCTCTGCGGAGTAGAGGCCGTCGAACCGTGGATGCTGACAACATCAGACCCGTTGCAGTGTTTCATCATTCTGCTAACGCACTCTAGATCTGAATCTTTGAGAATTTCACTGTTTCAATCAGTAAACAGTACGTGACTAATTTAACAGTCGCTTCAGTGAGTTTAACTGATGAACCAGTGAAAAAGAGCTAGATTTCCTTCACCTATTGATTCTGTGACATTTACCACTGATTTTTCAGTCATTTTTTCACTGTTTTTTAGTGGTTTATTTTTTGACTGATGGATTAGTTGAACACGATGTAAAAATAACCGTCAAGCAACGCTTAAAAATGGCCGCTAAACGACGTGTATCAAGTGAAATAACAACGAATACACTAATAAAACCAATACAAGAAATTTTAAAATGTGTTTCGTCTTTCTAAACACCATTTTACGAGGTAATGTGAACGTTCAGCCATTCATTCCGTTTTTACGTCTTTCATTTTGTTTTCATGTAATCATCACAGCACTCTGTTTTAAGGTTTAAACTGCGTACAATGCGGTGAAGAGAGTGCACTAATAGGTAATATAGTGCCTTTACTTTCCCTAACAGGGAAAGTAAAGGCATACAATTAAAATATTCCCGATTTCGATAAGAAGTATAATATATACATTTTCCTTTTACGTTTTCTAATGAACTTAGTAGCGCAGATAGTGAAGTGTAAAGCGAAGTGTAAAGGCGTGCGAGTTCAATCCAAGGCACCGCCGAGAATTTTTTTACTTTCTTAAATTACGGTAAATTGCGCAATATGAACAGTAAACTAACGCAAATATGTTTATTTCAGGTAATTATTTGGCTAAATCCAATACAAACAATATTTAATTCGCCAATGCAGTCGGCCGTCACTTATTCAACCAGTGAAATAGTTTCACGGCGTCACTAATTCAATCAGAGAATTTTTTTTTTTTTTTCACGGAAACAATCAGTGGTTTATAAGTGGAGCCATGTTCACTGATTCGAGTAGTTGAATTTCACTGCGAATCAGTGGTTCCCCCACTTATCTTATACGAATTTAGGGTGCACTCGACACGAGTCTGGATTATCTGACACTGCGGACGAGATCATCCTGTGGTGTCGTAACATTTCGTGGTCCAGTTCAACGTTTACGACTCGTCCTGTTCTTGCCAGTCCACTGTTTCCATGCTCGCATCACTGTCGTGGCATTATGACCCTCGCGAGCAGCAGTTTCCCAGTCTGGAAATCTTTCATGGAAAACGATCATTCGGCACCGTCTGAACTGCGTACTTCTCGACGAGGCACACTGGCTCCGAAAAGTTTGTAGTTCACTCACGGCGAACAACTATCTTGTCTGGATCAAAAAATAATGCATTCGAAATAATTTGTTTGAAAATTATCTAAAACTATCTGGTCAAGCAATTACGATAAAACGTCTAATTTTATATGGCGTATGCAGAGGAAAAAAAATACTTTACATATGGGGGACGGATGTGAAGGAAACAACACGAAGAATACGCTAATCATGTTTCAAATTATCGCCACGTTGTTCATTTATCATCGTTTGTTCGCTCCTTACGTCACGTGATTTCTCATTTAAAAAAAACGGGACCCATGTGTCGATGAATGATAGCGGAAACTCTTCGGAGAATTATTGTATTTATTTTTTTGCTACTACGCCAGTTTAGTGTAAGTGCTCGAACAGGCTGACTTGCAGGAAAAGGCCGACGTACGTAAGAAATTTCCTACGTGGGTTTTAGACAGGGGTTTTTTGAATGCGAAGATCAATGGCAAAGGGGAACACTCCTGACTAGTATGCCCTGGACGTCAAGACCAGATCATCATCAAAATCGAATAAATCTTCAGTATTTATCACCATAATACGAAGCATTTTTTCTGGTCTATCTTGCAGCTCGAAAATTTTCAGGTGATGGGTGCTGCTGTGGTACATACATTACATATTTAATACTCTTCTTTGACTACTTGAGCGGCCTTAACTCAAGCTACGTTCCATTAGAGCATCCTACCGCAAACCCTAGACGATTCATCACTTTCTCTCTCAGGGAAAACGCTTCGTGTGGCACGTTCCCCCTCCCACAACCTCCCCCCCCCCCCCCCCTCCTTCCCAACAAGCCGCACCTCTCAGCCCGCCCAAACTGCCGATGTTTCCACAGCATCTGTTCTCGAGCCAGTAATTTACAACCCTGGAAGCAATAAAGGGATCAGCCACATATCGCTTATTTTTACACTCCATAATTCAACCTTTTTCCTCTTCGGCCTCCTAGCTCCCTCCCCCCCCCCCCCACCCTAAAAAAACTTCACTCCTTTCCCTACTTCCTTTCTTTCTTCTCGCCTTCCACTTCGCTCATTTCATCCCTTCGCACCCCTCCCCCTTTCCAGACACATGCAATCATCCTCCTTCCCCAAAACGTCTCCGCGCAGACACAGGAACGTTATGCCAGAACTCTCATTTACTTTCTCCCGCGAACGTGTAGAAAGAGCAGAGAAAGAGTATTGGTGGCAGGCCAGGAGGAGTGGGAGGGGGGTAGGATAAGGGGGTAAGTCAGCACACCAGCGCCATCCCTGGCCACAAATACGAACTTCAGAAACCCCAAGCCACTAAGCCTCTCTGCTCAACGTCATCCCCCACCCCCCTAAGTCCAAAGACTAGCACCCCCGCCCCCATTCCGCCGCGAAATCTTAACGTGTTTTATGTGGCGGAAAATTCGAACGCGGGCGGCCTCCTCCCCCCCCCCTCCCCCAACACGGGGGTGCTTGCAGTGAAAGCGATAAGTTCTGAAAAGCGGGGAGACGATTCGGGAGAATAACCCGGCTTGTGTATGCGTGGATGGGGGAGAGTAGAAGAATGGCGGATAGGGTTGGGGGGTGGAGTAAGGAAGAGTTGGCTTCACACCTTCCTTAGGCCACTTCTAAGCGATAGCCACTTCTTGTGGGGGGTGGAGGGGGGCGACAGCTTACAGCTTACCTGTCACCAGCTTACAGTGACGTCGCCAAAAAAAAAAAAAAAAAAAACTTAAAATACGAAGAAGTATTGGCAAGACTTACACTACGTGGTCCAATATTGATTCCACGCTCTGCTGTGTCAGTGGTAATGAGCACGTGACATGATAGTTGCTGTAGCACGAGTGTTAGCAAGAAGTGTAACAAGATGTTGCTGATAACTAACTGGCCTACTTTCCTCTACACGGATGCAAATCAATTTTAGTAAAGTTCTTGAAAGCTTAGAGAATATGTAGGCATTTACGTCTCATTGACAGCGATATCATTAGAGATGAAACCAGATACATGTGAAACAGTGCAGACAATTAAAATTACGAGCTACTTACACGGTATTAGAATTCAGAAAACTCGTAAAATCAAGCTCGCTTGCAATCAACTGAATCACGGAGGTAGGATTTGGTGCACCAACTTCGGATGTAATGAGTGTAATGTTTTAAATGATAGGGCTCAATAACCTGAAATATTTACTCGGCCATCATTTTGAAAATAGGTGTCTGAGCCACTGAAACGCATTGTTTTACATGACCCACTATAACGCTACTTGTTTGAAAAATTTGATGGAACTCGGTTGATTGGTCTTTGAGATATGGCATAAAAATCCTACTTTCTTTAGTGTGGCTATCCAACAAAATTGCTTAAAAAGGGGCGTTTTACACTATGTCTGTAATAGATAATGTCAGCATAAAAAGGTTAATTGAAATTTTTAAATATTTCAATAGATATGAGAAACATAAAAATATTAATATGTCCACCTTTTTTAAAACGATTGCCTGGTCCCCATTTAAATCATATAACTATATTTGGCCTTCTGTAGGAGTGCCAAATTTTGTGGAAATTAGTAGAATTACTTCACAAATATGACAAAATGTTAAGTTTACTCGCCTGACAAAAAAAAAAAAAAAAAAAAAAAGGAAAGGAAAGGATTATCTCTGTATGCATATCAGTTGATTGGTCCTCGAGGTATGGCATAAAACCTACATCGATTGTGTGACGATCTTCATAAATGAGGGGCAAAAAGTTTATATACGTAATAGCACGTTAGATTGTCATAGATAAAAAGTATACAAAGTCAAATTTAAATATGTTTCTAGATTCGTAGATATAGCACAATAAGCTAGAATTTTTGCATACGCGCCATTCAAAAAGAAAGAAACTTACATACTTAAAACATGTAAATAAATATAGGCTATCGCACTACAACTTCTCCGCCAAATTTGAAAGAAATCGGTTGATTGTTTCCTGAGATAAGGAATAAAAACTATATTATGTTATGTGGAGCTATCTTACAACATGGCGGAGAAATAGGGCTTTGCATAGACATTTTTGGTGGATACAACTGATACTGTCAGCATACAAAGATAAGTTGAAATTTCTTTTGCAGTTTCGTGGATAAAACATTCGGAACTAAAATGATTATGTGGCAGCCATTTTGAAAATCACTTTACATAGCCTGCCATAGAGCCAATTGTTTGGCAAATTTGTTAGAAATCGGTTGATTTTTGGGCGATCACATAATTTAAATTTGTCAAGTCATACTATTATACAAATTGGCGAAAAAAGAGATTTTGTGTGTACAAATTTGATTGTTGTATATATTACAAAGTTCCGTTGGAAGTAATTATAAGATTTCGATGAAATAGCATACAAAACTAAAATATCTATACTGCCACCATTTTGAAAATAAGTGTCTCGTACCTAAAACATATCAGTTTGCATGGACTACTGAAGTACTAATTGTATGCCATATTTGAAAAGAATCGGATAATTGTTTCGATAGATATTATACAAAGACTTTATTTATTCGTATGGAACTATCTTAAAAAATGGAGGAAAAAAGCGACTCCATGTAGACACAACTGATAGTTGTTCTATATACCCCCGCATACTAAGTTAAGTTGGAATTGGTTAAATGTTTACGAAGATATAGCATACTATTCTAAAAATCTACATGGCCGCCATTTTGTAAATAAGCGTCTGACATACTTGAAAATATTTTATGGGGCAACTGCGGCAGCACTACTTTATTGCCCAATTTGGTAAGAATCTGTCAATTTTTCCCCTACAAGTTACATAAAAACTTCATTAATTCATATAACGATGGGATACAAAATTTCGGAGAAAACTTTTGTATTTGGCTTATTTGATGTTTGTAATAGATACTGACAGCGTACAAAATTTAGTTGAAATTGGTAAAATGGTATGGTATTAATACTTAATAGACCTAAAATATTTGTATGGCCACCATTTTTAAAATTAAATCTAAATAAGTTTAATTACTGATGTTTACCTGGGAAATCGTAGTATTACTTACGTTTCAAATATGGAGAAAATTAGTGGAGTGGTTTTCGAGATAATATATGACGGCTTTTTTTTCCATGAGGTGCTACCTTCTAAAATGGTGCACAAAACTGATTGTTTTACGCTTATATAATGCTTGCAGTACATAATGTCTGCGTATAAAATTTGGATGTAATTGATCAAACGGTATGGTATTAATACTTAATAAACCTGAAATATTTTTATGGCTGCCATTTTGAAAACAAGAATCTAATTAAGTTCAATTACTGACATTTGCCTGGGCAATCGTAGTATGATTTACGTGCCAAATATGGAGAAAATAGGTCGAGTACTTTTCGAGATATAACGTAAAAGCTTTATTTTCATGTGGCGCTATCTTCCAAAATGGCTGACCAATAACACTATTCCCATCTGAGTTTAATGCTCACAACTTGTGCTGTCAGCATACTAAATTTGGTTAAAATCGGTTGAATGGTTCCTGAGATAAACCATATCGCCTTAAATTTTAAATAATTGCCATTTCGAAAGTAAGTGCCCAGCGTGGTCGAAAAATATATAACAGTCATGTGTCCTTACTTAATACTATATGTGTACCGAGATAGGTGAAATTCAGATAACGCGTTCAAAAATTGAAAGGGGTGCACACACAAATGCACGTGCAAACCTACACCCACACATAGTACCACAGACAGGAAAGGAATCTCGTACGCCTTTCTTTCCTTTGGAAAGCAGGTTAAAAAGCAGCGAAATGAACTCACACCTGACAGATGGCAGAGAGTCCGCAGTAGTAGGGGCGGGCCGGTCCTAGATTCAAAAGGATGCCACTTTTATTAATCGGATTAATCATTTGACATCGAATTAATCGGATTAAGTATTAATCCCATCTCAATGCGATCAAAATGTCATACGATCAAAAGAATTCATTAATCATTAATCCGATGTTAATCAGATCTTTTTTTAAATTTTTATGGGTAAAGTGTACGAAAATTGGATTGATTAATACCATTGATTTAATTGAATAAATTAATCAAAATTGTTGGAATAAGTGTATAGTTTTGGGTACTGTATTTTATTCCTTTATTTTTTGGGGTGGGGAGCGGCTCTGTTACATCCTCACCCTTGGAGCTCTGGCATTGTATGAGATGTGCCTGTGTTGGGGAAGGGGTGAATATCGGGGAATGATCTTGTCAACATGACTGGCACTCGACTGAGGTGTAATGTACTGGGAAAGGGGTAATATATAGTGTTGAATTTTGTGCAAGAGTGTCATAAGTGTTTTTATGTCTCGTAGATGGTGTTGGGAGATAGGCGACTTTAAAAGATAGTATTTACGTGGTGTATGTTACGATTATTCCAAATGAATAAGAGCAGAGAGCAGTGATATATTACATGAGAGAAATTATGAAACATCACACAGGAAAAATGAATGGTGGATCCCAGCTATGGAAATAAATAAAATTATTTTAATATACATCTGTTGGGTTTGGGAGATCGTAGAATGAATGTTTTAAATATGCTATATTATATTTTTAATTAATTCTACCCTGTCTGAATAGATATGCATTTCGAAACTAACTAAACAAACACTAGAATGTGACTATCGTAACAACTGTCAGTTCTATATGTACCTTAAATTATTTTTAAACATTTCTGTCTGGCTGCGAGATCAGTCAGGGAATGACTTATAGACGTGGAGCTTGCGGCCGAGTTGAAAACACAAGTGAATAGATAAAAATAATATTTAAAAATTCATATTTCCCTAGAAAACTCGTTTACCACCTATTCTGATAACTTAAAGGTGGAATAAAGCTTAAACTTAACATGGACAATTAAATATTTACAATATGCAGATTTTGAATTATACCTAAAACATATCCTATTTCTGGAGGAATTAAATTTTAACCAAACACAATAGTGTAATTGACATACAAATATGTCTCCCTCTCATTTGTACATTTACCTTAAATGTGGAGTCTGATGTAGGAATGAGTTGAGCATAGCCCTTACGTCGACATATAAGCTGTGTGTCGCGAGCCTTACTATATACATGGAGCCTAGTTGGCACCTGGCAGGCAACTGAGTTGAAACTACTGGAAAAACTCGTAAATGAAGGAAACATTTTTAATGTTTATGAAATAGCAGTTAAACAGAAAGAGAGTTGAACACACACACAACTATATGAATGGATAAAAATTATGTTTATGATGCATTATTTAATGATGTATCCACATAACTGATTTACTGCTGTGAATAAATGTTCCTATTGTAAGGAAAAGAAGAATTCACTTTTAATTTCAGTTGAAGATCAGTATGAAGTTCGAGTTGCGCCGACGGTATTTTTATGAGGAAGATTAACTTAAGAATGAATATCGCACATACTTAATGAGAAAATATAATCATGATTTGAGTATACAAACTTCCTCGAAGAAAAATTACTTAACACAATCACAGTATATGGATCTGGTCCTAACATGCGAAAAAAAATTCCCAATTAATTAATGTTTATGAAAAGTACTGAAAAATATTTCGAAAAGTAGTGTTATAAAGACAGTGTGCAGATATATTGAGCGAAATCTGATCCTGGAGCATTTAATATTGCTTAACAAGAGTTGAACTCTGCTGCTCGGCTTCGCAGATGGCATACCCCTTAGTCGTTCCACAACTGCCTGCCTAAATGTCAACCTGCTCGGTAATATTGGAAGAGGAGACAGCAATATATCCAGGGAAGGCTTGAGGTAAAACTAACATCACGATTCTTAGCTGTGGGTGGAAGGACCTCTGCCCTGTCCAGGGAGAGCACTCCTCCCCCTCCCCTCCCCCTCAACTATACCAGAGAGCATCTTCAGTTATGTTCCCCCTCCCCCTCCAGCCTAACAAATCCATAGTCCAGAATGTGCCTTTGTCCTAGAAGAGAGCTTTGTTGCACCTACTATGTGTCGCCCTCCACCTCTCAGTCCAGAACGCATTTTCAGCTAGCTGGAGCTCTGCCTATGTAAGGTTCCCCTCCAACCTTCCTACAGTCCCTTGTACAGCGCAAGAGTTTTCCACCTGCCAGACACCCCTTGGGCCAGTGAATTTTGAACCCTGCTTGCAAAGTTCCCCTCCCCCCTCGGCCAGTCAAACTTTCACTTTCGCTTCTTTGTTGACTTGTTCAGAAAGGGAGGTTTCTGGTATTCTCGAAATACTGGCTTACTTCCAGTGAAATAAAATTTTGCTAGCCAAGTCCTGCCGGTGCAATTTTTATTCATCAACAATAGGAATCAAATCTTACCGGATATTTTCATCCCCACATAAAGTTCCAAGAAATTTTAAATTTTAATCCAAGAAATGATTTTTAATCCAATAAATTTCAATCAAAATATATCAAACTTTCCTAAGAACCTGATTTCAAGTTTAATCCTGGAAATATTGAAAACATTTTATCATGTTTTCCAGTAAACTTAAAATAAATTCTAAAATCACACAGAAATCTGGGAATCTATTAAATATTTCATACAAGAGATATTACTAAATATTAGGAGAGTTAAAGAGCACCATTTTTCAAACAAATATCTTCCCAGTTACCTAAGTTTCAACTATTATGGTGGAAGATCATGAGATGTGCATACATATTGAAACTCTCAATCTGTTTTAAATACATGTCTAGCAGGGAAAAATATGTATGTATTTTTTTTTCAGGTGTATATTTTTTCGTAAACTTTCTTGCAAGATTTTTAGTTACAATTTTATTGAAGTTAAATATTCTATATTAAGTAAAAAAAATTTTCAAAATTTATTGTAAACAAATCATTTGTGTGTTTATAAAGCAGTGCTCTCATTCAGTTTTCAACAGGGTAAAGCATTTCTAAATCCTCATGGACAACGCAGGTAGCGAGCAGCTGAGGACTTAGTGAATTGGGAGCAAGTGAAAGTCAGGTTATAAGGACTAAAGAGGATGACAAGCGAAACAGTATAAGAAAATAGACAGCTGACGAGAGCTTGGCTTGCGTGCATGGCAGGAGCTTTGTATGAGATGGACAAGAAAATGAAAAATGTTTCAGAAAATTGCAGCTTGCATGCCATTATCCAAACCTGCTCCCTTCCTCTTGCCGCATTCCTCTCTGCTACAACCCATCAGGCATGCGACGCTGTCGACTGTGCTCAGGCATGGCTAGGAGGGAGATTGGACACTTCCCCCCTTCCAATCCCACCCTTACGGCAACTTCAGTCCCCGATGCACATTCCGTTGGCCAACAACTAGCATTCTGAAATATAGTTTTTTAAAAACAGACTGTATTTACAACATTGAAATTGAAACTCACGCTATTGCATTGATTAATAAGCCCAGTTTTGAATAGCAAAATATTATTTGTTAAAGAAAAATGTTATGTCTTAAAAGTACTAGTGTACACCATCAAAAATACTTTACCCCTTCAAAAATAAAACTGGTGTACACCATCAAAAATTGTATACACCATCAAAAAAATTTTAATAGTTGATACTGACAAAACTTTTTATAGATTTAATAACAATTTTCATATACATATTTTTGTGAGGGGGATACTGTTTTACACTCTACATTAATAGCAGCAATTAATACTAACTGAACACACTCACATACTAAAATTGATAACATTAAATTAAACTGAAAAATTGTGGGAAACATTGTCCTGTTTAAAAGTTTTGTAGCATTAGAAGACGAAATCCCATATAAATCTAATCTGATAAACGAATTCTGGGAAACATTATAAAGGTTAAAAGAAAAATATAATGTTTCAAAAACATTCTAAATAACATTTAAAAGGAATGTTGACCCAAATGTCTTTTAACTGCAAAATTCCATAAAATTGTATACCAATTACCAGAAATAAAATATTAAAAGCAATTAAAGAACACGAGACACAAATATGAACATTAATTACAAATCAAACACAACAATTTCACACCTAAACATGAAGAATTTAATTACAAATTAAACACAACAATTAACATCTAAATGCAAATTTCCAATAAAACCAATCAATCACAAATATCAAATGAATTAAAAATCAACCACACACCAACCAACCCAGACAGTCACACAAATACGATTCTATCAGAGACACCAATTGAATTCTTTATAACATGTAATGGATTATCACCTAAATGTGAATTACATCACAATTTAGAGCTACCAAATGCAACAAATAACATCACAAATAAAATGAAATAAATGTAATGGATTATCGCTTAAACACTAATCCAATGAAAGATAATACAGTCAACAAGCAGATTGATTGCACATACAAATGACATTGATATTGGTCGATTTATTAAATAAACCAACACATCAAATATTATTTAAATATTTTTCTTTAGTATCATAACTTTACAAAAATTGTATTACAATCTTTTAATATATTTTTCTTACCCCACAAATTGTGTGCTTTTGAGAAATCCCTCCACCAAACCAAGCACATATCTTTTTTTTTTTTCCTTTTCATGATCTTTATAGAACAAATATTAACTTGGAGAACTATCTTTTTCAGTTCGTGTTCGTAAAAACTGGCTTTTATAGGCTCTCCAACATAGTTTTCGAGGAAATACACTGTGGGATATGATTGTCTAATTGAAATAATTTTAAATATTTCATAAGACCAATTAACCATAAATTTTATCTTAAAGGTTCCTTCCTGTTTAAAGATTCATATATATTTGCCCACTTTGAAAGTTTGTTTTCTCTCATCGATTACTTTAACATTATTATAAGTGGTTTTCATCAAACTATTGTCTGCTTCTTCTTCTTTAGACACCATCTTGATAGTTCTATGATATCTGGAATTATAAAATTTAAGTATTTCAGATGAAACATTTGCCCATTTGTAAGCCCCTTTTGGCGCGAAATGCTTTTATATTAACTGCTTAGTCGATTTGTTGTATCATTCTACAACACTGGCATTAATATTTGAATATGTTGCATAGTGATTTATACCATAAACTGTCATTAGTTTCTAAATTGGAATAGAAAAAGATTTGGTTCCTCTGTCGGTTTGGAGCGAATTTAGGGTTCTATCTTTCAAAACAGTCTTAAGAGCATCGCTAAAATGTTTCCCAGTTTTTTTTCAAAGGTATAGACCAACCACATTTGGAATAAATGTCTATTTTGATTAAAATATAATTGTATCCTATTTGTATTTGGAAAGCAATGTAATTTCACACAAATTGGCTTGAAAAAGATCATTTATCCCCTTAGTAATAACTCTTCTTCTACAATATCTTATCCTAGCTAGAGCATGAAGTTCTTGAGAAATATTACTAAACTTCATTGGTAATACATCCATCTCCTTTCAGCTCTTCAATACGAGAAACAATTTTGCTCATATTTGAATTATTACCAGATTCTCTCGAAGCAATCAGAAGTTTTAATCTATCGACCTATTTATTAGGATTGTTCTAATATACAGAAGAAAACCAGTCACCAATTTCATCTTCATATATTACACCTCTGTCAATATCTCCTATTAAATGTACTCTATTGATTTTCATCTCCTAAACGGAATAATGCGCCATTTTGGAAAGATATGTGATGGGTTGTTTCATTTAAAAAATATCCATTGTGCCTTAGAGGGAGAAAAATTTGGAGATATAATATCTTGTCCAGATCTCAAAAATGCCCATATGTGTCCTTATACAAGTCTACCAGTGAGTAACAAAGAATTGTACTCATGCTTTATTAAGCTTTTCCTGTGGAATGAAATCTTCAAGAAAGCAGTTTCAGTGTGATTTCTGCGAATCTATTTACATGGAAAAATAATTTTATGAGACATAAATTCTGCAGCACTAATTCTTCTGCTCCTCCTCCACCACCCTTACCTAGCTCTGCAGTGTTCTCTGCAGTCGGCTCTTCAGTCAACTCAGCATTCTGAGACTACAGCACAAACAACATCACAGTTAGATCCGCAGTTCACATTTCTTGCTCCACCACTGCATTTCCTCAAAAAACTCAGTATGTTAATTCAAGGATGATAAGTAATTCGATTTCCGACTCTCCAGCTTCAGTGAAAAGTTCATCATCCAATCTCAGATACGAGGTAGTGGCTAGCACATTCGCCGGCATGCTAACTGATTTACAGATAGTTAACGATAGGCTTAACAGTGATGCTGATTTCTCTAGTTTTATCACAAGGTGCAGAATTCCTTTGACATATTTAACTAAAACATCACCCCGGCCTATTAGACCGTCCATTACCGTAGCATGTAAGTTCTTAATAGCCTCACTGCAGAGGAAGATGTTACAGAAACATTCTATTTTCAATGTTATTCCCTATCTGTCCTGCATGCATCTGATGTTGGTGAACTTTATGAAACTAACATACTACCTTACTTAATAACCAGACTTGAAAAATTTAGTGCTTGTGAGAGCAGGTGGACTTTACAACTGATATCAAAAATGCATGTTCATATCTCCCAATACAATACATTCACCACTGGTGGTAAATACACTAAGTAATTCAAGTTTATTAGTGATAAGAAGACATGTAATCTGGTGCTGCTCCATTGCTCACCTTGCTTCGCCCTCATCTGCTCTCAAGATCTCGGTTTCGAGAGCCACCAAAATCTCTTCACTCACTTCGACGTACAAACAAAATTTATTAGTTCAAGGTTTTAATACATCTGGAAATCTGTAAATTTCCTGTTTCAAGGAAGCCAGAATGTGAGTAGAGCCTCTAAACTGCGAGCCTTGCCTCATTTCATGATGATGTGTATGTAAAATTTCCTCCATAAACTTTGATCTTCTTGTATTGCAGTGCTTCATTCATTCAGCTGGTGTATACCGTGGGATATTATAGAATTCCTGTCAAAAAAATTTTTGCAATACTACACTCAATACCATAACAAATTCAGCTCTGCTATGAGCAATACCACCAATGAGCTAGTTAAATGGCACAATACCATCTACAGATCATTTAAACTTCCAGCTATATCACGAGTAAGGTAATAAACTGACAGATAGTGGCTTAAAATAACTAATATGAAATTCTAACAGCCAATGAGCCAACACTTCATCAAGAATCCGCTGTGAATAACAACTTCTCACAGATTTAAGAGTAATGAGTTTGTCTTCCTGTGTCATCAGCCTTGTTTTATCAATCTTGTTCCCAGAAATGAAGATTGAGTGATATATATAAAAATAAAGTGTTTTTGTATATGTAAATAACTATTTTAAGAAGAATGTGATTTTTTGTATATAACTATGTAAATAAATATAGTGTTTGTTGGAAAAATGGGATATAAAAAAGGTCTACACTTTTATAAAACATATATCTTAGATAAATGAGTGAGTCACTGTTAACACAAAAATTAAAAAATAATGTATTACTTTACCCACCAGAGGTCGTAACTTTATACATTTTGTATATGAAGAACAGTTATTTATTTGTGGGTGTTACCTTTTTTACAGATACATCTTGAAAATGTATTTCTACATAACTAAACCAACATTAGCTGGTTAATTGGCATGTTTTCAGTGAGCAGAAATATTTGGGTGTGAATTGATATCGTAATTTTTCATTCACTTGGTTTAACGTGTGTCTGAGCCCCTTCCATAACCACGTGCAATACTGCCTCACTTTGTCTAAGCCCCTTCCATAACCGTGAACAATACTATCTCGCTGTGATATCAGTTGTGTGAAAATCACCTACAGTAGCAAAGTCGTAAATATTTAACACAGTAAAGAATTCGGAGATTCGCAATAGACTAAGCGATTTTGTGTCTTAACAGAAAACGAGATGAAATAAATAAATAATTTACTTATAGTATACAAGCTTTAAATACATGTGTACAATATAGTTAATAGGTTTTAACAAGCACATGGTTTTCATGGAATATTTAAAGCACATATAAATGACAATTACTATACATCTGCATTTATTGTGTAAATCAGTTAATTTTGTGGTTATTCAGAAAGCAAATGTGTATGATGCTTTGTGTGAAGCCTTTAGGCATCCTAAAGGTAGGACGTGTTCAGAACATGTATAAAGCCAAAGCATTGCTAGTAGTCCTTGTCCCGAGCGAGACAGGCTGGTCGTTTGAAGACAGTCAGGCTGGTTGCTGCAGGCCAGTTGCTGCAGTCCTCTTGACAAAGGAACAATATCGTCGCTTCTAGGCTAGAGCCCTGTTTCAGTACAGAAAATATGGACAAAGATGTGTGGTGTGAGGGGAGTAATAGGGGTTCCTTCCAACCCCCACCAGCAGTCAGGAAAACCCATTTTATTCTCTCCTCAGTTCTCATTCTACACACATCTCCACTCTTGCCTGCTAGGGAGTATCACTTCAAAGTTCATGTTCGGGAACCCGTTGCTTGCTATGCTTCTGCTATGCCGGTGATAGGAATTGGAGCTCACTGCTCGCCTGCTGAAATAACCCTCCCAGAACTCGCCTGGGATTGCGCTCAGTCGCCTGTAGGGGCAGGGACCCTGTGCTTCGCCTGGCTGCGACGACTACCCATGATGCTCACTAGATGCTTTCTTCATGTATCAGCCCAGGGTTCACACCTCGCTCACAATCTTTGTAGCAATATTTTTCTAAATATTTCCTTTTTTCGCATAATTAACCTTCGTTAATAAAATGAACCAATTAATATTTTAATAATTGTTGATTAAAGTTTGAATTCCATTTCTCTACGAATGTTAACTACAGGACTCACTAAAATTTTATTGCAATTGCTTATAGTGCAGAAATCTTTTCCTTCATTTGTAAGTTTGTGTGCTTCTATTATTTTTACATGTGCTAATAAATAATTTCATTTTTAATAATTGTTCATTACTGTTTGAATTCCATTTCTCTACAAGTGTTATATATGGGAGTCGCTAAAATTGTATTGTGATAGCTTATACTGTAGAAATCTTTTCCTTCATTTGGATGATTGCGCACATCTATTATTGTTCTAAATAATCCGTATTTTATTTAGATAGGATTCGTAAATGTGGATTTCTGAAGCTAGTCTATGTGTGTTCGCTACGAGAATATTTTTTAAACCTTCTCTGTGATACGTTTTCGACTGAGTTTATATTTAAATGATTTTGGATCGATAAACTGTGTTTGTGTTATGACATTTAGGTAACTTAGTATTAATTTCATCGTTTTTTTTTTCGACGAAGTGTCTGGAGTTTTTCTTTCAAGTCGTTTGGTTAGTATTCATACATTTATTAATTTTGTGACAAATTTATATGCGATTGTTCACTCGAGTCATTCGCCTAGATCGCGATTACGTAGTATTTAAACATTTTCTCACAAATTATGTGCAATAATTAAATACTGGGAATTGTTAAAATATATTTGTTTGCAGAAAACGGTCGAAACTCCTGATTGCGAACATTTTTTTTTTCAAATGGGCACAGAGGCTTGGAATTTCTTAACCCCAGTGGCTGTGTTCAAGCTTGGAGGGGATGGGAGCTAGGCAGGCAGGGTCAGTACAAATTTGTGGGTAATTTTGTAAACAATTAAACGTTTTGGAAGAGCCCAATTTGGTTTCTTGAGGGTAGGTAAGCAGTTGGACAGCTATTGTGATGGAGAAAGATGAATTCTTTGGTGGAGTGGGAGGGGGACCTAGCCGATGCATGCAGTGCTCCAGCTAGCCAAAAACGCATTCTGGACTATGGAGTTGGATGGCTAGAGGGGAGGAGGCGCATACCCAAAGATGCTCTCTGCTCTAGGGGATAGGGATGGGGGAGGGGGGTTTAGTACTCTCCATGGACAGGGCAGAGGTCCTTCCACCCACAGCTCAGAATCGCCATGTTAGTTTGACGACAAGGCTCACCCTGAATACATGAAACACCTGCATCTGGTGTTCTGGCAGGGTCCCATTCGATGATCGAAGGTTGGGTATCCGATCAGAGGGTTTCATCTCTCGTTAACATTTTTATCGGATAGTATCTGCTCCGGGCTTCAGCTATCGTTTTGATAAAAATTCAGTGTGTTAAGCCAATATAGTGCATCCGTTATTTAAATAGTTTTTTAAGTGTTTATCGTCTCAAGGACATCGACGAAAGTTCATAGGATTTTCAGCTATTGCTTTGTTAACTAGTGTGGTGAATTTCCCAAACTTAACATAAATTAGTGCTAACATTATTCGGCTCGATGTAGGACGTCCATCATTTTAAATAATTTTTCTTTGAGGAAGTTTGATTGCTTGTTAAAAGTGAATTATTTTAAAATAAGGCTTCTTACGATAAGAACATTTATTCACAGTGGTAAACCAGTTCTCTAGATACATCGTTAAATGATGCGAGTGAAATATTTATTTTAATTCAAGTAGTGTTATTTATACATCAGTGTGTGCATCGTAAACGTAATTTTTATTCATTTGCGTAGTTGTGTCTGTTTTCAACTCTCTTTTCGTTAAATTAATATTTCATAAACATTAAAAATGCTTCCTTCATTTACAAGTTTTTCCGTAATTTCAACTCAGTTGCCTGCCAGGTGCCAACCGTGCTCCAGGTCTATAGTCAGGTTCTCGACACACAGCTTATATATCGACGTAACTGCTACCCTCAACTCATTCCTACATCAGACTCCATAATGAACGGACATGTTTTAAAATCTTTTAAGGTACATGTACAAATGAGAGGGGGACGTACATGTATATCTATTATGCTATTGTGTATGGATAAAATTTAATTCGTCGGTAAATAGGATATGTTTTAGGTATAGTTCAAAATGCAAGTTTGGAAATATTTAATTCTCCATGTCAAATTGTCTGTTATAGTGTATCAAATCGGTTCATTAATAAGTTTTCGTATTTTGAAGGTGTGCTTTATTAAATCTTTAAGTGATCAAAATAGGTGGTAAACGAGTTTTCTAGGGAAATATTAATTTTTAAACATAATTTTTATCCATTCATGTAGTTGTATGTTCAACTCGGCTGCAAGTTCCATGTCTATAAGTCAATCCCTGACTGACCTCGCAGCTGGATGGAAGTGTTTTAAAATCATTTAAGGTATGTGTAGAACTGACAGGCATCGCGATAGTCATGTTGTAGTGTTAGTTTAGTTTATTTCTAAATGCATATCTAATCAGACAGGGTACATTTAATTAAAAATATAATATAGCATATTTAAAACATTCATTCTACGATCTCGCGAACCCAACAGATCTATATTAAAATTATTTTATTTCTTTCCATTGCTGGGTTCCCTCATTCGTTTTTCCTGTGCAATGTTTCATCATTTTCTCATGTAATACATCACTGCTCATATTCATTTGGAATAATCGTAACATACACACATAAATACTATCTTTCAAAGTCTCCTATCTCCCAACACTGTCTACGTGACATAAAAACACCCATACCACTCTTGCACAAAACTCAATGCATGTACACTCCTTCCCCAGCACATCACACCTCAGTCGAGTGCCATTCGTCGTGCTGACAAAATCGCTCCCCTATATACACCCCTTCCCCTACACAGGCACACCTCAGAACAACACCAGAACTCCAAGTCTGAGGATGTACTAGAGCCACTCCCTACCCCAAAAAAGAAAGAAAATAAAGTACACCAATCTATACACTTATCACAATTTTGATAAATTCATTCAATTAAATTAATTGGGTCATTCAATCTATGTTTCATACCATTTTATCCATAAAGATTTAAAAAGAAATCGGATTAACATCGGGTTAAGGATTACCGAATGTTTTGATCGGATTAAGATCGGATTAATCATTAATACGATTAATTTTGTATCAAACGGTCAATCCTATTAATAAAAGCGGCATCCCTTTGTATCTAGGACCGGCCCGCCCCTACTACTGCCCGCAGTTGGCAGGAGAGCTGTTGTAGTAAAATTTTGTAGAGTTCTTTTTACTTTATAAAAATGACAATCACGTTGTGACTATTTACTTCCTATGAGTATTGTCATTTCCGTTTCAGATTATGTATACAAAGAACATTGTATTTGAAAACCGTATATACATATCGAGTTGAGTAATTAATTCGACACTGGTGCATTTAGACAAAGAGAAGCTAGGGACAAACAACGTCTTGTTACGAACTGCTATAAAATGTTACGTAAAAGATTGAAAAAAAAAAATTTAATCTAAAGGGATTTTGAAAATTATACCAAAAAATAAGCAAGCAGAATTTGAGTCCGCACGCATCGATACAGTAAACTTCATTCTGTGAAATAAGGCGAGAGATACTAAATATCAAGAAACAGTAATATTGTCACACATTCTTTAAATTTTAGTCATAGTTTTATGATAGTTTATTGTTTGGAGAGTTTCAAAAAATTTTCACTGCCATGAAGTTTCAATTGTCGCTAAAATGTACTTTACAGTGCCCATAATAGTTCGCATAAACCAGGGGTGCTGTAGAGGGGACCCATGAAACAAATGCACCATATGAATTTTATGGGACGGGAAGAACGGCAGTTTTCAAAATGTCTGTTTGTATTGAAGGCAAAGATATGAGTAAACAGGGTAGGATCACGTTTAAATGTCCCTTCAATATTTATTTTTGAAAAGAAGAAGGGAGGGTGTTGTTATGTAAGTAAAGAACAAAATCCTTCTAACTCCACATCGATAGTAACATTTTTTTTTTCTTGCTCTAGATCAGTGTCATATTCAAAGCAAAATGTTTGCCTTTTACTTTACTACAATGATTGCAGATCACGAAACACTTTAGAGTAGTCCATATTTTCTATAACTATATTGTTACTAATTCTCAAAAGTAAACAAGGTTCGTTAAGGGATGGTGGTCTTAATTAAATAAACGAGTTAAATTTAATTTCCAATTTTATTTACAATAATCACAAAGGAAATACTCTCGTCCCAACATCGCATATTAAATTGGTATATCTTTCTTTTTACAATGAATTAACTCAACCAATACAATTTACAAATGCCTCGAAGAAAATAATGTATTTAAATAACTAAAATCAGTTCCAATAAAGAATGTATCGATACTAATCTAATTACTGTATAAATTACATGTCCATATTTAACAGCTCCAATTTTTACAATGCAGTCCGTATTACATATTCATACAGTCCCGCTCAGTTTAGTCCACATCCCACAAGTCCGCAATATTCTAGAGTTCTGCGAGCACTCTCAGACACAGCAGCCTTCACTCGTCGGGTTTCACGCCCTCTCGTCCGTTCACACCACAAACACCTCGCCCGCCGTCGTCTCGCAATCTCCCGTCGTCGTCCTTCCTCTTCATCGATGTCCCTCGCCACACTCGAGTTTACTCGGTTACTGCACTCAGCCAGAAGGCTTTTAAAGGCTGTTCACGATAAAGTGAGCACTTTTGGAACCAGCCTTAGAATGTTACTGCTCCTACCTCCATGTATTATAACAGGCGCACTGAGTGACATGCGCCCATTAAAGTTGGTAACGATGGAGGGAAAGTAGTTTCATATCTTAACGTCGAATAAAAAATGTTAGGTAACCATTTATGATAACTTAAATTATGTCTTTCGCCTTCTGTTTTTTTTAATGTATCGAAGTGTAAAAATGAGCACATTTGTGCGATATTTACTTTTCTAATACGTACATAATTTCATAGTTTCGCTTGACTGACGCATGAATAAAGTGACGAGGCCCATGGCAATGCTAATTTTACATAAGGCAGAATAACACACGACGTGCATACATATAGATCTTAAGCAAAACTTTCAAAAGTGCTCTTTTACCGTGAACAGCCTATACCAAGATTGCCGACCCTTGGACCGCTGCAATATTTATAGCGTCGTCGGCAGTTGCTCAGAAAATTTCTCAAAATTCCGCGTTGCGCCAAGTGTTCTAGTTCTCAGAATATTCTCGCTCATCCTCTAAAGTCGTTGGTTTCTCCTGCAAGGGGAGGGGGGGAGAGGAGGGGCTGTGACGTTAGCCAGGTCGCCGCTGTCAATCATTCCCCCAGCTGCCAGAACAGACCGCCTGGAGACAGGGGTCAATGTGGGTAAACCCCCCCCCCCCCCATCTACCCTTAGTTCCACAGCTCCGGGCTGCGTACGCCTGACGCGAGAAAAACATATGTATTATATTCGTGCACACTTTACTCATTTATATGAATATAAAAGTTTTACCTGAGTGAATTAGGAGTTGGCCCATTTGGAACTACTTTTCAGTTCGCCTGTTGTGAAGAATATCGTTTCGTAGTTTTTTCTGGATTCAGTGGTATGTTCGGAAACGGCGATACAAAATATAAGTTCATCTTTGAAGGCATGGGGAGACATTGACAAAAAAATTACTCAGTGATTTTTACAGACGATTGATACCTCAACTCTAGGAGAAGTCCATTCTCATTGCCACAATTAAGTCAAAGGACAAATTTTCATCCTACCTCGGAAGTTTTGCTCGAAGCCGCTTCGCTGTCATACAAGCTACTAAAGTTGCTAAGTGTGGAAGAAAATTTCTAAATCAGCTCTATACGATGGTGGTGGAAATAATTTTCTTCCAGATCTGAGGTTTCGCTCTTTTGGAATATCGCTGATAAAAGATAATAATAAAAAAATTATGTAAATTCCTTGAAGGTTAAGCAAAGAGGATTCCAGCTGTTAAGAAAGTGTTCTCTGATTTATGAATATTATATTGGAGTATTTTACATTTGTCTTTGTTCTTATCTATGAGTAAAAATCCCTAAAATCCAAACAATGTATTAAACAAGTATTTAGTCTTATCTTATCTAGAAGTTTTAAAATATTTTGTTTACCAACACATTTATCTTGATTCTATGCAAATTACAATTTGTTGTGGTTATACTTTCACACATTGCATTGAAGGTATTTCAAACAAAATCAGGAGATAAGCTACAATTTAAAAATATTTCAAATAGTTCGCAGGCTTTCGCGGCCATTGTCATCAATCCCTTGTCTTCTGGGTTTGAATTTCATTATGAAAAGATGTGGAAGAAAATGTGAATTTAATTCTCATTGTAGTTCATAAACGTTACATTCTGAAATAAAAGTGAATAAAAATCTTTATGGTGAAAATTTATAGGAAAGAAATGTTTGTATTAATATATTTTGCTCTGAAGTGCACGTTAGGCGAATTACAAAAACACTTATTTTAGCCCCAAATTTTTATTTGGAGACTTAATACTTGAATTCAAGGGTTAACAGGGGTAAAGATGATAGCGAAGGAATCACTTTTAAGAAGAGAATAAAATTAATTTATTTATCCTCTTAATTTTTCCTTAATTACCCCTTTCTTGTCCATACGAATTGTGGGATGAAGAAGGTTAGCGGAGGTTTTAGCTTCGTAGGCAAATACGTGCTCTTGGATTTACGATTATTTTTCATTAATTGTTTTGTCCAGGTTCATACTTGTCTCACACGGATGGACAATTATCAGCTTGTTGGGCAACATACTTTTATATAAGACATGCCTTTCGCTAGCTTAAACCTGAGACGAGGTGTCTCATAAGTTGATTTTCCCACCTCCTGACTGCGACTGCCCCATCTGACCACGTTCCCACCCCGGCCTGCCCGGCCGAGCTACGCTGTAACGGCCGGCTAGAAAGTCTGCTTCTTGCTGGAAAAAAAAAACCTACAAAATCTACCTGTGGTGTGTGTTTGAAGAAATCTCCCTACCTTAATTACTGCAAGCACTGGAAGTTCTGCGCGGAAGCCTTGCTCACGGTGCGAGGTCGACGCCCGACGCGGCGGAACAGATGACAGGCTAAACGACACACACGTCCGCCCATGACGGCGCCTCTCGCCGAATTTAAGATTCGAACAATCCTTCACTGGCACGGCCGCCGGCTGGTTGCAGCGAGCGCCACTGGGCAGCGCTGGCATCGCGGCGTGCAGTGGTAAACTCGGCGGTCTGAATCGACAGCAGCGCTCAGAGACTGACTACACGTCGGAAGTATAGTATAGTAAAGGGCTTTCTAACGTCCGCTGGTTTTTATGCTGGAAAGCTTAGCAGGGGACGGCTTACAGACTGACTTATAACCTAACTTAAATTAACACCCATGACTCACCCGCGATTCGAACCCAGAGCCTCCCGGGCCCCAGATCGGTGGAGCACCAACTGACTGCGCCACGGTAGGTCGGCAGTGCTGGAACTAAAAAAGATTTTCTACGCGATTTTTTTTAATCTTACAGAACAATGTGGAATGTTCCTAATAATGTAATTGGCTGGGGCTTTCAAATACCCCTAGTAGGGAGGGGGAGTGCAGCAAAAATTATGCGCATACTCAAAGAAATTATTCGTAAATTTACCACACCAGTGTATACGCTTAGTGAGAAAGCGGGAATGGTAATTCCCCCCCCCCCCTCTTATTTACATTCATTGTAGCATTCCTACATATACTCAGGAAACAGTCAAATGCGTGGGGAAGTTCCCAACTTTGTATAGTAGCAACGTTAAACAGTCCTGTATCTGCAACTTAATGTGTGATATTATTTCTATACTGTGTATAGGTTAAAATAATCTATTACAGTTTAGGAAGTGTGCTAGAAAATTTGTTACAGTGTATATATAGCCAGGAGTTCCCTGTAGTTAGACTGCTATAATATGTTATTTTGGTAATCCAATGATGTTTTCCCGTAAGGAGATCGCAAGTTACAAGTTGGTTATCAGATTTGGTTGTACAGAAAGTTAGTTGGTACTTCTGGCGATATAAAAGTTATTGGTTATGTTAAAATGTATTACCTATAATAACCTCAGTCAGTGTATGATTCTAAACATAGACATTGCATCATGGCTGTCTGTCCTTGTCTAACAACATGTACGTATAACAGCAAGTCGTCTGTCACCAATGAAAGTATGTATCACAGTATCTAAATGTATCACAATCCGTAATAAATATTTCATTAACGGTTATTTTCATTTATTTATTTTCCATATTTTTTATTATTTCGTACTTGATTTTAATGCTAGTTTTATTTCTCGTACATAGCGTCGATTTATGATTTAATTAATTATCATTTTACTATAAGAAATTGATGCAGAAAAATACTGTATATATTAATCACACACATACACATCTGCCAAACCATGTGCCAAAAAGGTCAGCTGTGATTCACATGTCTTGGTGATATATACACAGTGATTGATTCATGTACAAGTTCTGACATGTTGAGCTACTGTGATGCATAGTCTTGGTGATGAAGGACAGATGATATATTTTGCAAGACACGTTCAATGATTATTTTCAAAAACATACACCATAGCATGAGCATTGTAATTAGGCAGATCAATAATATATACGTGGGGAAAATACCCGTAAGAACAATACGCCGAGACAGTTGGAATAATACACTATCTCATTTAATATAAAATTACTATTGTACAGATGTGTTCTGTACTTATTATTGTGTCTAAATATATTCAAAATTAAATATATAAGATATGTGTGTGATGTGTGCCGCGAGAGAACTTGTTAACCATTTTTAGGTAAGTGTATCAGAGGAATGATAAACTTCATTAATCAACCAGACATACACTGGACACTGCAATCACAACTACATATCACTACAGTAAAAATATTAATTAAACAAGCATCTACACTACACCAACAAAGCGACATGAATAAGCATAGAAAATGCAATTTTAATGAAGACATTTAAATAAATAAATTATCACACATGGCTCTTTTAACAAACAACTGATACACCTAAATTATGTTAATGAAGAATATAAAAGACCTAAACAAACATTTGAAGTTAAAGGAAAACATGAAAAACCGGCTGTCAGCTCAATCAAATTAGAACTTGACCCTACCAACACCAGATACAATATCACGACCTCAATAACTTAATTAGGTAAGTTTCCATCTGGTTGACTCAGTTTCATAAAAAAAAAAATTATTTAAATGAGTCCTGCTAGCTGTACGTCGGAGGCACTCGGGATCTCTAGTTGTTCACAGCGAGATTCAACCGAAAATAAAAAATAATAAAACTTTTATTTTCAGGGTTCGAGCACTATATCCGTGTAAGGACTTCTTCATTAACTGATATACAATTAAACTTACAGGAAAGAATTATACTGTAGAAGCAAATTTACTCTGACGGTGGTTTACTTCATTCATGTAGGGGGCGATGCAGGAATCCAATTTTTTTTTTTACATCTCGGATTCAGAGGATCTCGAGCAGTTTCAGCCGTCCTCGGGTCACCAAATCAAGCACTCTGCCGTCGTACATCCCCGTTGGCAGCTCTCGGTTCCCCGTGCATCTCCATCTCCTCGGTGTTCGGCGATAATCATTTGCTGTAGCTCCAAACCTCATTTGGCCGTCATCGTGGAGTTTTTTGTTCCGAAGTCCTTCCTTAAACGTTCCATCCAATATTCTATTCACTAACTCTCTTTTTCAACAGCCCTCATATTCCCTGTTTCTTTTTCCAGCACTTGTCTTTACCGAAGTTTTATACACAGAGGAAGTTGTAATAAAACTTTCAAATTTTCCTTTATGCACGATAGCTATTACGTTTACTATGGAGACAGTTTTGAAATGACAAATTTATTCTAAATTATCGTTACCACTTGGAGTGCAAATATGAATCTGTATCCCATGCAAATTAACTATTATAAGTGCATAAAATGGTATGCAAGATCAGAGCTTTGGGTGTCAGCAAACATATGTAACATTTCATAACTTTACACTATATTACTGATTGATATAATTGACTGTTCTCATAAAATAAATGCAAAACATTACAGCCCTAAAATACATTTTGTGATTAAACACATGTTTAATTTATTTGGCAATATTACAAAAATCTCAGTACAAAATACTTGAATATTTTCATGATTCCAAATCAGCTCATTTCTGGAACGATCTTGCCTTAATTTTGAACAACATTTAAATGTCTTAACTTTAGCACCGTTTGAGACCAAAGTCATAAAATATTTTTCTTTTAAAATCTGGACTTTGTCACATTCAAGACTAGTGGCTTTCCTTTTGAAAACAGCATTTATCTCCTCATGGCTTACTTGTAAATACACAAAATGTTTATGAAAACGTGTTACTTTGACTGAGAATAATATCGCAATAGTTATTTATATTTATGTGAATCTTTGCAAGTGTGACTGGCATTTTACACAAATGCAAAATTAACTTACTCTTTACCATTAAATTATTCTTAAGTTCAGCTGAACGAAAAACAAACATATTTAACATTAAACAGCTGACTCAGATAAACTCTAACCATGCTGTGCAGCCATGAAAATGTCCATCTACTTTAAAATTAACCACAGCGGTGTTGACTGTTGGAAGACTTACATGGCTGATAAACTTATTGTTAAATGACGGACATCACATGGCAAACGTTAGCGATATATTTATTAATAGGTTCAGTTATAAGTAGCCTCGGGCCTTACTTATAAAAAAATGTGTAATAATTTATTTTTTATTTACCTTTTTTCGCATTACTGTTTAACATTGCTTTTTACCCTTAAAATATTATATTAACAGATTTGTCTATAAAATAAAATCCTACTGAAATACAAAAAAAAATTAAAAATAAGTAAATGAGTTCAATGACCCGCAGACTAGACTCTAAGTCGTTGTACAAATTTGCCGATATCAACAGCACATTGGTTGTCTGCTATAACAGTGGAAGACGACAATTCGACACCGTTCTCCAGGAGGTGTCAAACACCGTGTGGACCAAATGACTTAAACTTATATCAACGCACGTGTTTTGAATTCTAGCTTGTCCAAAAATGAATCAGCGAATCCTTCAGGTCTCTGCACATAATTATTTATTATTTTATAACTAGCATATGTTCCCCATTTAGATCCTACATCAAGCATTCTGATTTACTTTTTCTTATTACTAATATTGTCTGAACACTTTCTGGTTTGTGTGGGTTTGCGCGCCCTCCTAGAAGAAGAAGAAGTGATGTTGTGAGTTACAAATTGTACGCTTGAGGAGAGGGTGGAGTGTGCGGTTCCCTGTTCCATAGTATCATATGGTATGGCTGGTGAACACCCCTGCACACACAAAGGGGCCGCGATGGTGTAGTGGTCAGAATACTCGCCGTCCACCGGGTTCGATTCCCGGCGGGGTCGCTCCCAGATTTTTTCCACGTGTGGGAATCGTGCCGGATGATGCCGCTGGTCGGCGGGTTTCCTCAGGTATCTGGCGTTACCTACGCCCCCCCCCCCCCCCTTGCATTCCAGCGCTGCTTCATACTCACATCACTTCACGTTGATGTTAAAAGCCCCCCCCCCCACCCCCAAATCTCTCCTCACCACTCCATCCCATAACACAAACGGCTTGGAGTTGTTACTGGAATGTCCACCATTCTGGTGGTAGGGCCTCATAGGAAAAAGCACAAATTCGGAACACGATATTTTACCCTTCTAAGCATGTCAGTCAGTATGAAAGCCGTTATAATCGGAATGAATCCATTCGGGAGTTTTCTGAACCGTTGACTGCACGTACTGGATGAAATCAGCGCAGAGAATTCCACAGAGCAATTCTGTAATGGCATTTTATGACAGAGACAACTAAACTTTAGTACCAGCAACAGAATGTTCAGTAACACTTTACAATCCAAATTGTTAGCAGGACAATCTAAATTTTGTTGAAAGTTATTATGTCGTTGTAACCATATTTTTGAAGCAGGAACAGTGTTTTCTGTAATACGAACTATACAGTAAGTTCTGAACACCTCCTTAGGGTATTGTTACGGTAACACAACAAGATATTATAAACCCAACAATGTTAACTGCAACAGAGTGTTCTGTAGAAATAACATCGTTTTCTTCTCAAAAGTTTACAGAAACAGTGTGGTAGCTACAACAGTATCGTGAACTGTTGGAGGTAACCTCGGATTCTGTTAAGTTTACAGAGCTAGTATTGTAGAGTTAACAACTAAATATGGTAATTACAACGGTGATGCGGACTGTTGGAGTAACATCCAATTCTGTTAAGTTTACATAGCTAGTACTGTAGAGTTAACAACTAAGTACGGTAATTACAACAGTGTCACAGACTGTTGAAGGTACCATATGGTACTGTTAAATTTACAGAGCTAGTATTGTAGAGTTAACAACTAAGTATGGTAATTACAACAGTGACGCTGACTGTTGAAGGTACCATATGGTACTGTTAAATTTACAGAGCTAGTATTGTAGAGTTAACAACTAAGTATGGTAATTACAACGGTGATGCGGACTGTTGGAGTAACATCCAATTCTGTTAAGTTTACATAGCTAGTACTGTAGAGTTAACAACTAAGTACGGTAATTACAACAGCGTCACGGACTGTTGAAGGTACCATATGGTACTGTTAAATTTTCAGAGCTAGTATTGTAGAGTTAACAACCAAGTATGGTAATTACAACCGTGATGCGGACTGTTGGAGGTACCACCATCATTTATTTGTTCAGTTTACAAAGCTAGAATTTTAGAGTTAACAACTAAGTATGGTAATTTCAAAAGTGACGCGGACTAATGCTGTTCAGTTCACAAAGCTAGTATTGTAGAGTTAACAAACAAGTATTGTAGTTACAACAATGTCGGGGACTGTTCAAGGCACTCTCTAATTATTTGAATCATTATTGGACTAGAAGAATTTACAATACAGAAGATAAATAGGAAATTGTGAATATTGTGAAGTAATATTTATTTAGTGGAGGCTGCTGACAATCTGTGAAGGTAATGTGCACCTTCTAAAGCGCTGAACGACACTACCATGTTAGGCGGTGAACGTAATAATACCAACAAGAGTGCTGGAATATTAAATTGTTTTACGAGATATATATCACTTACAGAAATAGAACATAAAACGAATAACTAACGCTCCATTTCTTTTGGTACTACAAATTACCTGATGTGAAAGGAAACCCTGTTTAGACAAACTTTGCACGTAAAAACATTTTTATATATAACACCCAATGTTATAAGAACATATTATTTTATTAAATAAATTAGCTAACTCATATGTGAATTACTCTCGTGAGATTCGTCTGCAGACACGTTACATGGCATGCTTTAAAAAAAAATTAAACGAATTTAAGACAAATACATTTAAAAACCCGAATCACATAACTGATACAATATTCGAGCGGTCTAAGGTGTCTGTCTGTCTGTCTGTCAACACAAGGTCTGGCAGTTCAAGGCTGCCTGCTTCCACGAGGGGTTTATTTCAAGTTCTGAAAAATCAGTACAAATAGCCACGCATCCTATGAGCCGACGATGAGGGAATTACAACAGACGGCACGATATGGTTAGGACTACCATGCTGCTCACTTAAGGCAACAGGGCAGATTGTTAGGATTGCCATATGTTACTACTGGGTGCACAATCAGCTCTGTAGCGGCATCAGAGCAGTATTGTAGGGAGTATCGTACTGAATTGTAGTCAGAACTCTACTCGTTTGTAATCACAACATTCTATTCTGTAGAAAGTAATGACGTCACTGATTAGTGACGCACTGACCTTTTACGACACGTTCTGTTGGCGTAACCATGTACCATTGACAATATTCGTAGGGCAGCCACAACCAAACAGGTTGCTGTCCCAATTTTAACAGTCTTGGAGGGTAACGGCTACAGAATTATGGTTCCCACGACATTTTTTCTCTTCCAGTGCTGAAGCAGAAACGCCGTCACAAAATGGCCGTGGAAAATGCTACAGACAACAATTATAGTATATATCTGTTGTTTTTTAAATAATTACTTTGAGCTTTGCGATTAAGTTTGAGCCCAAAAAGAAGATATCATAATCGAAAACGGAAATGTTTGTTTTCAGGAAGGTGTGTTACAACCATCTCTCCAAATCATTCCTGCCCAACCCAAAAGTGAGAGGATCATGACGTCTTCTTACTATTGTTTTAAAAGATGTTCAGTGGTTTCGTCCAAAATGTATAGGTTAATCCAAAATTTTCCGTTTTGAAAAACATAAATTTTGATATTTTGTGCAATAGAGCATTGCTGATTGTTATTAACAAGTTAGATTTCCTTATATGTTCATCAAAAAAAAAAGTCAAACAATCCATGTTTAGTTGTGAGATGGCCTATTAAGAATAGAATACGGTTTGCCTGAACAGGAAAAAAATATTGATCTGCAAAATGTTGACTTTCAAAACTCCCTTCGCGGCAATATCTCATCTTATCAGCAAAATAAAATCCTTATTAATTGCATCTGATAACTTATTCCAGCCTCGTAAGGAAGAGAGAATAATTTGTTGGTGGTCTCCGTGAGACAGGAACGCTAGCCTGTACTGTGTTACAATTGAACATTTCCTGCGGGTGCAGGTTCTTTCAATAACATTTACACGCTTTTCCGAAACACGATAAAAGGGAGATATTTTTAAACGAATAAAAATGAAAACAGCACTTCTTTCTAAGCAGTCGGGTAACAGCGCTTTTATCAGAAAGTGTTTCGCAACGCTTTACTGCCAGGCCGCGTAAAAGAAAATAACGTCGTGACAGAGAGGGTGTAAAGTGGAAAGAGGGGTGGTGGTGGTGGTGGTGGTGGTGGTGGTGGTGGTGAAAATGCAAAGTGATTTTAAGATCGGGGACTATATGGGGAGAGATAAATCCGCTGAAGGCCCTCCGACGAACACCATAACAAGAGGATGAATAGAAAAATATGTGGCAAAGAGAAGGTAATGAATGGCGCTTCAGATCGCCCGAGAGAAAGAGCGCTGTGGAGGGGAGGAGGGAGAAAGAGGAACAGCGTGCAAGGGTTTGGGGAGGGAAAAAAAATTTTATGCGTCTCGTCGAACCATTGTGACTCGCGCCTTATCGCTGGTGTCCCGTTACGCCTGGCGACGCGATGGACATAAATGTTCATTACAGCGGTTTTATATCGACAGCCCCACATTTCACTAGCTTCACCCCCACCGCGATCAAAAATAAAATAGGTGAGGGGGTGTACTTTTTTTTTTTTTTTTTTTTTTTTTTTTTTGGATGGTATGCGGTGCCTCGTCCAGGTCGAGATAACGGCCTATTCCGCAGTCGTGCCGTGTTTAAGGCTCGTGTATTTAAAAAAAAATTCACGCCTCTCTTTCCCTCCCTGGCGGTAGTCTGGCGGGTTAAGGGGATGAGGCGATATTTTTCTCCGAGCGTGTATCGGGGAGGCCATAAAACGTCGCCGGCTCGCGGGACAATATGCACCTCCCATGGCGATCGAGATACGGACTCGCAGCATCATGGACCGGAACTATAGATACCTGCGTGCGCCTACGGATGTCGAAGTGAGAGCGAACCTCGACCACGTCGGGGTTGGAGAGGGTGCTAACGACGATTTACGACCGGATGGAAACCCACCTTTTGCGTCGCACCGATCGCCGTCCTACGTCACGTCAGGGACACTGGGAAAATACGACAGTGATGATAAGTAGAGACACTGGAAGATAGCGGAAGATGTGTGTAGTGATACATAGCTGTGTTGTTCACATTCATTCGTGTGTTGTATTTCGTTTAAATCAAAGGAATATAAAGTACATACTCATATATAATTTAAACTGTTTCCAAGAGAACAGCTAAAGTATGTAAAAAAAGTTTATAGGGTTTTATACAGGACAGTAGAATTTACATGGTTAACACATTGAGGTCTGCACACATTTACCGACACTTAAGACAAATTAGAAGTGAGTCACCTATATCCACTACTGCAAGAACACCGGTTCTGTTGGTGTCTGTGTTAGAACTCGCCATCGTCCTATTGGTCCATACCGCACCGGACACTAGCCTGTACTTTACAGCGTTCATTATTGGCCGGTCATCAACCAATAGAGATCCGAGCTGTTATTGACCCAATCAAAAGTTATTTATCGTACAAAAGGATTTACAATCAAGCATGGCCCTGTGAGTGGCTATAACAAATAAATTGTATCGTTAGCAATATCATTGTTACTGCGCTGTCACACGTGATATTGTGATGCCGTGTTAAACACTAGCCGAACAAAGACTGCACATCCATGTGAGTATTTTACTGGAAAACAAAGAAATTTTACTAGCTTTGCTCGAGCTACAGTCGAGCATAGTCTACAAAGAGTTAATAATAGTTGAACATTTTTATGCAGAAGTGAATAATAATCTAAAATCAGTTTACACTTCAGTAGTGTTGCATAACTATATGTATTGTTTACATGTCTCACTATTTATAAATTTTAGAAATTCTCAGCTAACACATCTTCCAAAATACTGGAACATCCTGATACTTTCATGATTACATGACGCATTTTTTAAGCGATCTATCCACAGAATGGATTAATATAATCCATTCATAGTTACTTCACATTAATTATGAAGCACTGCTAAGTTCTAAATACAGGATATCCCTCCGCTCCGTGTAAAATAAGCTTAAATATGTCTAACATTACACCAAAGGCAAACGCACCGAATTCATGCACACTCTTTTGTAATAATATTTTACATAAGTACTATATATTACTAGATATTACCAACACACGCGTTTTTTTCTCTATTTTACATCATACTCTTTAGAAATAAAATTATCTAATGTGTAAATAAAATATAGGTATAAATTCTATTTATTTAAAAATGAGATACTTTTATGTTAATAGAGATACAGAACGCTGGTGATACGTGGCCACGGCATGTTTAGGAAATAACTGAACTAAACGTGTCATACTTGACATTTCAAAGGTATGGTTCAAAAAGTGTGAAGAAATCGCAAATAGACTATACATACACACACTCAATGACGTGGCGTTTTCTTTGATGTGGGCGTATTCAATACCTCATTGGCTACACGAGACCCTAGAAAGGGGTTTTGTGTCCAGTGTCAAATATAAGTTTGGAAAATAACTTTTTTTTTTGCAAAGGACTTAGCCAATTTAAATGTCTATTTTATCCACAACTCTAAATCCAAGCTAATGAAATCTCTATATAAATGTGTATTCTTTACATACGCTTTGTAATTCGAGAGTCAAATATAATTTTATCAGTAATCTACGTATGTAATTTCATATTGCATAAAAAATATTTTATTTCCCTACCAAGGTTTTTTTTTTTTTCCGAATTTTTTGTACCCAATCAACTTATCCCATCAAAGCATATTTTCTAACGGATGTAAAAATGGAAGAATGTTAATGTTGGAATCGTGAAATAGTTTACCAACCTACGAAAAAAAAAAGTTACAACATGCAAAACACACGTAGGAGAGATTATAATAGCGATAGTTGTAGCTACCAAAGCTCTCGGTAGGAAAAGGCAATTTACGTGAAATTCGCGCATTATCTTCTTGCAGTAGCAAATTTTTATGGTTTGAAAGTAAAGTAAGACAGCTTTCAAAGCCGAAGTAGCCAGAGTTCGCATAAGTCTAACGTCAGTTGTGGACAGGCCAATTGCTGGAAAGCACAGTTTCTAGTGCACGTCATATCACTACTAGACTGTATTTTGCTGTGTTTTAAGTCACAGGATGTTTCAAAATACCCCTCTCCGAATAAACTCAAGGTTAACTTCCGAAGGAAAAAAACGCAAGGGAAGAAGTGTTAGCTAAGGACATGCAGATCTAAAGAAAATTTGGTACTGTAAAACTTTTACAAAAGTTGAAGAATGAGAATGTTTTCTAAAAAGATGCGAAAGAAAAGAGGACTGTTAGAAACGGACGTAGGAAAGAACTGGTCCGGTCTTGTTTTGAGGAAAGATGGGATGTCGAGGATGGGTATAGAGAGCGTTATAAAAGAAGGGCGAAGAAAATTTGAAAAGATAGACGGCCTGAAGGGGAAATGGCAGGAAAGACAAAAAAATAACCCGGGACAGACGGGAATTCAGTTCAACGAGTTACTGATGTGCAGAACATTCATGGTGACGGAAGACCAAAGAACGCAATTTGAGACAGACTGTTTATAGTACGAAACTTTAAGGAAAGCAGTGTAAGTCATCAATGGCTTAAGATGAGCAAATCACAAGAAACTTAAAACTGGGACGGTGGAATTTCCCATGCTAGTTTGTGCTCTCTTTTTTTTTTTTTTTTTTTTTTTGTTGCTACGTTGTCATAAAAAAAAAAAACGAAACATATCTCCGTATGTTTACGTCTCAGCCATATGAGTATGTATATATTGCTAATAAGTATTCACCATTATGGAATTCCTTAAACGTCAGCAATAAAAAAGTTATTATTTAAAATCTGGCACATGAAATTTTAATCACAGTGATAATTGCTCAACAATTATTATAGAAAATAATTTAATACAATAATTTTGCTTGAGCCTGTGCGCTCAGTAAACCCGTGTGAAATTATGACGTAAATAAATAACTAATAATATTTAAACTATTGCAGCACTTTTTTTTTTCGATTTCATGCCGCTTTCGTATTCCACTTTTAAATACCTTAAGATAATTTGGCAAGTTAAAATTATACGAACGGACTCAGCACATATTTATCTTCTCTATGTAGGCATGCTTCCTTGCAACCTATGCCACCATAATAACTATCACAGAAAATGTTCTGTCTGAATAGCAACGGTGCAAAGCAGTACTACAAGAGATCACAATACAGCTAAAAGTGCCTAAAAATAAACGCAGAGTTTTAAAATCATAGAAGTAAACCGAAGAGGCGTGCGTGTCATTTACATAACTAATGCAACATGCACATATGCATATTATATTATCTCGCCGAATAAACATATTACTACCATGATAAATTTTGCTCTTCATTCGCACGAGCCCATAAACATGTCACCTGTTACAAAAATAAAGAGGGCAGCAATTTATCACCCCAAATCACGCACGAAATAAATACGCGCGGAGCAGTGTCGTTGATTCTGATAAACACGTGTTTTGACCTCGTGTTCCGTGGCAGGCAGAATATCTCGCGGATTAAAATGGCGGAGCGTTCATTTTCGTTTCAATTCAGATTAATGTAATTGACGGATCAGATGTTAATAAATTTTGAAATTTCGCGCTGCTGAATTTAATCTGCTCTTCGCCGTGCAACGACCCCGTTTATGTCGTTTGTTCATTTAGAACAAATTCGCATCATTTTCGAAATGACTTGCGAGCACTGGCGATACGCGGTAAATGACGTGATGTGAATTTATACGTGTTTTTTTTTTGTTGTCGAGTGCCATGTGCTGTACCTCGCGGGCATTATGATGAAACTAATGTATCGAAGCGCACAATCCAAGTAAAGTGGAACTCTTATATTAATTGTTGCCTCGTATAGCTGCAAGCTAAATTTATTTTGTCTATGAAACAATATTTATTTCCCGGATTCTGCAAATTAAATTAACACTAGGAAATAAACTTCAGAACAGTGGACAAACCAAGGGACAGAAACAGATCATGCGGAATTATAGGTAGCTGCAGGTAGAGTGATGTTGTCATTACTGATACAAGACTCTTTGCCCTTGACACATCCGTACTACTATATAAAAGGGAAAGCATGTTTGTGTGTTTGTTTGTCCTTCTTTCACGTCAAAACGGAGCAACGGATTGGCGTGATTTATTGCACAGATATGGTTGGAGGGCCGGAGAGTGGCATAGGCTACTTTTTATCCCGGGAAAATATCTAAATTCCTTTTAAAAAAAATTATTGTAATTTCATATCATTCCTTCATGAAAATCCTTGTAATTTTACTGCATAAAAAAAAGCATTGCTAAAATAGAAAGTTTCGTCATTTCTCCTTTCTTTTTTGTTTATGGGCTGTCTTCCATTCCTTCCCAAGAGCCGCAGTATCTCAGTGGGTAGAGAACCCAATAGTGGGGCCGCAGAAACTCAATGGGTAGAGAACCCAATAGTAGGGCCGCAGTAGCCCAGTAGGTAGAGAACCCAATAGTGGGGCCGCAGTAGCTCAGTGGTTAGAGAACCCAATAGTGGGGTCGCAGAAACTCAGTGGGTAGAGAACCCATTAGTGGGGCCCCAGAAACTCAGTGGGTAGAGAACACGATAGTGGGGCCGCAGTGTATAGATGTATATCAAGTAGGGCAGCAGTCCTAAATGTCATGTGAACGAAATCGCATGGGTCATCTAGAGAAATAATAAGCCCAAGTGTACATCAGGCAAAGATAATTAGAGCCATCTCTTCGTCTTAAACAAATTCCATGCCATTATATTTTCACTGTTTTGATATTGTTTATCTGCCTCATGCAGCATCACTACGTAATACCAACGGTTCAGTTTATTTTAAAATGTGTATATCTGTACGATTATTAATATGGACCACGGTGTAAACTCTAATACTAAATCACTGATTTCAATCACTGAAATAAAATTTATTGAAAGTAAAATGATAAGCTACTACCGACCGGCGAATCAAGCTAATTAACTGGGAACAATCGACTTATAGCAGTGGAATTCTTGACATTCAGCGCGAATCGCAAATAAATCAGCGAAATTCTGCCGCTTTATTAATTAAGTATCTGACACTGATTATCAGTTGCTCAGCTCTCACTGTTTTCGCTGATTTGGCCCAGTCCTCATTGGTTCAAGTTTAGTGTGTGTAATAGATAATTTTACTAAAGAAAGGACGCTATTATTAGAACGCAGTCGACGCAGTTACTCGACTAGTTACCTATCAGCCAGTAGAAAAATTAACTGCACAGTAAATATTTCTGGTGTGTTGTGGACCGATTGAACGGTGGTACGTAAGAACACCTGAGACCAACATAACTGGTGTTTATACAGTACGGATACAAGAGATACGCCCCTTGTTATTCTGGCTAACTTAGTACATGTGCACAGACAACAATTTTTTTTTAAGGCAGCGCGTAGAGGTGATATAGGCTGTTCGCGCTAAAATGAGCACTTTTGAAAACCCTGCTTAAGATCCATTTGTATCCACGCTGTGTATTCTTCCGCTTTATGTAAAATTAACATTGCCATGGACCTCATCACTTTATTCATACGTTGATAAAATTAAATTGTGAAATTATTTAAGAAAGTAAATACTTGCAAATCTGCTCATTTTTTACATTTCGAAGAATTAAAAAAATACAAAAAGTGAAGAAAAAATTTTTTCAATTATTAGACGTTACGATGTCGAACTACTTCCCATCCAACGTTACCAGCTGTACTGTGTGCATGCCACTCAGTGCGCCACTCAAAATATGTGAATGCAGGCGCAGTGACTTTTTCCTAAGGTTCATTTCTATGTGCTCACTTTATCGTGAACAGCCTTTAGTCCTGTATACAGTTTGTTCAGAAACTGAGTGCCCAAACTCCAGCCATAGGTCCTCTGGACCAATAGTATCACAAAAGCCCTGTACACTTTTATCAGGGAACGTATTTTCATATCAAATACCTGTGTTCAAAGTTGCGGCTTAAAACAATTACGGAAGAAGGCGATGCGATCATGCATGTAGGACAAGTTGCGTGGTTCGTATAGGCAGGCTCGCACGCTTGCTTCATATGCAACTTAAACTTAAAGTTTGATCGAACCGCCTAGTTCTCCAAGGGTCGTACACCACCTCTTTCAACGCGATTATTTGGTATGAAAATACGTTTCCGGATATAAGCGAGTGAGTGAAGAGATTTGCGCTGCTTCTAACATCGGGGGTCGGGAGAGCCGATGGGGGTGAAGTGAGGTGAGGTGAGTAAGGAGCAGCGCCGGAATGAAAGGGCGGGGAAACCGGAGATCCCGGAGAAAACCCCGCCGACCATCGCCCGTCGCGATTCCCACTTACGAAAATTCGGGAGTGACCCAGCTGGGGATTGAACCCGGTTCGCCTTGGTTGGGGGCGAGCAGTCTAACCAATACACCACCGCGGCCCAACGGATATAAGCGCACAGTATACGGCTTTTGTGTAAGTATACATCTGAACCGGTGCCACTGATTTCTTGCCTTAAGTGAGAACATGTTTCACTTTTTTGACGTCGTCGTATACGTGATTGGGCCATACTGTTGTTAGTTATATCCGATTGGTTCAATGACATACTGGGCGTGTTCAGACAAATTGTAGTAGAGTGAGAAAAGCCATATAAAGGCTCTTACAATTGAAGTATATCCTGTTTTCTGATAAAAACACGAATTTTGAGGTCACCGCCTGTTAGACCGCGCAATACCGAACGTGCTTGCTTCAATGTACAAATTTCGGTATTGATTGGACATCAGCCGTTATGGTACAGAGATGATTTTTTCCCGAATCACACTCAGAGAAAAGCCAACAAAATATTTGTTTATATGTGACCAAAATTATATTCAATTGGCCCAACAAAATATTTTGTTGACTAAACAAAACTTGAAAAGCAACCAAATTAATTTTGCCCATCTAACAAAATACATGTTTGAACTAACAGAACGTCTGAGTTGGGCCAAAATTAGTGAGACTACCAAAAAAATTATTTTGTTGAATCAACTGTGTATATTTTTTTGGCCAATATTTTGGTTGCCTTTGCTCGAAAATACAGCCCGAGAGTTTGTTTGCATTTTTTTGTGACAATTAGAATAGTAACAGTATTTTTCAGTTCATTTCTTGATACTTAATAATGATGTCCAACCAAATATCTGGTTGCACTTACAAAATATTTGTTTAATGCAACCAAGTAAGAACAATATAATTTGGTTACAACAACAGAATACCTCTTTGGCCCGATACAAAAGAAATTTATTTGGTTGTGCCGAACAAACTTTGTTTGATTCAACAGAACTGTGTTCTCAGTACAAATGTGTTTAACTGTGTATACGTATTTACAATCAAATGTTCCGTGTAAGTTGTCATAGTAAAAAAAAAAGTATAAACTAACGCTTAAAATCTAGTGAAACAATGAATCTATATACGTGTGAGTTTCGTTTTCAAAGTTAAAAATAATCTTTGCTCGTACTACTTTCGAAAGAAATATCCAAGTGTTAAGTATATCTAGCTATGCAGATGGTTTCATTGGGTTATATTAAGAGCCTGATTTATTTATAACTGACACTGAAGCAATGGGTATTATAGCGCATTTAGAGACTATAATAACGCGTTTAATTCCGTTATCTCGCTGGGAGGCACGAAACTATATGTAAATTTCGCATGTTTTACTAGTGCCACAGATTACGCAACAGATTTAAAATGTCACCAGTCCCCGGCTGGAAGCCATTGCTGGTCGCAGTTATGAAAAAAAAAAAAACAACTAATATTTGTCTAAATATAAAATTAGTCGAGGCATGAAATTTATAGTTATATTTAAAATTACAGAAGGCTAAAAGATAGATTTGGTTATATTCTTAAATAAATGTCTACGTGGATTTATAAAAATAAAACTCAAACGTTTAGATTGGTACCTCTGCTTCCTTCTCTTGGACACTTCATCCTACCCTAATGTCTTCCCTAAGCGGAGACAGAGGGCTGGCGTTGTTCGTTTGAGGTGTTCGTGTTATGTTGTGTAGGTGTCTGTGTTGTGTTGTTAATATTCATGTTGTTATGTTGTTGTTTTGGTGTAATTATTTCATCATGTATTGTGAAGTGTTATGCACAATTATTTGTCTGCTATTGATATCTTGTTATTGTTCTGTTGATATCAATACCAATAATTGTCATGTATTTGCTTTATGATTTTTTTTAAGTGTGAAAGGGAAAGCATATAATAATATAAGAAAAATTTTAATATTTAAAAAAATATATTCCGAATTTAATAAATTTTCATTGTACATTATCGTTACTCTATCTACTATCCATAGCAATTTTGTTTTAGTTTTAAATTTAACATTTACGATAAAACAAAAATTTTAAAAAGAGAATAAAAAACCACAGATTACATAAAAATAAATCGGTGAAAGAGCTGCTTACACGCAAACGCCAGCAAATTGGTGTAACTGCTCAGTAAAATGTTGTGACGCCATTCGCCAAGCAGCGCCTGGTAATCTACTAACCAGCCGGCGTCCCCGCCGATATGGCACATTTGGTTGCACGCAATCTAACACAAGTCCTTTTTCTAGAGCTTCGGGCCGCCAATCAGAGAACGGGCACGCCCATGTTCAACGTACCGGCCAAGCCGTTTCGCCTCTTTGTTCTCGTCTACTCTGTGTTGGAGATCAGCTGAACCAGGCACGCCTTGCACAAACCTGAGCTAACAGTGAACAATGAATACAGCATTGCCTGTGGGCGAATGTAGCAGGAGGGTGAGTTCTGACAGTGTACAAAGATAACAGTCTAATGTTGTTTCAAAAATCTTAATGTTATTACTAAAATAATTAGGTGTTATCTGTGGCCCATCTGTAACTTAATGTTGCTCTTAATGCAATGAACACGTTTGTGTGTAGCTTAATATTTTAAGGTCAAGCCCTTTTAATACGTGTATAATACTTTTACCATTTTGAATTTAATCCAACAGCATGGCACATTTTATAGGAAAAGTATACAAACAGCCCAATACTCAACAGTTTACTAACCTCTAACACTATTCACACAGTACAAGATAGTCGTTCTTCCAGTGTTGTAACACGGAGACTAGTTTTGCACAGCCAGAGAGATCGCTCTACTCCATATTAACTCTACGGTAGGAATGGTTATTGTCTTCATTTTCCTTCCCCCGCGGCATTCTATTTGACATTGTCAGTGGCTTGCAATCGTCTTCAAGCATACACGAATTCATACACTTCGCTTACTCCTGCAGACTGACTCCTGCCGAACAACATTTGAGCTTTTAGCGAGAGCATGCAGATGCCGGTATATAGATATTACGTAGCCAACCGCAGATACCTAGGAACAGAAGAAAATTTAATTTATCTTTATTTCTATAGAGTCCCAAGCAGCTGTGTTGCTTCTGGGTAGGTGGGTGTTGGTCACATGCGCAGAAGACGAACAATCGGTCTACCTCATCTTTACTGTATGCTTCCCGCTTGCTTGGCTGAGCGTTGGACGGGATGGCATGCAGCGAGAGACGTCCGTACTTGGGTAGCAGTTCACTAGCGGTGCATGCTTGGAGCTCCTCCGGTGACGTCGCAGTAACAGCTGATTAACAACGTATCTGGCTGGTTTAGTTTGGACACAGCCACCGTTTCGCGTCTCGTGTACTCGTCATAATTTCCCCATTGTAAACTAGCCCTAACGACTGAGCCATCGTGGGGTCTTCAACTCTGCCCGGATGGCAGGCGGTAATTCCTCGCGGGGGAGAGTATTAATCACCGACGAGAAAAGGTGAAGGCAGTTACGGAAATGGGGGGGGGGGGGGAGTGTGTTCTCCCGTTCTCTCGCGGCCCGCGCAATCTTTTTAATTGAGCCGAAGGCGGTGCCTGAGGTGATTAATGCAGCGTGTCGCCTTGCAGACCCAACACGGGGAGTTGGATAAGGCCGCTTTCGGCCCGAGCAGTGGAGGAGGGGTAGACAACACCCAATCAACCCAGGAGGTCTGTCGTCAGCTGACCGGGATGATGGATGTCTCTGGACCGCGGACAGCAGGAGGAAAGGGAAGGAGGGTTATTTATTACCCCTCCTTCTCTCTCTCTCTCTCTCTCTCTCTTCTCTCTCTCTCTCTCTAGGAAGGCCGACGACATCAAAAGGCTCAACCTACAGTTCTCGCCAATCTGAAGATGTTTTACCGCGTCGGCGGATCGATAAGGGCGAAAACAGCACGCACGTACAGAAGGCCCGTCATCCCTATACTTAAGCCCCAGAGTTGGCGCGCGACTACAGCGCATGGGTAAGGCTACCTGTTCTTTTTATCAAAAAAATAGTTACGTGCGAGCTAGACTTCAAAATCGTTCCCGACATGCCGTTGGCCATTCGCTGCGTGTATATGCGAGAAGACAGCGTGTTACTTGATTGGGGCAGTCAGGATGATGTTACACCGACACGGGACGCCTGCGATTGACGGGCAGGCACACCTAAGGCGTGTGACAGTTAGAAATCACCCAATCACGAATGCGGACCAGAACTTGATTCTTTTGGAGTACAACTACTCGTATGGGACGTAAACCATCGCCAAACGCATTACCACTTTCAACACCCGACGAAATAATGAAGAGAAATAGTCACTATAAAAGCGCTAGTTGCGGGAAGCTTAATACATGTCTTTTGACAGTTGCACTAACTGTAATAATTTATAATATGCTTTAGGCATACGATTTATATATTACCATATATTATGCTTATAGGCATATGTATATGCTATGCATAAAATATATAAGAATAATTTATTAAATATAATAAATAATTGTAATTATGTATATTACTATTACATGTTACTATACACACATACATATATATAGAGAGAGAGCGAGAGAGAGAGAGAGATCGGTATCCGCAGGTATTATCACTTTAAAAAACATACATGTAAATTTACATATGCAAAGCTTTGGTAATTTTTCACTCTAAAAAAATCCATTCAAAGTTTTCTGTGCTGCAAAGAAACACATTCCTTTGACGCTGTTTTGTTTACGGTAACACAATAGGGCTCCAATTCAAATAGAAGGTTAGAGAAACATACGTTTGTCATCGAAGAGTGTTTTCTATACACGTCTTTGCGTTGTGGTGATATTGTCTTTCCTTACAGCCAAGAAATTAACATTCTTTGAGCTGCTTTTGTTCACAATAAGGAAAAATGACTCCGCACCAAAGGTAACTGTTTAGGTATGTTAAAGGTTTTCTGCCGTGCATGATTGTTTCATTACGTAACAGATGCCCCCTTACTAAGTAATGGTTTAATGTTGTCCCGAAGCAGAAATCCATAAACCAATGCATACTGCAGTTACAAAACTGCAACTGAGCATATGTAATGTCCTCCAGACATTCAATGTCATCCTGAAGTGGAATGATTCTCCAATTCACTATCCTCTATTCCTTCCAACAGGTGAAAGTATTTCCTGGTCTATGTTACTGCCTGACAGATAGTAAGTATAGGCTATTCACGGTAAAGTGAGCGCTTTTGAAATCCTAGTTACTTTTTCCTTTTATATCACTTTTTATCATTTAACCACCTTTTAAAATAAATATCGCAATGTAAGTAATACACACAGTGTATATATTCCACCGCTCTCGGTAGTAAACGTCTAAAGCTAAAATAAAATATATTTAATGAATATTATTCTAAATGAGAGTGCTTTCAGAAGCTCTCACTTTACCGTCAATAGCCTATCTAAAAACGAAATCAGGCATTATGTTCGTATGGCAAAGGACGTTAGTCTAGTAACACGGCAGGTGTAGTATTTTCTTTCTTTATGAATATTATTTTGAAAGATTTGTGACTTATTTCATATTTGCTTATCGCGGTTGTTTTCCAAAGCACAAATTTCCTGTGTAGTGCGCCTGTAATTAACACAAAGACATCTGACCAACTATTGTAATGACAATGCAAGTTTATCATAGTCATTACTACATGCAAGTTAACAAAAATTATGCATGTGGCAATTACTACTTTGCAGGAATTCATATTCAATCAATTATTCTTTGGGTGTAACAATTCACGTGTTTCAGCAAAAAAATTTAAAAAAAAGCGTTTTATCAGTGTTTCATTTTTATGTGTACTTTGTACAAATAATTACAGTACGTTTAATTTTACACAAATGTTCATAGATATCCAGAGAATATTACAAGTCTTTGGTAGATATACTTGGCTGTATGGGTTCGAGCATTTTGATGATTAATTTACACATTTTCAAAAGTATATGCAAAAACACACCCGCCCATATACTAGAACTCTTAATTTGTGCCCATCTACTACTACGTGGTCGTTTTATGAAGACTCGATATCGGTGTAGGTTAACATACGTCATTTTGTCATTTTAAAATGATCCTGTAAGTATGCGGCGACTTGCATTACATCCTGGAGTATCTGTGAATGTTGAGGTACACGAGCAAACATTGAGTTTTGTTGCTTTATCATGTGCTATTCGCAAAACTAGTATAATATTTATTGATTTACACACTTGTGTTCTCAGGAATTCAAAGAGAACTGCAAGCGTTCGTTTAAAACATTTAAATGCATTGCTTTGTTAACAGTAGCTTGAGTCTTGAAATTGTACAAATTTAGAACTGTGCATAATTACCCATACTTCAAGTAACGCCATAATTCGGCATCACTACAAATGTTATGTGCAATTTACGGGGGGGGGGGGTAATATGTTACTGTTATAAGGCCCTCTAGCGGTCAGGAGTAGAACTACTTGGTATTGTTTCTGTGTGGTCAAACAAAAAGTAAACACCTGCCGATGGATTATGCTTGCTGTTTGCATATAACAATCATACCTGATGTCCATATTTTCAAGATAACTTTTATTACTGTGTTTGTAATTATCATGTTACAGAAGTAGTAGAGTACAGTGAAAATTGTAAAACATGACTCTGTTATGAAATATTGGATACAGCTGGTGAAATTACTTGGTGAAGAAGAGAAAAAAGTAGAAATAGGATATTTTGTTTTTAAAACTATAGAGAATTTGTGAATTTACTTTTGTATAGTTTTAGAAACACATACATTATGGTGAAATTACAATTGTAATGTCTTTGTAAATCGTCTTGTAGTGGAGAAAAATACGCGAATGTTGCAGTTTATTTTCTGTTACATAATAATGGTAATTTGACACCATTCAGTGTATAGTTAACAGTATAGTGTACATGTTATTTTCTTCATTTTTTGTAATCAATTTACTTGGACGCGGGGTAAAAATGCATTTACATTTGTATGTGCAAAAATACACTGAATGCGGTGGAAATTCTGCTGTCTGGAATTTTTTTCCAGCACCTCTTGTAAAAATTGACAGCTGAATTGTATCTGTAACGTCTGTAATTTTGCCAAGAGCTAACAAAAAATAATAATAGTAAGAAATCTCACCTTTCAGGTTCATGGATAGTTGACTGCTGATAACTTCAATACATACGGTGAGTAAAATTACACATTATGACGAATGTAGAGACCCGAAGGGAGAGCGTCATGCGTGTCCCGTTCGGGAGTTAATTCTGCGCATGTGCGGTTTCTTATGGGCATTTCTGCGTCAGGTGGATCAGCAACTGAGGTTGTTGCGGAAAGAAGAATCTTTTATTGCATACCGAAGTAGTAATTTAAAGATAATTAATCTACGTAATTTCCATTCAGGCCAAGAACATTTTATACGTATCTTGTGATTCTGTATTATTTTTAATGTATATATTTATTTGCTGGAATATGCCCCTATGGAATCAGGTATCAACATTTCTTATTTAAAATTGCGGTCAATGTTAAGTTCTTTAAATTTACCTATAAAATTTATATTTTTATAACCTGAGATATGAGATCATTTTTATGATTTCGCTTTTTTCATTTGCCAAAATGGCGGGAGTTTTTGTAAAATAGTTTCTGCGCGAAAGCAAGAATCGGTGCAAAATTGTTTGTAACCGATTTGGTTGCAGTTTGTGGTGACCAGAGACGCAAGACTAGCATAACAACTGTTTCCAAATGGTAACCACAGTGGACTCAGGACGGTTTCTCTCACGGGGGGGATTTACTTTTTCTAGCCAGTTCCATTCGGAAAGGAATTTTATCAAATGAAGATTTTTGTAGATATTTCTACCAAATAAACCGATATATATCTTACGTACTTGAAGGAGAAAATCTAGTATTTTAGAGAAGAAGTGTTTACGTGATTTAAAACATTCTATATTTACGTTGTTGATTACAATTTATTCTCTAAACTTATTAACAAAGAAGAAGGGAACTCTAAAATAAAATAATAACAAAACGTCAAATCATTCTTTGTTGAATTTACCTCAAGGAATGGAATTCGGCGTCAATTTTTTCACATTAAGATAATGCCTCTGTATACCGAGATGGTTTTGGCCAAATTCGTGTAAAACATTGTTTTGTCCCTCCATAATAAGGCTGGAAGAGACTATCTTGATGGAAGTGGCGGTTCAAGGTTTACCTGGGGCATAGTGACAGCCCCGGGATCATTTGACTGCTGCGCCTGCAATTTAAGGATGAGGAATACGATATTTTCGATCCTACACTTTAAGAAATTATTTGCAAGTTTGCATCAGTGTAGGCTGTATGTATAGAGGGAAAGCGCATATGGTAAAGCTATTTCACCTATATCTGTGGTGGGGTTCCTAAATTTTCTCAGGAAGTATTCCAATGCGTAGGGAAGTTCCCAACTTTTATTGTAGTGGTACTAAACGTTCCTGCATTTGCAGTTGGATATGTGGTAATATTTCCATACGATGTACAGGTTAACAAACTTCCAATACAGTTTAGGCAGTTTACAAGTAGAACATTTACAGTGTAACTACTTCAAAGTTACAACTGATCGGCGCATGAATAACAATGAATAACAATTTTGCATATTGTGGAGGACTAAAATTCGGGAAGAAAAGCAGATCTTAACCCTGCTTCTCGCGAAAACTGGACAACGCGCCGCGTGCTTGGAGTTATCTGCGTTAAACCTCCATAAACGAGAGGTGCAGTGGTGCAGTTGCTTTGACAAATCATGTTCCTAAACAGGGAACACGTCCGTAACACGAAGTCTCTCTCTCTCTCTCTATATATATATATATATAATATATAATATATACACACACACACATATATATGCTTTATCGAACATTTCCTCGTGGCATATCGCAGGTATAATAAATTGTTTAAATTTTAATTTCGAACAAGTATTCTTATAAACATATATATATATATATATATATATATATAACTATTATAAAACAGTTAACAGTGAAATAATTATTTTAAATAAATAAACTATTTAGTGCATTTAACAAGGCACTGCAGTCTTTTATGTGCGAAATTTTTTTCCAAGTTGTTGACACGTCATTATCAATATTTTTAGAAAAGTCTTTCTTTGAAGATACAAATTAGCGTTGACAACTTTCGCCATATTATTGGTTCCGGGTAGTTCAACAACAGATTATTTAATGATGACTTACGTAAGCATTAATTTATTAAAATTCTTGACTGCGGGTCCTTTCCTACACAACGAAATTCTGTACGTTCTGCTGTGATTAGAGGAATATGAAATATATCAAGATGACTATACTATTACGCATAGCTATACACGTGCTGCATCACTCACTATTCCCGCTTAATCAGGCAGGCGTCAAAATAGTGTCATTCAGTCCCCGAATCAATATCAAATGGTTTTCTGTGTTTACATCGACCGATTTTCGCCTGTCAAAACTTTCACTCTTTCAATTCCAGAGCTCGAGCAAGCCCTTCAATTCTTTCCGACTGTATGTTTTCCTCTCCAGCGCTGCGAAGGGAAGAATACACATGTACTCTCGTCACGCGACTGGAAACATATATCGCGCGCTGCTGGGGTTTCCACGAAATTCACATACAACGTCGGCCGCTACATCATATCATATACATTTATTCCTTTCTTTTTTATTTTTTTTTGTTTTGTTATCGTGTATCTTGCAATCCCTAGCCTGCTCCACCCTCTCCCCCAACCCCCTTATTTAGTATCAGTAGCGGTTCGGCCGTGAATTATTGGCAGCCGGAGTTAGTCTGCCGCTTAAAGTATTGTGCTCTTCGACATTGGCGGGGTTGGGGGGGGGGGGTCGAAGGGGGTACCGGGAGATGATAACCCGTGTAAAGGGGGTTTCGGACTTTTATGGCCGCCTTAAATCTGGCCTCCGCCACATCAAAATAAAATATAGAGACACGTACGGTGCTACGGCGCTACGTTAGGGCGCAGCGTGAGTCGGCGGGGGTTTTTGGTGGTGAAGGGGTCAGGGGGGATCGGTTTATGGCGTTCGGGGGGGGAGGGGTGGTGACCTGGGGGTTTTGTGGCGGTTGTTCGCGTTCTCTTCGAGCTATGCAGAGGGGATGCGGCTTCTGGTTTGTGAGTGGTGTACGTCATCTTCCTCTCTCTCTCTCTATCGATCTATCTCGATCTCTGTTGATAGCCCTAGGGTTTGTTGGTTTTGTCGCTTGGCACCGCCTGACAATATTGCAGCAGTAAAAATTATATATTAGACACTTTACGGAAAAGTATCCTTGTCATCTTAAATTGACTTATTTTCCTCTATTACTTGATATTCGGAGTCAATATTTAAAAACAAGATAGTCAAGGCATGGCGAACTTCTTAACAGATATTTAAAATCCAACTCTTTTTTTCACCATTAGTTTCAAATCTCTAACAGTAATCAAATATTAACTAATTATTTAATAATGTCAATCCGACATGGGAAAATTAAGGTACAATTGAAATTCTAAGAACTTAAACAAATTCGTTAAGTAGTCCTCTGTGTCATGCCTAGCTTTTATTTTTATGTCTGATCATTAATTTTCATTACGAAGATTTGTAAGAAACATTCGAAGCTGGAATGAATACTACCTACCTCCTCAAGAGTGGAAATTCCTGTAATTTCTTGTTTCATTTTTTGTCGGCACGGTTATGTGCCACATTGTATATCACACTAAATAAATACCCTAGGTATATGACTTTTTTCCCACAATAGTTAAAAATCGACTATCTAAAGCAGCAATTTTTTTACTCTCATTATTTTTAATGTATTAAAAAAATGTTTTAAAAATTTCTATTTTTAGAGTTAGCCTGCGCAGTTTCCTTAAAAGTGGAATGGACCCCAGTGTCCAAGGTCAAGAAGCGAGGGAGCGATACGGGCGACACTAACACGCACGCCTAGTGCCTCATCGCTCCTACTCGCAACGAGTTCAGAGTTTCCGGCGTGATACTGTACTGTGCAAATTAGATCTGTAACAGTGGGACTTTTTTACACGCGATGAAAGACCACAGATTAAGCTACGCATGTATGGTCGTACATTTCTCTTGCTGCTTAGGAAAACTGCACACACACGCTTTAAACTTGTCACGGAACGGGAGCACCCGCAGGAAACCCCACCACTTCCGTGACAGCTACCTTCGACTCCCCTTCCTTCCATTCCACTCGTTTAAGCGAAATGAGTCTTGCCAAAAACCTTCAAGCAGCAGAGTTTAATTAGCAGAGTAGAAACAAATAATGCAGTTGCAATAAATTGCGACAATTCACCCATCGCCTGATATGAATTGGTATACAAGGTAATTAACCCCCAAAATTGTAAGAAATGATTCAACAAGCTGTTAGATTTCATTTCTTTTATCTCCGGACTTATGTTGTTTTCCCTTTCTCATAAACTGCCAATATCAAACATTAAAGCCTTATCGTAATAAAAAAAGCCAAACAAGCTATAAAATACGTTACAATTATAATTTTTGTTATGAAAATTACACTAAGTTACATTTAATAATTGGCTGTCATAGCAATACATACTTAGCCCAGATATTATAACATTGCAAAATTACAGAATATAAGAAATCTTATCTTAAAATATTTCCCTATGCATGCCCTATAAAATGCCCTCATCAGACATGACAGGATATGCCATCTGTGAAGTTATAATTTAGGATAGGAAAATATTCTAGTTTATTTCAGGACAAGGTAGACGTCCAACATGTGTACACTGAAGTTGAGTTTGCAATTGGATCGTAGTTTAATAGACACGCCCTGGGCGACTCTGAGCCAATAGCAGACTTGTAAGGAAACAAGTTGCGAATCCCATACTGCCAGGTGTGGAGTAACACATGCTTACTCTCTGGGGCAGCAGCCAATGAACAAACAATATACGCTCGAGTATACACACGATTGTGGAGTCTAGCCTACAGGTCACTGAACTCGTGAAATTTTCCTATCGCTAGTTATGATGTTCTCATCGTGAGGTCCCTACCAGTCTCTCTCCGAAGACGAAAGGAGGCGGTTCTTATGGCCGGGAAACACGTTGGCCAGGGTACTGAGGAACATCCCAGAAAGTTTCGTTGTGGTTCGAGTCCAGTAACATTCAAATCTTGACGACGTCGAAGGTGGCGTCAGACGGTTGCTAGACGCCATCCATACACGTTGGGGGGTAGGTGGTCATAGGTGGGATGAGGGGTGGGGGCAGGCTCAAGCCCCCACACCGACAGTCTGCACTCGCCTGCCAAGCTACGCAGCCACGTCGGCACCAGCCTCCACGACGACTTACGTCTAACTGGTCACTGACAAGGCGAGCCTCAGCTCCCTCGTCGATCTATCCTCGTGTTAGGACGTACAATTTCCTGCGCTGATATTAATCCTGTGTTTACGGTGTTCCAGCACCGTCAGACATCGTACTCTCAAAACTGTTCAAATGCGATATTTATTTGTTTTTCTAAATTTTTGAGAATATTTTATTGTAACTCAATAAAAATACCAAATCACATGAAAAATAACATTCGTCATATTTGTAAGCATGTTGAGATAAAATTTATATTTACACAAATCGCAAAAAAAAAAATAATAATTTTAAGACAGATATTGGTTTCATTTAAACTGTTTCTTAAAATTACAGGACCGTAATTTTGCAATTTCTTTTAAATACGGTATTTGGTTACCCTCCTTTATGAATTTAACGTCTAGATATTCTGACATTTAATTTTGTCTCAAAAGTTAGAAACTGAAATACTAGCGAACCAAAAAAACAGATATGAAGTTTACCATATTCCCTATGGAATTCTAATGGCACGCACGATTATTCTAAGCTATAGTTTAATGAATAAATTATGTTGAGTTTCGAGGTTTGCACAAAATAATTATGCAAAATTAAAATTCCTGCAGCTTTTGTAATTTCACCTTGAAAAGGAGTTTTTCTCTAATATCGCCCTTTTTTTTTTTAATACTTTTATCTCATTTCACAACGAAATAATATGTAATATTGTAGATGCATAGAAAATATTTTTATTACTCTTGAACATCCTCACAGTATTTTTTTTTGTATTAAAGGCGTGTTATACTTAAAGAAAAGTGAGGAAAATGTGTTTCATCAAAGTTTGCCAATGTTGCGTTTGTCATATTAGATACATTCAAAAAGAAAATAAGTAGTATAAATGGTCAAAAACACTTGTTTTGAGCCTCTCTGCACATTTTTCTTAAGGCAATTAAAACAAAAACTACAAAATTATATCTCCAGAACCTCGCTTGTGGTGAAATTCCACGGCTGCAGGCATAATTTTGCGAGGAATTCATAAACAGCGGGTGTATACCGAGACCTTCGAAGGTAATTTGCATGATTCTTCCTCAACGCCTGGCACGATCTTAAAGTGTTTTCAAACTTTTACTAAGGATCCACCTTAGATAACTGAAAACTAAAGATCATTATCGCACTTTTGAAGTCAGCCTTTTTTTAAAGGAATTCCAGGCGATAAACTATTTCAGTTTTAAATTAACAGTTACCTGAGTGGGGCGCTTTCAGTTTTTGCCAATCAGGAAAATTGATGAAGTATACTGTCATACTATAACTGGAATGCAACATATTTTCATTTATTTGTTTATTGTATCAGAAGAAAATATGTAAGTAGGAAGAAATATATTATAGTAAAATATTATTATTCTAACAACTTCACTCTAGACCGGAATTAATGATAATTTCACTGCTTAAATCAGCATACATCACCTGACTTCATTAAAAGTCACTTCAGTAAATTTAACTAACCAATTGGCGAAAAAAAAATGCCCGTTTTCCTTCTCTGTTGATTATGTGACATTTCCCACTGATTCATTTCATTCGGGTTTTTTTTAATGATTTTATTTATGACTGGTGGATAAGTTAAACCAGGCATATTAAATGAAAGAAGCATTGCTTTTAATCGGGTAATACACCCTAAACCTTAATAAGTGAGAATATATATATATATATATATATATATATATATATATATATATATATATATATATATATATATATACATACTTTCAAACATTTATGAATACGGCCATATTCCTTCACTTATTGCTAACCAACAGTAATACTGATACCTCAGCGATATATAGCCTGTTTCAAAAATATTCATCCATTTTCAAAAGGCGTTAAATATTAAACTAAGAAACAGAGAAACATTCAGTAAATAGTGAATTACACGCGGGACAGTAAAAGTTTGCTTACAAGTATAAAATATTCTCAATGTCCTACCTCCCTCACCCGAAAGGGCTCGAATCAGGTGGATGCTGACTCGGTGATCGGTTGAGACATGACAGGGTCTGACACGTGAGCGAGTGTGCCCGTCCGCTGCTAAGAGACGATTGAAATGCTTCACTTGGTTGCCGCTAGGTGCCTCCCTGGTGCGTACGCGGTGAGCTTCCAGTAGGCAAGCTCCTTTCGTTATTCATCAGGATGACGACCCCACAACAGAAGGCTAGATTTCGGAGTCTTATATACTCTCATCCAAATAGCAAAAGGAGTTGGTTGGGCGCGAAATGTAATTCTTGTTTGTTATTGGCTCAGGAGGTGTCGAACAACACGTCGACCAATTACAAACGTGACGTGAACGCGCATGTGCGTGAACACCAACTTGTCTAGAAATGAACCCGCGAAATTGCAAGTCTGTGACAACTGCGCGGCGTGATTTTTGGCGGGAGCACGTCACTGGACTCCGTTATTGCTCGCGGCATTCGACGTTGAATCCTGCAGCAGTTTCGACAAGAAGGTTGTTTGTGTAAGAGCAACTCGACAGGCCGTCCCCGTGTTTTCGACGAGAACATCCAGAGGAGTGTTGTCACAAGTCGACAGAAGTCTACCCGTCGTGCCAACCGAGTGCTAGCCATTCCTCGCGCGACAGTCTGGCGTATTTTGCGACAGCGTTTGTTATTCCAACCACGCAGGATTTAAGTCGTGCGCTCCCCGCGCGAAGGCGATGAACAGCGGCGCGAGGCGTTTCTGTGCGTTCACTCTCGGGAAGAGGAAATGGAATACGACACTTTCCTTTCACGCCAGGTGTCCACTGACGAGGCAACGTTTCGTCACAGTGGTACAGTGAACCAAGACGACGTGAGGATACGTCGATCACGGCAGCCATGTGCAGTAGTCGAGCACGAGAGGGACTCTCCGAAAGTGAACCTGTTCTTCCCCCGTTTCCCGAGGTCCGTTCTCTTTCCCCGCAGCTCTGTCACGGGAATGTGACACCCGAAAACGTTTGCAGAACTGACTTTCTCCGGTGATTTCGTTCTCCAGCAGAACGGAGCACCACCTCACCGGCACTCGCACGTTCGAACGAGATCCAGCATCGACGGATCGGCCGTTAGGGATCTGCTGATTTGGCACTACACCACCGGCCACCAAGGTTGCCCGATCTCACTGTCTGTTTTTTTTTTTTTCTTGCGCGGGGGGTTGATGAAGGATTCGGTTTATATGGCGCCCCTTCCTGCAACAATGCACAAACTTCGAAACGGCATAAGAACAGTGGTGGCTTCAGTAGGCCCACACATGCTCGCTTGTGCATGGAACGAGTTGGACTGTTGTGTATACGTATGCCGCGTATTTGTCACGGGGGAGGGGAGGGGCGTGTTGAGCATTTGTGATCATTGTAAACAAAACTTTACTACCAGACACGTATTTAATTCTTTGCGGCATGGTTCTCTGTTGCTTAGTTTAAAAAAAAAAAAAAAAAAAAAAAAAACATAGCCTTTTGAAATCGAATGAATTTTTCTTAAACATACTGCAGTTTTTTACTGCTATGTTGGTGATAGCACGTAATACGCGTGAAAGTAATTATGTAAATTTACATGTATAAACACAAACGATACATAAACTAACGGAAGCCATAAAAATATTTTTGTGTTCGTATTTGATAAAACAATTTTACGTGGTATTATGGACATTCAATCTTTCATTTCGTTTTCACCTATAGGCTATTCACCGTAGAGTGAGCACTTTTTAAAGACGTCTCCTTTGGAATAATAATCAATAAATATATTTTATTTTAACCTCAGACCTTAACTTCCTAGTGCGGTGGAATCTACAGACCATTGCTTGCATGGCAATATTTATTTACAAAGGTAGTTAAATGATTTTTAAAAAAAATGCCTGAAATAAAAAGTAACTAGGGCCTCAAAAGTGCTCACTTTTCCGTGAACAGCCATAACTATCATAGCGCTCTGTTTGTAGGTTTAAACTGCATGGAATTTAGTGATGTAAGTGCGTCCATCCGTAATGTCTAATGTTAACAATTTGATTAATAATGAGAAGACATTGTTTATATTTGTAAAAATGTGCCTATTGTATTGCATATATTTTTCCCAATAAGACAACGTTTGCCTGGTAGTTCAATAGGTAAGGTGACAGTCCGGCAGCAGAATACCGTGGGTTCAAATCCTTGGCAAGGAATTTTGTTCACTTTGTAAACATGACCTTAAATATCACATCAACAGTCAGTGTCAAGAACATGTTTATTTCTCGAAGTGAATTTGTTAAATTCAGCATGCAGTTGGCTGTGACACTCAATAAAATAAATTGTTTCCCTGAAGCAACTGGTGGTTTTCCACCGATTCTAAGTGTAACTACTTTCACTGCTTCGAGTAGTTCCATTTGACTGCGAATCACTGATTTTCCACTGATTCTAATTCAATTCGGCGTCGTCATTATTACGGCCTGCCAAGTTTGGTTGAAATGGGTCAAAATATCTAGTAGCTATAGCACTATATCGTAAAATAGTTATGTTGCCATCTTTTAGAAATAGAGTGTTTAATATTTTAAAATCGTATATGTTCGTGGTAAATTATTATAGTGTTATCTGCGTGCCGATTTGGCGAGAATCGGTTCAGCGGTTCCTGGGATATGACCACAGAGTACTTAAGAATACAGAGGTGAAACAGTCACTTGGGCCGTGAACTCCAGGAGCACAGACCATCAAAATGGCATCACTAGCCAGCCACACGGAACGCCGTCTGCCAAATAATGCCTGGTATCCTACCAGCTAAGAGTCAGTAGTGCCAATGGGAAGTCTTCCGCGGCACGCAGTGGCCGATATGACCCAATGTCCATTCTCAAAGCTATGGAGGCCAGGAAACGAATTTGCTCTGTTATATAACATTAAGTTCTCAAGGACTCATGTGTGCACAGCTTTTCAGACTGTTTATCTTTCGTATGTGGACGGCGGTGCTTGCATCTGCTAGATTTTCACATACTGGGCATACGAAAGACGGGGCCGTTGGTAGGCGGGTTTGTTCCGGGTGCTGCCTGTTATTTCAAGTTTTATTTCCCTCTCTCCCTCATACCCATGTCACTTCACCTCACGGCTGCTTAAGGCCTCGGTACAACAGTTGTGTAAGCTTGCGGTTCGGCGTTCACATATGTGCACCTCTTCCCTCACACTCGTCGCCAGAAAGGCAATATCATCATCTGCTGAAAAGTAAAGGGAGAGGGGATATGCATCCAGTCTCCGTAAAGAGTCCTTGGTTTTCTTACGGGTGCAATTTTCTCACTTGGCAGGGACACGTAGCTCAGCGGATAGATGTTGAAACGTGGGTCATTACATTTCTGGTTGGGAATAACCACTGCGAGTGTGTATCGATGCAAAGGAAGAAAATAAAGGACGGGCGATTAAAAAAATAAATAAAGTGTTAGCGGTCTGCATCTTTGTGTCTGTGATATGTGACGTCTTAACTTGTAGGTGATGCCGGCGGAAATCGTAATAGCCTCATTAGGGGCACCCTGCAGTTACCATCCGACGAACGACCACCTAGGATGATGCTGCTGCCCCGGGGTTGTTGATGAAGACAAGACGAGTCTATCTGTGTCTCGTTCTTCCTAACTCTATATCACTGCCTCCGTCTCTCGTAGCGGCAGTTGCAGCTAAATCTTTATTAACGTTCATGAGCTCTTTGCGGTAAACTGAACACTTTCATCAACACTGCGTAAGGCTACTTGAATACGTAAGACTACTTGAATACACGTTATGCATTCTTCCACCGTTCCACCATATGTTCGATTAACATTGCAATTGGCCTGATCACTTTATCCATGCGTCGGTCAAGCGGAACTACAAAATATTTAGGAAAGTAAATACATATTTTAAAAGTGTGCTTGTTATAGCACATGAATGTATTCAGAGAACGAAATAAATAATTCCAATTATCAGAAACGTTTAATTCGACGTCAAGGCATGAACTTACAGTGTCTCTATCGTTAGTAACTTTACTGGACGCGTGGCACTTAGTGTGTCCGTTCAAATACATGGCAGTGACATTTCGCGAAGATCACCTACCTGGAGATCTATTTTCAAGTTTAAGAGATCGATAAGGGCGACATTGACTCACGGATCAAGTGCGCCATCTCCGTTATGTGCAATGCTTCGAACCGGCGTCAAGTTTTTATTTTATTTTCTTCGTCGTGTTGCATGTACCGATTGTCAGTTCCGGAAAACATCGCTACTGATTCGCCAAGAAAAGTGTTTGTGCGTGCTTTTTTGCTGTGTTCCTTGTGTAGTCAGGTTTTGAGCTCATCTATGTTTCTTCGCCTTAGTTGTTCGTCTGCTGCCTTCGCTGGGTCGCTTTGTGGTTCGTTTGTTGCTCGTCCTATTTTGTTTCGTTTAGTTTGGTAAAACTCTTGACTGAATTCCTTGAGCCAATAATTTTATTTCATACGTTTTAAATATTTTTTGACAACAGCTTGCCTTGGCTTTTTGTTCGTATATGTTTTTTAAGCCATCCTCTGTTTTTTCCTTGGCGACATAACTGCGATGGCTTATGTCAAAAGCAATTTTTTATTAAATCACGTATGCTTATTGCAAGTGTTATTCTAAGATATTCTGTATCCTCACTTCAAAATGTGTAGCCTTCTAATGTTATATATTTATAAAGCACTTTTTGTCGTTAAAATAAAAATTGTTCCAGTAATTTCATTTTAAAATATATTTAGTGACAACATGACTTCCAAGAATGTAGGGTTAGAAATGGTTACCCCTTATCCCCCCCCCCCCTTACAAATGAGCCTCTTAAGCATTATCTTACACTCCTGTACACGGACACTTTGCCTATTAATCAAGGCAAAGACTGGCGATTGCTTTCACGAACACTGCTTCAAGTTAGTAGGTCCATAACCCGAGGGAATTCATAATTCTTACTGTTATTCGTGGTGAATTCACCTGATTTATTTGTAATTCTGTGGTATCAATTTCGCGGAGAAATCTACATTGCATGAAAGTATTCACAAAGCTGCAATTATTAGATAAATTCCTCTAGGTCCGCTAATAAAAGTGGTTACAGTATTTTTACCCACGGTCCTATGTTGGGATATAGACATTTTTTATATTTAATGATAGTGCATTTTTTTATTTGCATTTACGTTTTCGCTCCCGGTAATAAAAATTCACTTTAAATTGTTAGGTAATTAAGTTAGAACCTACAACCAGATATTCCAGCGCAAAAAAAAAAATAAAACGCTGATTTTGTACTAATAATGCTGACAGATAGGTCGCGTAGCTTTTAATCTTTTAGGGGCGTGAATTCGATAGATACATACCTATGCATTCGACTGTGTTCATTTACGGGCTTTTTGACTTCGACAGTCTCTGGCAAGACATGAACACTGATATAATGATGCAGGCTTTTCTTTCCTTATCTTCGGATCTCACAATGCCTGCCTATACGATACACAACCTCGCTTCACAGCACGGCAATGCATGCTTCTTGCCTGGTGTTTATCTTCGGCGCGAATTGCGTCTGCTGGCTGGAAACGAAAATATGGTTACAGAACAACACTTTCCTACCTAACAATTCCACGTGTTTCGTAAGGATTATCTGCAGGTGTCGTTTGACCCGCCGGTCGAAAACGCAAAGATTGCTGAATCGGGCTTCACAGCTTCGGCTATGCATGTCCCAGGCAGCTGATCGTGTGATTTGTACCGACGCTACTGAGGTTTTGTTTTGAAGCCGATGCAACAGCCAGTTTATGTCCTAGTGGCCTGTAGAAATTTGTAATTTATGACGATGAGACTGAAAGGTGGGTGAGGAAGAATAGCGTTTAACAGCGCAAAACATAAGTCTAGCGGGTTAATCGCTGAATGAACAACTACTACAAAAACGCCTGTATTTGCTGAATATCAGATGAGAGATTAGATCTGAAGTGGAGCGATAACAAATATGTAACATAACTCCTGAAAATCTTCCTTGAAGGAAAGTAGCACTGAAAATTTTATGGAAGTCGTAATTTAAATCAGGATTCAGGCCTTTATGAAGAGTTACGTTAAGAATCCTTGCACAGTTAAAGTTTAACAGAATTATTTTCTATACATATATTTAACCCAGTTTTCATAGTTCATGTGTGCCAAATGATTTTTAAGGGTATCCATGATGCGTGTAATAATAACAATCATGTAGCATGCGTAAAAACAAACTATTAAATAAGAATATAACTGTGTTTACATAAAATATTGCAGATATATTTCTCTTCCGATTTCCAGTTTCTAACACCGAATCAGTAATATTACTGTAGCCAGTGTGAATACTTGAGGTGGGGACCGAATATTCCTTAGGCATTCGCCCAGAGGACCCACAGAAACAAACCTAACTCATAGTTGTATGCACCACTGAAGACTCCAACTTAGTACACGTGACAACCATGATAATAGTGTTACACACTAGTGACTCCTGCTTGTCGATAGCAATTCTACACGTTAACTGATACCACAAATATTTCCGTTCTCTTTTTCTTCTATTTTTGGGAACTCCTAAATCACTTTTTATCATACTTTCAGAAGTAAAGAAAGGCACGTGAGATCACTTTCCTGTGTGCGTTCACGTGTAGGTGTATGTTAAGGTGTGTGTGTGTGTCTCCTCAATCTTTGCATGCGTGAATCGAATTTAACCGAACTCGGTACTCATACGGCACTAAGCAAGGAAACCTGACTCTTGTAGTTTTAGACCACGCAGGGCACATATGGCGCATTTTTGCGAAACTCGCCGAAACCGATGTTCCGTGTTGTCTGAACTCTGACTTTACTATTGTAGTGTGCATTGATGGTTTCGTCAAATGAAAGGAAATGTGAAGTCGAATCACAGTTTTCTATTGCGTAAGAACCTTAGGCCTGCAAGTGCTGACTGGCGAATGTCGTTCCAACATGTTGCTGTCAAGTGGCGCCATCTTGCCACATGTAATGAAACACTTTTCTGAAGAAATTTGCAACAAAACGTTCGGTTTCAAATTTTCAAGGTCCGTTTCTTAAGACGAAAATGAAATATTGGGGGGAAAGGAAAACGGGAACTTAGTGTATAAAGGCTGTTTACTGTAAAGTGAGCACTTTTGAAATCAACCTTTGAAAAAAATCACTGCTCCTACCTGCATGTATTTTAACGGGCGCACTGAGTAACATGCACCCAGTAAAGTTGGTAACGATAGAGAGGAAAGTAGTTCCATATGTTTAAGTTGAATAAAAAGTGTTAGGTAACTATTTTTGATAACTTAAATTATTTATATCGCTTTCTGCTTTTTTTAATGCGCCAGAGTGCAAAAATTAGCCGATTTTTAAAATACTTACTTTTCTAATAATTTTACAGTTTCACTTGACCGACACACGAAGAAAGCGATGAGGTCCACGACAAACGTGCATACAAATAGATCTTAAGTAGGGCTTTCAAAAGTGCCCAGTTTACCGTGAACCGCCTATAGTAATGGTTTTCTGGTTCCTTTCATTCACAATATCTTATATCCATGACGTTGAACAGGAAGTAGGTATAATGGTATGCACATTACATGGCAGAAAACATCGTCCAATGACAGAATACCTTCGTGCGTGGGGGGGGGGGCAACATCCGTAGTTGAAGGGGTCGGTGTAGTGGTTAGACAACTCGCTTCCAACCAATGATAACCAGGTTAGATTCCCGGTGGGTTTTCTCGGGGTTCTCCCGTTTCCCCTGCCTTTGCATTCCGGCGCTGTTTTCGCACTCACCTCGCTTCACTCCTCATCGGATCTCAACAAGACCTCTGTGTTAAGAGCCGCCCTAATCTCTCAACGTTGTTTAAACAATTTTCGTGTTACTTTTAAAAATAACTGCTGCCAATATCATGACTCACAATCATGTTTTTATTGGTCTCGATACGAGAAAATCTAGACTTGCACCATCCTGAATGAAAATTTTCTTCTTTAGAACGCATAAAACAGCATATTTATTCCAGACTGAAAGTGTTAAACCTAACTGTACAACCCCCATTCACCGAAAAGGAACCCTAAGTGAAAACACACACGAATGAATATTCTGACCCTCTTACAAACAGACCGCGAATTTGTCATCTGCTAATTGATCCCTGCGCGTTTTCGTTCAGATGTGCTAGTATCATAAAATTAATTTGCGTTCCACTCTCAATTGTCGGTGAATTTCGCAGGGTAGGCAACAGCCCAAAAGGCGACGCCGCAAACAAAACAAAAAAAAAAAAAAAAAAAGTAACGAGGGACAATTATTTTGCGATCACATGAACTAAAACAAACAGGGGGCCATGGCGGCGATGAAAATGGAAGGAATTATTGAACGCGTTTGTTCCCACTCCGGTTGCCGCGCGACTGAAGAGCTCTCGTTACGAGCTCCACTCGTTTTCCCGGAAGCACGTGAGTGGAGTGCGCCTGGGTGGAAGAACCATGCAAGCGGCTGTATGTTGTTCACGGTAAAATTTGCGCTTGTGAAATCCATGCTCAATATGTACTTGTACAATGTAAAATACTTTTGCAATTATTAGTGTGAAACTGCTTGAAATATTATAAAATTTTACAGATCTCTTGTAAAACTACAAGAGCCGTGTTTGTTGTAGAAATCAAGAAATGTATGTACTGTACTGACTCGTATCCACGAGCTTCAGCAAAATGGCGGACACTCGACCAAAAACGTAAAACCGTATATAGCTGTTTGTGTAAAAACTATGGGTGATGTGAAGTATAGTTGGGTGCAAAATAAATGTATTGCAAGTCTGAAAAACTTAAAACGCTTAAAGAACTCAAATAAGCATAGTAAAACGACAATGTCGACCAATTGTGACCGCATTACTCATTAACCGTTAAGGTTTCCTAGATACACTAAACTCTTAAAATGTAATGCATTACCGGTAAATGTATTTTTCTTAATCAGATAACTTTTTAACATTTTGTAAGTAGTTTGAATTATAGTTAATATAAAAATAAGCGCTAAGCACGTAACTCAAGTTGGTCTAGTGGTTAAGGGTACATGTTAGTGATGTATGGCGTGTGGGTTTAAGTCCATGTGCTAGCAAAGTGCGATGCTTTTTTCTGTCATAAATTATATTTCTTTTTTTTTTTTGTCTTTCTTTCTTTCTAGAAGAAAAAAAAATGTATGAACACATTTCAATACTTTACAAGGCTATAATTTGCCGTATTACAAATATATGTTTTGCAGATTTTACAAGGAAACAGTTATAGTTTTAAAAAGGAATTTCTTGGCAACTGGGTTTCCAAGGATTTTTCTTGTAAAAGTATAAACGTCTTTAAAGTGTAAGCACATTGTGTATCCTTCCTCCATACGTAAGATCAACATTGCCGTGGACGTGATTACGTTAGGTATTCATACGTCAGAAAAGGGAAAAGGAAAAATTATTATAAAAGTAATTATTTTACAAATTTTGTAATCTATATATACTTAAATTTTTGAAAGAAAAATCAGAAAGGAAATTAATAATTGTAGAATTGACTAATGTTTACCGAGCACTTTCAATTCAACGTGTTAATGGAACTACTTTCCTTCCTTCGTTATAGGCCGTTCAAGGTAAAGTGAGCACTATTTGTAGCTGTTTCACCAGACATAATAACCAATAAATACATTTCATTGTGGCCTCGGACTTTTGGTTTTGGGTATGGTGAATGTATACACTCTTGTGCATTACTCACATGACAGGGTTCACATTAACAAGGGGTGGAAGGATATAAATTGGTTGAAAGAAAATAGTAGATAGGGCTTCAAAAGTGCTCACTTTACCGTGAACGGCCTGTACCAACTTTGCTGCGCGCGTGCCACTACTTGTGCCCGTTAAAAGTACACGCGGGTAGGGACAGTGACAATTTTCAAGGGTTGATTTAATAGCCCGTGAGCAGGCTTTAATAACACGGGCCACAGGAGCTCACCCAGGGGGGTGGTCACTTGGAGCACGTGCCGCACCCCTGAAGGAAAAGGCCTTTAAAACGTTTAGCAGAATTGCCAGTAAGATTAATCTGTAAGTATTTACTTCATTCATGAAGGAATACAGTGGCACTTCATTCCTCCTGGAGCACCACACTTTAGTGGTCTAGGGAGGCAGGGACAAGGTCTTTAACATTCCACTTACTCAGAGCTATGGGGATCACATGTTTGACGTATCAAGAGCTCGTCACATTGGTGACCCAAATTGAAGCTTGCCTAAATTCTAGACCCTTTGTTACACTCCCCAATGATCCCACTGACACAATAGTTCTCACACCTGGACATTTCCTAATTTGCACTTATATCGCACATATCCCTGAACGAGATTTAGGTGATGGCTTGCTCTCTAGATGGCAACTACTTCAACAGTTTTGGCTCAGATGGTCCAGTACTAGAACAGTTTTACTATCAACTGATCTAATTACAAATCATGATGATAACTAGAGACCTGAAAATTTCTCGGATTCATTCGGCATTAAGCTAGAATCGACAGCCCTCCGTACACTGGACCATAACATATCTGTAGGGATAGGAAAATTTCGCGAGTTCAGTGACCTATAGACTAGACTCCACAATCGTGTGTACACTCCAGCCTCTATTGTTTGTTCATTGGCTGCTGCCCCAGAGAGTAGCATGTGTTACTCCACACCTGGCAGTATGGGATTCGCAACTTGTTTCCTTACAAGTCTGCTATTGGCACAGAGTCGTCCAGGGCGTGTCTAATAAACCACGATCCCATTGCAAACTCAACTTCAGTGTACACGTGTTGGACGTCTACCTTGTCCTGAAATGAACTCGCGAAATTTTCCTATCCCTAATTAATAGCTCATTGGTCGTTGCTCCAGTTTAACACCAGGACAGGTAGCACGAGATAAGGTAACTTTTTTTCCTCTCAGGCTCATTATTAGCTCGAAGTCCTCCGGGGCGTGTCTAACAAACTGTGATCCAATAGAGATGAAACGCGAATGTACGTGTAGTTGAAGTCTAACTTGTCCTGAAATGAATTCGCGATACTTCTGGGTCTCTAATGATTACATATGGCTTATGCATAATGACATTGATATTGCTCGAATGTACAACTGGCGAGTTATTGTGTATGTATTTCTTGTGTCATTGTGTGTCAGTATTATCATTGATAGTCATAAATTGTGATGTGTAACATTTAGCATTTAAGAAATCTCTGAATATGTGTAGTATTAAATGTGGCTCAACCCCTTTTTGGGGGCCGGTACGTTGAGGCTCAATCATTGTCGGTGTTTTTGTTTGTGGTCTGCGAGGCCGAGACTTCAATAACTAGTTCTTTGTTCAACAGCAAGGGGTCGCTCGTGCTCAGGTGAGACGAGAGACTGGAGGAAGACAGATGTGTTGTATGGCCGCATGCTGCTACTACTTATAAATAGAGACCTGAAAAATTCGCGAGTTTAATGACCTGCAGGCTAGACTCTGCATTCTTATGTACAAATACGCTGATACCAGCTGCACATTGGTTGTCGGCCAGCGTTCCCCAGGAGTTGTCAAACGCCATGTGGGCCAATTACTGAGGTTATATAAAATCACGAGTTTTGAATTATAGCATGTCCCGAGATGAATCTGCGAATTATTCAGGTCTCTACTTATAAAATGCTAAAAACATCTGCAAATCCAGTGATTTAGTCCTGTCTATAAATAAGGATACAGTTAATGTAATTATTCGATGCAGCAGTAAAAACAACCTTTCCTGACATTTTACAGCCCGTGTTAAGATTCAGAACCATTCACATTTTTTATTATTTGCCACTGACTGAACTGTTTTCTTTCTCTGATTTTCAGGGCTGGCCAGGGTCTTATCGGCCCTACCCTCAAATACACACCTACACAGATGAAACAGGCGTGATAGTCAATTCACTGTTACTTCCAATTTTTTCTGAAGCCCTGCTAAGTTCTACTTCCATGATATCCCTCCGCTTCATGCAAACTAAACTTAACCAAATCTAGAAAATTACATCAAAGGGACAACGCACCGCATTCGTGAGCACTTAGTGTAATAATATTTTGCATAAGAACTATTTTTCACTAGGTATTATCAACATACAGTATTTTCTCTCGGTTTTTATTCATATTAATCATAAATGCAATATTGCGATTTATAAAAAACGTATAGGTTCAATTTAAACAAAAACGAGGTACTTTTATGCCGACCCAGGTATAAAAAGCTTGTGATACATGACGTATTTGAGAAACAACAAATCATGTCATACGTGGGGTGAATTTCCAAACGTTTGCTTCGAAAAGTGTGGAAAAAAATCGGAAATAGACGTCAGAAATTTTGTGTCGCCGGCCAGCGCAACCCGTTGGAACTCCTTTCTCCGAATCAGCGCCTCGCGCAGCCAATCAGAGAATCAGCACACCCATATCACGGGGACCGGCACGACCTTTCGCCTCTGCGTATTTATTTACTCTGTGACCTCGACAGCGATGTCATTGCAGACGACGCATACTGCCTAGACGGTCAGGAAATAAAATACTTGTGCTTAGGCCTTTTGGGGATTTACAAGGACTATCTATACAAGAATTGTTGTACGTTTGGAATTGTCATTAAAAAAAAACCCGTGCTTGTTTGTTGCTCCCATTTTCATTGGCTTTTCATCACTCGTGTTTGAATTGCATTGCCTTTCATTTTATTTATCGCCCACCATGCTGATTTGCCTTCATCTCTGGAACATTCCTCGTGTATCTGGATATCCTGCTCCGTCATCGGCTATTATGTGTAGGCTTTCCTCCCTTCTTTGTATGTGTCGTTCTTTTAAAACCTATGATACACACACATACATATACATGTGTGTGTATATATATATATATATATATATATATATATATATATATATATATATATATAGAGAGAGAGAGAGAGAGAGAGAGAGAGAGAGAGTGTGTGGTGTATATCCCGATACACGAGGGATAGTCCAGAGATGAAGTCAAATCAGCATGGTGGGAGATAAATAAAATGAAAGGCAATGCAATTTAAACATGAATAATGAAAAGCCAATGAAAATGGGAGCACGAATTTTTATGACAATTCCATACGTACAACAATTCTTGTATAGATAGTCCTTGTAAATCCCCAAACGGCCTAAGCACAAGTACTTTATTTCCTGATCGTATAAGCAGCATGCATCGCCTATATACATTATGTATAGCACTATCCTGTTACGAAATTCATATTTATACTTTTAATTCCTCACTTGTGTTCTCAACTTGTGCCATTTTAATGGGCCTTTTCTTGCGTACTAAATGTCATTTTTGGGACTTTTCCTATTATTTCCCCTTTGTGCCATGTAAATATTTTTCTTTTAGCTAAGTTACCGGGGATCTACTACTCTCCGAAATAGAGCAGATATTCAGGGCTGGAATGTTGACTTCTTTGTTTATTGTTCTTCGTTTATGCTGTATTTTATTGTAAAACGTCTTGTTCGCGGATGCAAATGAAATATATGAACCAACCTTTAACGAAAAAGTAACCAGCCAAGGTTTATTTTAAGAAGACATTGCATCATTTGCCTGGAGAGATCACGGTATACCGTATTAAAACAGGAATTTTTCTCTGCATCATTACAAAAAAACATTTAGAGATAACACGTGGCATTTTCTCTAGCGTAAATTATCTTACTTTATTATTTTTCTTGCATAAACAGTAGACATGTGACTATGACATATTACTATACGAGAATAAAGGATTTTTTTTTGCCGTATATGAAGTCATAACGTCTATATGGTTTCTCTAAGTTGAACCTTACATGACGGGAATATAAAATAATCAATATTTTTTGGTCTTCGCATACTATAAACAAGCACACGTAATCATGAAAACAAGAGAAAGATAGGTAAAAGCTGTTCACGATTAAGTGAGCACTTTTGAAATCAACCTTAGAAAATTGCCACTGCTCCAATCTGTATATATTTTAACGGGCACACTGAGTGTTATGCTCCCAGTCAAGTTGGTAACGATGGATGGGAAGTATTATTAACGTCAAATGCTTTCTGTTTTTTTTTTTTATGCATCGAAGTTTAAAAATGATCAGATTTGTAAAATGTTTACTTTCCTAATAATTTCATGGTGATATTAATTTCACATAAGGCGGAATAGTACAAAACGTGCATACAAGTAGATCTTAAGCAGGGCTTTCAAAAGTGCTCATTTTACAATGAATAGCCTATATTGTGTTGGAATGACAACAGTTCACAGACAACATGCATCATACTGATATGCTGCTCGATATATATTGGTCCCTTTTTCAATAATATCAAGGCTAATTAAATGAATAGTGTTTTTCTCCCTCTTTAATGCTCGGTGATAATCTTATGCTCTACTAAAGTGAATTCTTCGTGGCTCAGTTTCGTGCATATACATTGCAAGCACATTAACAACGTTTACCCCTTAAAAATAGAATTATGTTACGTCCATATCTGCATTATGGTCTTAGTTCAGAAATATGATTCTGTCCATACGCTACATTTTAGCAGAATAGCGGTGTATTAACGTCAAAATCCAAATTCAAAGTTTTGCCATTTGACGAAGTACGATACTTGACAGTTTTTGAGGTATCTTTACTAACGCTAATCTGCGCTGAGTGCTTCTTGTTATCTAGCCAAATCAGTTAACATATTTTGAAGTTTTTCTTTACTCGAGGATGTGGAAATAATTTTGTGCAGTTGGTAGGTTTTTACTGATGAAAAATAAGCCAAGATGCTGAGACTTGTTTCTGTGAGATGTATATAACATGCCGCAAAATCGGATTAACGTATCTCTACTGAAGTTAGCATTTAGAAAGTAATGATGGCGCAGTATTCTTAAAGTAATTTATCTCGTTCAATCTCCATATTTTTAAGTATTAAGATCACCTAGCCTCGTGAGGCCCCCAGCCTTTTACTTAGCATACGGGTACTAGTTAATGATGTAACGACGTCTTTGAACTGATAATATATGTCCTCCGAAGTGTTTCAAGATGGCGGCTACTTGCACGGGCTCGATGTCTAACGAGTTGCCTCGGGTAAAAGGAAACCGATTCCCACCAGATTTAGTATGATGTCTTTAAATGTGCGTGGTTAACAAGAATTTGAACTCGCTTGTCTCATAATGACCGACACAAATCTCTTGTAGTTTATTACCGTCATCTAGGCTGTGGAGACAGATATGTACAACGCACCTTATATGCTGGATGCTATGTGAAAACAACTTTTAAGTATCGTAATTTCAAACAAGCTCTCTCCCCTCGTCAACCCTGTTTCAACATACACACACTTAATGTCTTGACTTTATAAGACGACCATCACAAAATATCGCGAGCAACATCAATATTATACCTTATGTATGCAAATTGCCTTGCATTAAAATCGTGTTAAGTTCCTGAGTGCCCAGTATAAATTCACACGGCGTTACCCTTTTTGAATGTTCCCCCTTTTCACTGAATCTTTCGGGTGAGGATCGCCAGTATACTGTTGCTGCGATGTCGCTGTTTCTGCGCTACAGAAATCTTGTTTATCATATTTTAGCGAGCATCAAAATTTGCAATAAAATTTGTACGTTTTTAAAATTTCCTTTACCCTACTACAAAAAAAAATCTCAATCACAGAAAGTAAATGAATTAGTGCCATCGATAATTAACACTTTGAGGTCGGCTCACTTTTACTAGTGTTAAAGACAAGCTGAAATTGAGAGAACTGTATCTACAACTGCCAGAAAACAATGTTTTATTGGTCTCTTATTCTCACTTACCGCAGTCCTAATGGTCAACAACATTTCAGGCTTTCATTATTGACCGGCTAACAGCCAATGAAACGCCGAGGTAACCACGTTCCAATTAAACGTGTTTTGTATATAAAAGGATGTACAGTCCATCGTATTAATTTGTCTAGTTGCACAAAACTGGGTGTTATATTTGCAAAACTTGTGGTTGTTATTACAGCGTTTGTCAATCAATTCTGACCAAACAGCCAAACAACGTTGTTATATTTTGACCAATTTTTGTTTCTAATGAGCAGAGAAATATTGGTACAATTTTGTCCGCTCTATACACGGGCATAGTCCTTTAAGTGTTGAACGTATTGTTACGCGCTCACTGATTCGCATCCCGCGCGAGCGAGTGTAAGTGAAGAACAGTAGTTATATGATAGCGGCGGCAAGTCAATAGAATGTTATGAATTGGAGACGAGCGCTAAACCAAGAACCGCGTATTTATTACAGAAAGCGAGCCGACACGATAATCTTTTTTCTGGCGTGCGCTGCTGACCTTGGTTGCATTAAGTTTCTGTGTCTATCTGAAGAATTTTCTAGTTGATTACTGCCCTTGATTCTGTCCGCATGACCATGGGGGCGTGATGAACTTTCCAGGCCGAGGTGAACAGAGTATAAATTGTGCGACGAGCCTCCTGTCCGAGAGTTGTAGAATGGATGAGTGGCTGAGTTGCAGCGATAGACGACGAGCGGCGGGAGAAGTGACCAGCGGAAGGGAAATCGGCGACTGCGAGTACCAAGCAGTGAAGAGTGCGCGTAGCGGCGATAGCTCACTTGTAGCGCGTACCTGTGTAACCCTTTTAGCTCCCGCACTTCTCGTCCAAAAAAAAAAAAAAGCGATACGGACAGGAGGGCTCCTTCAGCTGGTTCCACAATACAGCGATGCGTTGCGATGCGATTGGCTGCGACTATCTATACTTGTTGTTTCACAACTAAGCGATGATCATTCGGCAATGAATGTAACAAAAGACACGCGTAAAAAGCTGAGACGGTATGTTTTAAGTGGTATAAAATAAACAGGATAGTATTAACACGATGTGTGATGAGAACTACCGTGAACGAGACATTATAAGACAGAGGAGAATTATTTTGACGTTAATAAACAATTTTTATAGCATCGTTCATGTGTATAAGAATCCTCGTCTTTAATTTCGCACAACCATGCAGCAATAATAATAATATAAATACAGAAACGTCGGCGTAAACGCGATCGTCGTTTCCAAATTGTAAAAATTAGATGTTTTTTTCTCCTTGTAAACAAACTCTTCTTCTTCTTCTTCATCATCTTCTTCTTCTTCTTCACCACAGGCTGACACCGACAATCGCACCGCAAGAATTTCGCGCAACGCACTCGACGCCTACGCGCTGCGACGGAATCTGCTTCGTCCTGATTGGCTACCACTCATCGCAACCTATCGCATCACATCGCACTATTGTGGAACCAGCTTTAAGTGTGGTGAAAGAAAAAAAGATCGCGAAATGTTAAAAATTCGCTTTTTCAGATATTCCTTGCGTTGTTTACTTGGGCGGTAGGGAACTACCTTTCTGTAAAGGCTGTTCACGATGAAGTGAGCACTTTTGAGATGAACCTTAGAAAAAAGTCACTGCCCCTATATGCATATATTTTAACGGGCGCAGTGAGTGACATGTGTCCAGTAAAGTTGGTAACGATGGAGGGGAAAGTAGTTCTATATATTAACCTTAGAAAAAAGTCACTGTCCCTATATGCATATATTTTAACGGGCGCAGTGAGTGACATGTGTCCAGTAAAGTTGGTAACGATGGAGGGGAAAGTAGTTCTATATATTAACGTCGATCAAAAAGTGTTAGGTAACCATTTGGGACAACTTAAATTATTTTTTTACTTCCTCTATTTTTTAATGCATCGAAGTGTAAAAATGAGCAGATTTTAACAATATTTACTTCTCTAATAATTTCAGAGTTTCACTTGAATGACGCATGAATAAAGTGCTGATACCGATGGCAATGCTAATTTTACATAAGGCGGAAGAACACAAGTAGATCTTAAACAGGGCTTTCGGAAGTGCTCATTTTACCGTGAACAGCCCATAGTTAAATCTGAGGGCTTTCATCGCGTTTAACGAGATCGCTGTTTAAGATCAAATTTCCACACAACAGCACAACGATTGAAACGCTGCAAGCTAGTTCAGAGTCTTTCACATAGGAGTAATTGGGCGCTAGAAGCGCTTATTATTGTCGCGCGTATTGCTCCTTGAATCCTGGTCCTTTGAACGTGCGAAACAGCGTCAGATGGGGACATCGTACCTTCCCCAGTTCATTCGTAACGTATTCTTCCAATGCTGCCCCTGTCCTAATTTTCGTTTCCTGTACATTTCTTTCTGGGGCGGCGCCACGGTGGTGTAGTGGTTTGACTACTCGCCTCCCACCAAGGCGAACCGGATTCGATTCTCGGCGGGGTCGCACTCGTATTTTCGCATGTGAGAGTCGTGCCGGACGATACCGTCGGTTGGCGGGTTTTCTCGGGGTTCTACCGTTTCCCCCCGTCCTTGCATTCCGACTCTGCTCCATACTCGCCTCGCTTCACCCGTATCGGCTCTCAAGACATCGATGTTAAGGGCAGCACCAATCCTTTCCCCCGTTCTTTCCGCGGCAACAACTGATTTGGTATTAGCATGAAATAGTTTATATTTTGTTTTAGATTAGCTCCATTACAGATTCTCTCCTCACACCCTTATTGGTATCAGCCCCAGACCTTCCGTGTATGGCACGAGTAAATGACAGGGTTAGATTCCAAGAACACTTATCTGTTGACACTTATATATATATATATATATATATATTCCTCAGCGACAGCTGAAATTGGAATGTTTAACGTATTTATGGCCTAAATTAATTTTATCACGGAATTATGAAGTGCTCCGTATTGTTACGAGACTCCAGAGCAGCGTATCTGAGACCGAGAGGGATGGAGGTCTAAATAAAAATAGAAGAATTAAGTTTTATTTCAGTTGATTCATATAGCTATTATTTACAGCATTAATTTGTCCATCTCCACTATTACTCATTTTTATTTCTCAAAGAACGCAATATTTAATGTCTATTTTTACTCTAATTGCCGTCTTTCTTAATGTAGCTGTTCTGTTATGGTCAATTAACTCATACTCATAATTAACAAACTTTCAATCTGTTTTTCCATCATTTATAGTAGCTTTCACGCACGCACCCAGTGCAATAGTGCAGCCTGCCAGCCGCACTCTTCACTGCTTGATACTCGCAGTCGCAGATTTCCCTCCCGCTGGTCACTTCCCTCGCTGCTCGTCTTCTATCGCCGAAGCTCAGCCACCCATACGTTAAATTACTCCAACTCCCGGCACAGAGGCCCATTACACAGTTTACACTGGAAAGTTCGATGCGCCCCGTGTCACGCTTAGAGAAACTAAGGCAACAAACCACTAGAAAGTTCTTCAAATACATACATAAACTTGATACAACTTAGCTCAGCGGCGCGCGCCGCAAAAGGATTGTCGTGTTGGCTCGGTTTTTGGCAGTAGATACGTGGCTCTTGGTATCACGCGCCCCTGTACATCAAAACATTGCATCGACTTGCCGCCGCCGCTATCATATAACTGCTGTCCTTCGCTTCCACCAGCTCACGCGGGATTCGAGTATATTAGTATATTAGGTACACCACAAAGAAATTAAATTTTAGAATTACTCTCACACAGCTTTGGACGTTATCCCAAGAAGCTAAAACCTGTTGACATAGAAGGCTCTTTAAATTATAAACTCACCAGCATTTCTGCAGTTTTGTTCGAAGTTAAGGCTAGCCGAAAGAGCTTGCGGTCTGTCGGGCCACGCACCCAAAATGTTGCTCCTAAAAAAAAAACGGAACAAACAAAAAATTTAAAAATTAGTTAATTGGAGTGAAATTGCCCTTTAAGCGGTTGTTCTGCTGACAAAACCTCAGTTATGTGTTAAGGAGAGGGGGAGGGACTGCATTGCGAGAAGCTGTATCCCTGACTCGGGTCTTTTCAATGTGCCGGGTAAACACATTCGCACCAAGCATTAACATCATTTTAAACCAACCCTTGCTTCCTCTCTCTCTCTCTCTCTCTCTTTCTTTTTTTTACCCCTTTCCGTCCCTCCTCTTTCTCTCTCTCTCTTTATACCGTCCCGCACAGCACATACGCCTTTCCTTCCCCCTCAACTTCACCCTCGCGATTCTACCCTTTCCCCCATCTCCTCCGCGCACCTGCTGTGGTCCAGCAGAGATTCTGCCGACTAAAGAGAATGCAAATTAATAGGGTTATCGCGGCGCCATCTCTTATCTGCGTACATGGGGGTCCGTGGAACGAGTTGGGGGTTGGGGTGGACTAGAATGTGTTTTTTTATCCGCGCAGAGTTCGGTATCACCTTTCTCTGCGCGTAATTAACAGGCGAACTTTGTACTGCTCCTCCTTTCCCGAATAAGAACTGCCCTGGAGGCCATTAGTTTCGCCCCAGGATGGGGGTTGGAAAAAAGTGCTGGCCTCGAAATAAAAACCCTTCCACCATCTCTGATAAATATTTCTTCTTTTTTTTTTAAGAATGACTTTTGGTACAGAAGATGATAAAAACGAGCAAATTTTTTTCCGGCAGGGAGTCTCCTGTGGTAAATATCATAAATAAAGAAATAATTACATCCTATACTTGTGTGGAGACAGTCGTAACTGGAAAATATAATGAACATAGTACACAGTTCTCATTTCAAAGTAAAGAAAATGTATTTTAATGTATTTTAATTTGACCATTTTTATAACTTATAGCGTTGCTAGATATAAATTACTCATTTTTGAGTATGAGAATTACCTAAGCTCATAATATGACGACAATTTCGTTTGGCATTTATTTTACAATTCCAGAAAATATAGAGGCTTTTAATTAACACTGGTAAGAGATACACGTTAATGCATTAAACCAATCCAATAACATTAATTCGCAATGTTTATAACGAATAATGGATAAAAGGTGGACTTTACGGCAATTTCTGTGTCTATAGAATACCAGATTAGTTTTGGATCGAATAAAATCTAAATTAATGCTGCATCTGAATAATAAATATTCCTGCCTGAAGTGTACTTAATAGCAATATTAAATCCTAACTGCTTTTCTACACAGTATACATGAATATTCCAAATTCACGAAAATGTGCCCCATTTCATCTTAACGCCTTAGCAACACAGTAAAAAAAATTATTTTATAATTTTATAAATTTTATGTCGATTATTTGCCAAAAGATTTTGTCAGACACCTTACAAGAAAAATGTAATAATTTCAAAGAAAAAAAATCACATTTTGGTACTCTGATTTAGATAATATAGAAAGTTTCTGCAATATTGCAGGGCTAATCGATTTGAATTTGCACAACTTGGCCTGTGAAGTCGTAAAAAAAAAAACTGCAGAAATGTGAAATTCAATGAACAAAGCAAATCCCCCAAACAAATATATATGTAGGCTATTTGTACGACAAAAAAAAAATTCAGGTAACTAACGTCAAATACACCTGTCCTTGCCTCGCTAGAGTCAGTTTGCAGATCCCACCATACCGTTCTCGAGTTCACTAGACTGGAATTCTTCAACTTTCCTAGTGATGCTGTTACAACCGAGGCTTCAAAACTCAAAAAAAATCGCGGCACTTTTGCAGTAGACCTACACAACGATTTCGTTTATCACAAATCATCAAAGGCGCTCAAAAAAAAAAAACAGTACGATTCCAGACCAAGCCAATCCAATATGTACGTTACGTTTAGTTCTTATGTCTTCCCTTTGAGTGAAATAATGTACGTGCAATAAGAGACTAAATAATAATGTCACAGCTGATATTAATACAATTGTGTATTTTTTTAACGTGCCATGTTTGCATGTTCGTTTTCGAGAGAAGTCGCATAGTATGTGGATTTTTTTTTTTTTTTTTTTTTTTTTTTTGTAAACGTTGGCCGTTCGTTTGGTGTAAGTTTCCACCAGCGCGTTTGCTTCGATCTTCATTTCACTGCAATTATGAAGTTCGTGTACAATCGAACGTGGCAAATGGACCGCAAGCGAAGAGCGACGGACTTTTGAAACTTCAGCCCAACAGCCTCGTTGTTGTAATTCGAAAGGTAGCGCAGTGCCGTTGGGGGATACCAACAGCGCCGACATCTTAATCATCGATGCGACATAAATTATGCATTACGAAACCTGGCGGTGCCCGAGCCGGTGAAACGTGTGCGAGGAGACACGGCGTGCTTGTTTTCGTGCGAGGTATTGAATGTGGAACAGTGCTGCGAACCCGGTTCGTAACGGTTTCTTTTGGAACTGGTAACGAAACTCGTGACTATAACTCAAGTGCGAGCGTTTCCCTCTCCCCCCCCCCCTCCCCCCTTACCCTTCCCCCGCACCCTCAAACACGTTCGCGCGGTTCAATTTTTCAGATGCACTTGGCCTTTCCGAACGGGAACGCAGTTGTGAAAGCACCGTTTTTTTTTTTTTTTTTTGCGAAATACGGCGAAAGAACTGCGAATCACTCGTCTTGCGAATATGGAATTTTGATGTGATTACCAGGCACCTGCGTACCAGCGCGCAGTACAGATTAAATTGTGGGAATACATCCAGCCAAATATTTACGGTGAATTGCCAATAACTGCACATCTCCAGTCCCCTGGATTATTCACCAACAATTAGGAATGGGAAGGACCTCGCCCCCCTCCCCCCCCGGCCCAAAGACAAGATGCGTGGAAGAGATAAGGGCGACACTAACACGCGCGCCTAGTGCCTCGTCGCTCGTACGCGCAAGGCGAGAGCAGTGTTTCCGTCCTGACGCTTTACTGTGCTAATTAGATCTGTAACGGTGGGGTTTTATTACACGCGACGAACGCCCACAGATTAAACTATGTCCGTATCTTTGTACTTTTCTCTTGCCGCTCAAGGAAACTGCACAGGCAAGCTTTAAACATGCCATACTTGACCATTTTCACTAGATTTTTCTCCAAGAATACACTTAATATGAAAAAAAAGTAAAAAAAAAAAATAGGGACATAGATAATATCGTTTCTTATCTTTTCTGACAAAAAGTCTTATTTGCAGAACATAATTTTCCGAGATACGCGTATTCGGGCAAACAATTATTTCACAAAAACACGGGGTCCACCCCATTCGAAATATAATTATAAGTTGAAGATTTATGCATAAGTGTGAACGCACACTCAGGAAATTATTTTTTCAATACAACATTTGCTAGGTGCAACCAAATTAATTGTTTGTATAGAGGCAATTAAATATTATTTTTTCCAAAACCAATTTTTTTTTTTTTTTTTTTTTTTTTTTTTTTTGTTACCCCAAACGTGTAAAATTTGCTTGGTGCAACTATAATATTTGCGTGGTTTTACAAAAATTGCAGTTCTGGTTATTGTAAGGAGAAAGGACACTATGCCTTAGCAACATCGGCCATGATCGCTGCTAGCGAAAAGGGAATTTTTTTTCTAGTGATAAAGTTCATAATGTATGATATTCACATAAATAAATATTTCGGTTTTTTTCACTTTTGTTTTTCGTTTTCTTTCAAATAGATTTATCGGAAACGTTTGTTCCAATTAAGCATCAATAAGTGCACTAATAATCACTGTTACTTTCCCTATTGCCACATAAATTATAAACAAACACTGAAGATGTTAATATAAAAGAAGGCAATCAGATTACCTGGCTACCTGACAAATGCCGTAACTGAGCGAAGCTGATTTTGTTGCAAAGCCAAATTATGAAATAACAGGTGGTTCCAACTAACCAAATGCTTATTCACTCCGAAGTAAATATTCATTTAACTCTATCATGATATTTATCACGTTTACGGCAAATGAACCATTGTAAAATGGCTGCGTGTACTAAATACCTGTCGATATTTTTCCACCAAGCAAATTATTATCATGGTGTCAGAAACATATATATTTACACAATAACAAAAATGGAATAATATTAGACCAAAACTTGGCCACTTCCAATGCATTTTCCGAGGCCTGATACAGGCCATCTTCCGTGCTGGAGACTGGATACAGTCAACACTGGGGCATTTGTTGAACAGCCTGAACTCCACAGTCACACTCGATGTGGTCGTCCTTAGCGTAGCCCCATCTTGCCAGATTGACCTTGGATCTGCCCACTCTTGATCTCAGTCTGTTCAGAGACTTCCATGTCAGCCATCCCTTGTCACGGCCACGTGGTAAAGTTTCAGACACTCTTTTCCAACAAGGGGGGATCGGCTTAGTATTTTTTTTTTTAATGCTTTATTTGTTCCAAGGGATCAGATTAGTCGAGTGAACTAAATATTGTTCATTGACGCCTTGAGCCACGCACAAAAATGAACAATACATCTCACGTTCCTAATCCTGAACGATAGCTGACGAACATCGGCAATGGGTTTACCTGGCGGAGGAGTTGAACTCTTGTGGCTGCCGTGAACAATGCGGTCGGCATGTGCGCAGCTAACAGACTGACCTTTGTAATCGATTCTAAAATAATCGATTATTCTATTGTTTAATTATAATTGATTTATCGATTATTTTACAACAATTCGATTATTTACAACTTTCCGCTGTTTATGCTTGAATAAACCAAAATATTTGCAGGTACCTAATAATTTCACATTCATTAAAACTATAAAATATAATTCGGAAACAAATTTTCGAGTATGTGATGTAATATACAGTGTATATTTCCTGTACATATTACGTGAATAACATGAAACTACTAAATAATTAGGCCATTTAAATAATAGGTTATCACAAATAAACACAAGTCTTTAAAACTACATACAAGATATGTTTTCGAAACAACATTTAGGGGTCCATTTTATTTGTAAAACCCATTACTCATTTTTCGAAATAGCATAAATTATTTTTAAAAAAATAAACAAAAAAAATATCGTGAGAATACTTTTAAACAAATTTATATAAATATATACTATTTGCCGTCAATTTTTATTTGGGGTTTATAACAAAGCAATATATAATTTTTACCGATTATTTAATCAATTTAAAAAAAATAATCGTAACCGATTCATTCGAATTAAAAAATTATCCAATTGTCCCCGTCACTAGCCCGTCCTTGTGACGTCAGTGGTTCCAACTTCCTCTGCACTACGACGTATCACCCCTCAGCCGCCTCGTCGTGGGACGTGCAAAGATTGTACATTACTGGAAGAGAATTACAAATTGTCGTTTCTGGTATTGGCGTGCTCTGCAATACTTGTGATGAAGGAAGGAGGAAGTTTTAGAGGATATAAAGAAGGGATGGCTCATCAGATGTCGGGGTAATCACGACCTAGTATGACACTGGCGTCAGTTTTTTACTTTTAATTTTAATGTAATATTTTTAACCTATCGATACTTGCTTTACGTGGCGACACAATTTGTGATGGATTAACTTACGCAACTAAAGTGGGGAGGGTGGATTGTGCGGGGTAAAGATGAAATTTTCAAAGATCTTCAGTAACCCATGAATTCGAAATTGTGGAAAACCAGTCATGTTATTTCACATCCCAGTATTATGACAATATTGGCTTGAGTATAATTTGAAGTATCTCATAGACGAACCTTCAAATCATATTTCTGAAGTTTTGGGCTGGTTATATATATATATATATATATATATATATATATATATATATATATATATATATATATATATATATATATATATATATATGTGTGTGCTTTCTATGCTAACTCATTGCGTTAATGACAAAAGGAAACAAAATAAATAATAATCCCAAATATAAGACAAACTAAAAAAAGAAAAAAATCTGTTTTCTTAGTTATCGTCAGTTTTATTTCGTGTTGCCTAACCAATGAATTTGGGGTATGTCTGTATAGCATAAGTGGGATTTTTTGGTTGATGAGCGAGAACGCGTTTTGGACCGTCTTGTGTGGAGTTGAGTGAAGGTGTCCTCGGAGTCTCCCTGCGACATATTTAAATTAGTTCTCAAGTAAATGTATTGGTTATCTGAAAATAAATCTTCCTCTCTGTGCATCCGCATATCGCTATTCCCGTAGGTCAACCCACCTTGATCCTCCATAAAAAAAAAAGAAACGCACTGCGGAGGGCGAAGTCATTGAGTAAAGAGATGGTATAGTCTATTCGCGGTATTTCCACACTTTTTTTAAGATCAAACCTTAGAAAAATCACCCCATGAATAAAATGCTTGGTTGTTTCCTACGCCATGTAACACAAGTGATTTATTCTCGCGTTAACATAAATAAACAACGTTATTTTCGGTTAAATTACCATTTTACTTATATGTTGTCTATAAGTTATAGTATTTCATATATAGACCTAAATATTATGAATAAAAACAGGAAGAAAATAGGTGTGTTGGTAATAATTTGTAATAAATAAATAAATAGCTGCTATGCAAAATAGTTTTACACTGAGTGCGCACGAATGCGGTGCGCTGTCCCTTTGGTGTAACTGCCTACACTGTGTTAATCTTTCTTTGCACGAGGCGGAGGAATATACTGGAAGTAGAACTTTGGCAGGGCTTCGGAAAAGTGTGAATTGATCGCTCTGGGCGCTAAAGAACGTTACAGACAGTCAATACTTGCTGATATCTGAACTGAAACAAGGCGCGACTGATCGTGCGTGCAATACAGTCTTGATTGTAGATACTGGAACTGTCAAATATCAAGTACATAGTTTTGACAGTAATCCAGTAGGTGTTAGAAAACTGCTTATAAAGGTTTCCAGAGGCTGATTTTAAGCTTGTGTTAATTTATGTGAGGTGGCGGAAGGTTAAATCCATTTTAGTTCGAAATAACAAGTGAATTTTACTTTTCCAATAATATAATATTTTCACATGACCTACACATAAATAAAGTGTTTAAACTGTTTACGTATGGTGGAATATTACACAATGTGCATACAAGTATAGGCTGTTCACGGAAAAGTGAGCACTTTTGAAGCCCTGGTTACTTTTTTCTTTTAACCACTTCATATCTTTCCGCTACTTGTTGATCTAAAGACAGATACATGAGCAATAAACACAGTGTATACATTTCATTATAACCAAAATCAAAAATCCAAGACCACAATGAAATGTGTTTATTGGTTATTATGTCCGATGAGACTGTCTCAAAAATTACTCATTTTACCGTGAACAGCCTATACATCTTAAGCAGGGATTCAAAAAATATTTGCCTTTACCGTGAATAGGCTATATATACCAGCCGCGTCAACAAACAGTATGAAGGGGCGAGATACCACACTCGGTTACAAGAAGAGAAAGCTGGTGGTAACCGCCTGTGGTTGCTCCAGACAGTGTTGTTTGGCTGGCGCGGGGGATAGAGAAAGGGGTAGCTACCCCCTCCATCCCCTTCTTAACCAACCCCTTGCGCCGTCGCCAGTCATCCGCAAGCCTTCTGGTTCAACACGCCACGCCAACCTCTCCTTTACCCCCCTACCTCCCCGGCTCTTCTCAGGCAACCGCTGTGCAAATTCAACCCCCCTTCACCCCCACGATGTAACTTCCGCCCAGCGGGAGCACAAAGAAACTCATTACTCTTCGTCTCCCGTGAGCTTTCTACCTTTCTCTCTCTCTCTCTCTCTCTCTCTGTTTCCCGTCCCTCTCACCGCGTGACGTCACTCTCCCGCTTCCGTGGCGTGCTGGGTTCACACCATGCTCTTCCCGGCTAAATTTATCGTACGCTTGAAGAAACTAGAGCTCGTTCGGCACCGAGTACTTAGCCTATTCATACCCAATGTACAAAATCGTGCATACGATGCAGAGGAAGGTTCATAGGCGGAACCAAGGGCCCGTGCCTACCCCCCTACCCATCCGTTTTTTTTTTTTTCAACAAACCGCAATTGTGTCAAGGCATCATAGGCAAGCATGAAAAACAATACAATCGACAGACTATTTTTTCATACATTAATTCATTTTATCTGCTTACATATTAAATCCTACCTTTGTTCATATACGCCGTGGAGTTTCTAAGCGCGATTGTATTGACATGTGATACTGTGTATAGGCTATTCGCGGTAAAGTGAGCACTTTTTAAGGCCCTTCCAAATTATTCCTTGTTGCCAATTTTTCACTTCCCGCCAATTTTTAATACCAACATTGTCATGTGCCTGACAAATACGCTGTATATTTTCACCACTCTAAAAAGGTAATGTCTGAGTATGCAATGAAACGTACTTGTTAGTGGCTAAAGGCTGGTGGGAGGGCCTTAAAAAGTGCTCACTTTAACGTGAACAGCCTCTAGTTGAAAAGTAATTGTAAAAAACATAAGTTTATTTTTTTTGTTGTTTAACGGTAAACAATAACGTAAGTTTATACACTTTTCACACGGACAAAATAACTTTAACAAGCTGGCTAAAGATTACAAAGATACTAAGTTAGATAATATATATTATTCTCCTTCCAGTGACCTTAAGTTACCTTACGTGGAGGCAAGAGTGTCCGGGGGTTTACTCAGGGAGAGCTGAATAAGAGATAGGATTATAAAAATACATTTAATAAACAACAACACTAATCTCATGAACACCAATTACAACAAGAATACAAGGGATAACAAGTTACTTCTTCTCACACGACGTATCCTTAATACAAATAGCAAGTAACGTCTAGACTCAATCACAATGTGCTAACTCCAGATACCACGTCGCAGCTAATCCCTATCCTTTCCAGTAATAGTAATTACAATAGGGGTTGGGGACGATGTCGCGATAGAGGCATTGGTCCCTACCAGTAATAGTAATTACAATAGGGGTTGGGGACGATGTCGCGATAGAAGCATTGGTCCCTACCACTACGCGCAATATGCTCATCCTTCAACTTCTGCTTGGTTGGCCTCGGTAACTCCTTTGCCCAGAGGAAAGTGGATGCTTGCCTCTTAAGCCTCCATCACGCACTGTTCGCACGTCGATGTCTTGCGGTCAGCTTGTATAGCCGGGCTATCTAGGGTAAGTTTATAAGACAATCCGCCCGGCTATAATATATACTGCGCTCTACCGAAAGCGTGTAACGCCTTCATGTGCCGCTACAAAATGTTTGAGATATATATTCTTATTGGTATAAATACAGGCACAAAGTATGAATAAAATTATGGACATACAAGACGTGTGCCCTCCGCCAAAACTATGTTCCTGTCGCGCAGATGGGGAAGGTTATAAATAGAGACGATGGATAATCGCAATAAAAAAAAAAATTTGAACGGACATTTTTTCTATAACGCTCTAATCAGTTCATTCTTTCATGATCGGATGAACAATATTTTGATTTGGCTCGGCTAAATTACTCCAGACGAATCACGCACGTTCTGCCTTACAGTATCAGGATCCTCATTGGGCCAGTCGCATGGGACAGTATCTTCATGCATGCCTGACAGTCAATAAGAAAGAAAAATGTCGTACGTGTGTACAGTACGTTGAATCGTACCAACAAACCCGCGAAAAACCGCCATCTCTAGATATAAGTTATGTGGTTGGCAATGCACTACATACACTGCGAGGCTCTCAAAACATACTGTAAATAAATAGGCCATTCACAATAAACTGAGCACTTCTGAAAGCCCTGCTTAAGATCTACTTGTATGTACATCGTGTATTCTTCAACCTTATGCAAAATTAGCATTGCCATGAACTTCATCACTTTATTCGTGCGTCGGTCAAGTGAAACTGTGAAATAATTAGAAACGTAATTATGTTACAAATCTGCTATTATTTACACTCCAATGCAGTAAAAACAACAGAAGACGAAATAAATAATGTATGTTATCACAAATGGTTGCCTTACACTTTTTAATCGAAGTTAAAATGCGGAACTACTTTCCCCCCATCGTGTGACCAACTTTACTGGGCGCACGTCGCTCAGTGAGCCCCTTAAAATATACGCAGGTAGGAGCAGTGACTTTTTTCAAACGTTGATTCAAGTGTTTGCTAATGGCATCTGTTTACCATACGCTTTCTTCTTTTTCAAACGTTTCGCAAATACGCATCAATTTTCTCATAGAGTGAAATTCGTGAGATAGTAAACCGAGGTGGACACAAACAACATTGTCCGAATTCGCGAAGCAACGGAACGAGGGGTTACTACGCACGAAGGGATCAAGGGCAAGCGAACAAAGGCACGTTGTACTGAATTTGGACCCAGCCAGTAACTACGGAAAAACGGCACATTGCGTATACAACACGTTTGCATTGTTTCACTGCAGAACTAAATTTAATCATCATTCGTAATACACGCGTTTCTTTACGAACAATACATAAACAGTATTGTGCGTCATTTTCCCAACTTAAACTGGACATATGCCTCTTGGGATCTCGGGTGCGAATGAGCATCCCCACCGCGTCCATACGTCCAATGAGTGCTCGTTGGGGTTCGCGTCAGGCGAACGAGATGGCCAAAGCAGTCGTTGAAACCTCGCCGTATTGCTCCCTGATGAAATTCTAGACAACTCGGGCCAATAATATGCACTGAGAGAAAATCGAACAAAATATTTGTTTGCATAAGGCCTAATATATATTTAGTTGCCCTAACAACATATATTGTTCAGCAAACAATATTAGAAAATCAACAACATTACTTTTGTACGTCTAAAATATATATATATATATTTGAATAAACAAAATCGCTATTCTAGGCCAAAAAAATTAGACGGTCAATTAAATATGTTGTTGACTAAACTGTATATCTTTGTGTGGACACTTATTTGACTGCCTTCGTTCGAAAATACAGCTCGAGAGTTTGTTTGTATTTTTGTGACAATTAGGATAATCCCCGTGTTTGTAAGTGAATCTATTGATGCTTAACAATCGTATAAACACATTAACAAAACAATGCAACAAGAAAGTGACAAGTAAAGCTGTAAAACTTGAAATATTTGTTTGCACACGTTGCCCAATATGTGCTGTACATGTGTTTAAAAGCTTTCCGGCGTCGTTAGTTTTCCGTTGGCTGAGATGACTAAGGCGCAGCGCTCGGACGCAGGTAATCTACGTGCGAAACTCGGTCTAAATTGTAACATTTGTTTATATCGGCCCAGACTGTTTAATGTTCGTGTAGCAAATAAATCTTTAGTTGCACCAGCCAGTTTGGGGGCAACCAAATGAGGGCAACAAAATAATTTGTTTTCGGCAACAAAATATTTTACTGCCCCTATACAAACAAATAATTTGGTTGCACGATACAAATCTTGTTTATTTTAAGAATTTTTTTTTTTTCTCAGTGCGGTGCATTATTCTGCCGGAGTATCACATCGTCGTGGGTGTATGTGTTAAGGCCATGCAGGGCTGCAAGTTGTCATCGAGTAGTTCAACGGTGTAAGGGGCCGCTATGGCTGAGCGGTTAGACTGCTCGCCTCCCATCAAGGCGAACCGGGCTCAATCTCCGGCAGGGTCACTCCCGGATTTTTGCTGGTTGGATAATCGTGCCGAACGATGGTGGGGTTTTCTCAACGATCTCCCGGTTTCCCCAGCCCTTGCATAACGGAGTTGTTTCATTCTCACCTCATTTCACCCTCATCAGCTCTTGAGAGCTCTCATATATATCCTTCTCTCTCTTTCTCTCTCTCTCGACGATGTCATAGCACAGCTGATACAGGTTTAGGCACTTCCATGCAAGACGTAACGATACGGTAACGGCGGATACGTAACGTAACGATATATATATATATATATATATATATATATATATATATATATATCACCTTTACAAACTGATATCCCGTGTCTATGTAATTCGAATGCGTATCGAAGCGGGGAGATCGGACACGCCGTGAGGAACTCGGCGCGCCGTAATCTCGCGCCCTCGTGAACGCAGCTCGGCGCCCGCCGCGGGCGAGGCGCGCCGCCTAACTGTTGCCACTCTCGTCGACAATTAGCGCAATATATCATCCCGCCGCGCCGCGGGGAAATTCGTACCTGCCAATGTGTCACGCGTGATTTATCGCCCGCTTGCCTGTCCTTCCCTCTTCCCCTCCGGCCGACTCAACCCTATTCGCTCCACTTCCCTCTCCCCAAGAGCGGCGTTAAACACGACTTATCTCCGGTGGCTCCTACCCCCCCCCCCCCCCCCTTAAACACGGAAAAAATGTTTCGTTGAACAGAACAAAATTTGTGTTTGGCACAATCAAATTAATTGTTTGTATAGAGGCAATGGAATAATTTGATATTTTAACCAAATAGTTTTGCTGCTCTTATTTGGCTGCCAGAAACTCCAATATTTGACTGCCACAAACTGTAATATTTGTTTAACTCTACGTACATGAGAGAGTTTTGGTTGACGGAGATTCAAATCTAGGTCGCTTACGGTCGAGTATTATGCCCTCAAGCCCCCAGCTAACATAACAATTTATGAAATACAATTTAAGTGCTCAGCAATTTACATAAATGAATATTTCAAGTTTTACAGCCTTACTTTTTCAGTTGTGTTGAAATTATTTGTTAGTAATTTTTTTTTGCCATTATTAAGCATAAGTAAATGTGCTAAATAATGCTGTCGCTTCCGAAATGCCACAAAAATTACAAGCGAACTCTGGAGCTATATTTTCGAACGAAGGCAATCAAATGAGTGGCCAAGCAAATATGTATTTCATTCAACAAGATATTTTGTCGGCAGTCGAATTTTTACTGGTCCGTCGCATAGGTTTTCTTTATTTAGACGTGTATTTTGTTTGATGAACAGAATTATGTAATTCTATTTTTTTTTTTTTTTTTTCCAGTTTTGTTTACTCAACAAAATGTTTGTTGGGGTTACTAATTATATACTTGGGAGTATATAAAAAAGTATTCTGTTGTCCGGACCACACCCAAACGTAAAAACACTCTTGGGTAGCAACTTGGAAAAGTTGTATAAAAGTTTACGTGATAAAAAATTGTAAGAGAACAACTAACTTATTGCACTGCTTACGAACTGGAAGCTGAGGTAGTCACCCTTACAATACATCCCTAGGTTAATTTTTACTTCCATCTAGCGCCTGTTACTATCATTGTAGTTTGATATTTTTAAAAGTTTTTAATGGCTTACCTTTGCGTAGTATTTTAACGTGTAAACTGATATCCCTTTCAGTGCCCTCGAAGAAAATGAAAGGAAATATTTCGCCGTATGCATAAACGCTGACATCATGAGGTGTAGCTAGAGTGTCAGTCAGACCAGGGGCAAAATTGTATTTTTAAGTAAACCTTTAACGCTTGCATATTTATATTTTTCTAAATTTGCTTTATTTTCAGATAGGACACTCCGAGGAATGTGTACAGTATACGTGACAAACTTCTTTAATTTTTAATCTCCGTAATTTTACTGCTCCTTCTCGATTGCAGACATATGGTTAAGTAACCCTTATCCTTGCACCCCACCCTCCTGACCAATCCCCTATTATCCTGCTGGTCATCCCCATAGACAATTCTTAGATACGTGCATGGCCATATTTATAGAAGATCTGTATGGAGTATAAGTACGACTCTCACTTAAAATACAAACTTTTTGTACTACTTAGGACTGTCGGGTGCGGTCCTGAACTGGAAGTCACTCTAATAGAACAGCGTGCGCATTCACAGTCAACAAGCACAACGCAGGTGGTAAAGATGAAATAGTGGGCGCCTGATTGTTATGCTACCACTAGCCACCATAGCATATGGGGTGAACGGTATTCTAGGGGCGCTTAGAACCGACTGCTGTAATTGTAACTATAGGCTGTTCAAGCTAAAGCAGACACTTTTGAGACCCCAGTTACTTTTTCTTTCGGCCATATTTTATCCACTAACCGCATTTTAAAATAAATATTGCCATGCAAGTAATAAACACAGTGCGTATATTTCACCGCACGCGGAAGTTAACGAATAAGGCTAAAAGGAAATGTATTTATTGACTTTCTTTCCAAATGAGAGGTCTTTCAAAAGTGCTCACTTTACAGTGAATAGACTAAAGGGAATCATTTACCAGTTTTCCCTAAATAAATTTTACAAACTTGCTGTGTACCTACCCAGGGCATTATCGAAATGTTGCTACGTGGTTAGAGCAGCCTAATCTTTCGGTTTATTTATTTGATTTTATTTTCGCGTAAATCAGCTGTACCTATTTTCTGGTGGGCACACTTGTCTGTAGGACAATAATACTCAGTCTTAATAAAAATAACTGTAAATCAAAACCAATATAAATATTATTTCACTTCGTTACTGCTGTTCGCAGGAACTCGTGGCAACATTTGTAAACGAGATTTTTATGAATGCCCTTTTCGACGCTGTGAGAAGTGACGGGGCAGATAATACATATAAACTGAGCCCCTATGAAGCGCACAAAATATTTAGGTTAGGTAATGTTGCTAAATTAAATTAATTAATTATGAGTGCGGAAGAGTGACGATGTAGCCTCAGATGGCAGGGCAACAAAACATTTGACGACGAGTTTTCGAAGCTGTGAAGGAAGGCACCCTTCTTCAACGAAAGGCGTCACTGAACGAGATATCGAGATAGAGTGGTAGCGGAATGCAATAGTGTGGGGAACAGAATAACTTTTAGAAAATCCCCCGGCCAGCGATAACATTCATTTTTGTCTCCCGCATACGGAAATCTACGCCTGACCTCGTCGGGAATTGATCGTTGCGGCAGGAAAATAGTGGCTTGACTGCCACAATACAGCTGCACAGTAGTTTTGTTTGGTTCTGTTGTGTTACTTACATTTAACGCCAAACACTATTCTTGTGCAAAGAGAACCGCACTTCAGTAATGAGGTTCGGGCTAATGGCTACCACAACATTAATTTTAACGCACTGTCCAATTACATGTCAAAATCTAAATTTTACTATTTTTTCATACATATAACAAAATATATCTCACCTCAATATAAATTCAAACAACTCCTATTGAAGTTTGTGCGTAATCAAGAACCAAATTTTGCTGTATGTAAAACTAGTTTGTAAAAGGGTATTTTTTTAACACATTTTTATTTATGGCTGTCCTTGAATTTTTGTAAAATAAATTTTGCTAAGGAATTCTTAACGTTATTAAGACACTGCTCTACACCTCTCCTCTTTATGTGTTTGTAAAGTGTTTCGATATTTGTCTATGTATTTCACAAATACAGAAAAATTATAATATTGGCATTTAATTATTATAAAACTGTTGAACCGGGATATGTAATTTTTTCTCTAGAAAGAGCATCACGAGTAGTAACCACGAGTTGAAATGCATTTGAGAAGCAAGTAAAACACTGTATTTTTTTATAAACACCGCCCTAAAACCTTGGCTGCCTTACATTTAAGGTAGCTTTGGTCAATCAGCTAATCAGAGCAGCCCTATTTACAAGTACACTGCAGATTGGAAACGCTACAGCACTAGGCAGCGCCCTTAAGGCACTCAGAGAGGAAGCGCTCGCTCCATTATGCAATGTCTAGGTATGGTCCATTCACAGTTACTTCCAACTTTACTGAAGACCTGCTCGAGTTCTACTTCCACGATATTCCTCCGCCTCGTGCAATCAAAGTTTAACCATGTCTACAAAATTACACCAGAGGAACAGAGTACCCTATTATTTCGCACATAGTGTAATATTATGTTTTTCATAAGAACTATTTATTACTAGGCATTACCAACACACCTATTTTTACCTGCTTTTATTAGAATTAATTATAAGTGAAATATAATTTAGGAATAGTATATAAGAAAAATTTCAATTGAATAACAAATATGATATTTTAATGTTAAAACAAGTACAAAAAGCCTGTGATCAATTATATACATAGGAAATAACTATGCACATTATAAGTAGAGCGAATTTTCAACGGTTTGATGCAAAAAAAATTGAGTTTGGCTGTGTTGGGGACACGGCCGTTTGTTTTGCTTGAATGCGTCTATGTTGACGCGCTCGGACGCCTTGATGTTTATTTTACGTTCCCGGCACCGCTTCACTCGATCATATGGGGTTTTAGGGGTTTCACTGGATTGCATATGAGGTGCTCTTTCCAACCGTATAAATTTCCTGTGTTTCTACTTGACTTTTTGACGAGTAAAGGCCGAAATTGTGTTAAATTACCTTAATGTTTTTTACATTAAACGCATACAATTTCAACGTGACCACTCTACACAAATGTTTTTATACACGCAATCGATTTATCTTGAAGAGAGCTGTCGATTGAAACTTACACGAGCGTCGTATCTTCTCCCAGTCAAAAGTTATACTACGCGGAAGTTATGAGACGCGGCGAAACAAACTCAAAATTCCCCCCCCCCCCCTTTTTTGCGCGTGATACTTCGCAGACCTCACTCAACGTAACATATTCTTTGACCCTTTAGCAATCGAATGTTGTAAATGAATTTTGAATGTAAACGATATATTCGGAACTTAAATGCCAAACTGTATCCCCCGATTTTGTTATCATCAGATTGATTGCCTGCCACTGCGGTTGCCAATTTAAAGACGTGTTCACGTAAAAAGTGCGGGGAGACCGCGAATATATTACATAAGCGAACTTCACATGTTACTGCAGGATGATCGTGTTCCTTAACAGTCAAACTCATGTTGCAAGTAGGCCGTAAGAGTGGAGTTTCCAGCTTAACCATTGGCACCTAGTAAATGTTACCAGTTGGTTCGGAGCCCACTCTAATGAGGTTTCGTCATTTTCCTTTCTGCTCACAATCGTACGATACCTGGATGGTGGCGCAGTGACGGGGGCACAAAGGTATTTTATCCCAAAAAAAAAAAACCTGTGGGTGAGGAACTTCACATAGAATTTGTATCCCAGTTTCGCCCCCAAAATTATTTTACTGCCATGATTCTTTGTACATCAATAAACCATGGAGCAACAACGCTCTTAATTTTTAAAAAATATCGGTCTGCTGCAACATAAAAAAAATCTATTTATCCTGTTAGTGTCCTTAAAATATAAAAATCCTACTCGACCACGTACAAGGCTGTCCTTATCTCTTCACACATTTAATACTAGCTTCATCAACCATACGTGCCCTTTAAATTCATTTCCTTATGTAATTGGATCCTAAATAACTAGTAATGTTATCAAGATGAAAATAATTAAGAATAATTTAGCAAAATAATTGAACTAAATTTGTGCTATATAAATTCTGGTTTGTCATAAATGTGTTTTTTCTCTCCATACCGCTAAGCTACCCTTCGCGTCAAATCTTTACAACCATTAGTAAATTTGTTAAAATAATTTCCTGCTTCAAACATTTTGGTACTATCCATGTTATATAATATTCTATAATTGTTACTATCAAAATGCATAAGTATTAGCATGTTTAAATTATTGAAATCAGTAAGGTTATTTGCAAGTTATGATTTCTGAAACAATTATGTAAATGTAGTATTATAAAAATAGTTTTGTGTAAAAATTTACGTAGACACAGTCACTTTACAACCATTTTAGTGTAGTTTTCTTAATTTCCTTTATAATTGCACTTGAAAAAGTAAAACAAACGATAGCTCCAATAAATTTGCAAGCAAATTTTTTCATTTATGTTAACTCAATTGTAAATAAAATTAGCTACAAAATTACCGAATTTTAAATATAAAAAATAGCTTACTACTTGAGCTATCGAGACAGGATTTCCAGCGTTAGTAAGTTCTCTTTCCACTCAAAAAATAATATTTAATATTTGTTACTGTAAAAATTTAAAGTCACCTATTATTGCCAAGCACATTGAGACATACAGTTCCAGTAGACGTTTCGTGTTGTTTATAAAATGGGGGAAAAAAGTGTTTACCGATAATGATTGTTGAATGAATAAGTGCACCAAAAAACAACTAGAAATTACAGCCCAGTTTGGCAATTCTAAAGACATGTGTATCAGACACAATACAAGTATTTTTGAAGTCAGGTGTATAACACACGAGTGAAAACAATATATTAAGAACACCAACAAACGATCCTATGCCATCAAACATTCAGTAAGAACAAGTATCAAATGATTCCACAGTGTGTTCTTATTTCTGTTATTGATTTATATCCTATATCATATAAAGTTTAAATTTCCATTTACATCTTGCGAAACTCACAGACTCACTACAGACTTCGTTTGACAAAATCCACTGACTGTGGCGAAAAATATTTGAGTAAAAATAATACTTTAACAATTTCCAAATATCACTAAGATATATTAAATTCAGAATGGGGGTTTCCTCTATTAAATATTCGGGAATATCTCGCTTCCTTTTCCCCGTCAATTTCCAGCCAGCATTTTTCATTTGTGGGTTTGTAGTTTCTCTGACTCGGGTCTCATTCTGACTTCTCAAACACACACACACACACACACCTTCCCACCAAAATGAGGGGACCTAATTTTGACTTTTACCACTTACTCTCAATATCGGCTCAAACCTGTTCGCTCACTAATTTCTTTTCACCACGAAACATTGCGCCTTGGATAACTTCCACCTATTCGGCTACGATGAATGTACGGTAGCATAACAGTCAGGCGCTCCTATTCGAATGATGTTATCTGTCACGTCATGCAGAGTACGCTCGGAAGTTGATTAACCGTCCAAAAACTATCAATCTCAAACGCTTTTCAATTATTCCTAGTTTCTTTTGTGTTTTGTTGCGATACATAAGATTCTGACTAACTTTACGGACGTCTGGGCAAACCCGGTTTCGTTCATGGAAGTAAAAATGTACGTAGATTAAAAAAAAAAAAAAAAAAAAAAAAAAAAACATTTTTCTATTGTTTGCTGCAAAACTGCTAATCAATTTTGAAGTTACAGTGGCTTTAAATAGAAAGATCGATCACCATTTTTTTCTGAATTGCGTTATACAACTCGCTGCTTTGGATTTTTTTAAATAGAGAAAGTTGGTATTTTATATGTATTTTACCACAAACAAGTATATTTTGTGACAGAATTTAATTAGTTTTAGCTGTAGAGTATGCGACGATTTACTGACTGTTTTTTCCAGTTTGCCAACCACATTTAACAGTGTTGAAACACGGCATCTTTCAGTAGTAAACCTGTACAAACATAGGATTTACTTTTGGTGAATATAATTAAATTAAAAGTATGACTTCTAAGACCTTCTCACCAAAGGCTGTCGTAAAAACAATTATTGACAGCAGTTATTTAATTACGAATTTCGAATTCATTTACTCATAACTTTGGAAGAAGCATGAATATTTCAGAAAGCAACAGGTATATAAATATTTTACCACAACTAAATATAACCATTGTCCGACGATTCTTAGCTATTCCTGTGTTGATAGCATGAAGCTTTCCGTGAGTGATAAAAATTAAATACTGAAATTAGTTGGGCTATCTTCTCCGCACAAGAGCAACTTACTAGCAAGTTATCAAGAACTGGACGGGTTGTCATGGTAGTAAGCTTAACGTGAATCTAATTTTAGTTTTTTTTTTTTTTTTTTAGTACGTTATCCAATGTCTATACACGTCTTCGCCACTAATGTTCGTTGATTACGCTAATGAGCATAATTACACAGAGAAACGTGTTCGTCTATCTCCTTGCCAAGCGACGCCCTTCAGCAGTTGCATGCGGATATGGCACGAACGAGCATGCTGTAGTTGGGTAACCACGAAGGATACGCCCCTCGAGTGTGCTGCAACTACACTCTAAAAATAGTTTCTGGTAAACTTCCTAAACTGAATTGGAAGTATATATCGTATGGGAATTGTATGTATGTACGTATGAATGTATGCATATATATGTGTGTGTGTTTATACATAGTATGGAACTAATACCACACATCTGGCTTAAAATATGAATTGCTTAGCGTTATTACACAAAGTTGGGAAGTTTCCTACTCATTTGGATATGTATATGATATATATATATATATATATATATATCGTATGGCCATACTATAATAATACCACACATCTGGCTACAAATGAGGAATGTTTAGCGTCGCTACTATACGAAGTTGGGGAGTTTCCTACGCATATGACTGTTTCCTCAGCAAATGTAGGAACGCTAGTAGTAGTACAAAAATAGCGGCTCTGGCACACATGGCGTCTGGCGGTGGAGCCATATTGCCTAATTAGCATATTACCTGTTGTCAGGCTGTGGACCCCAGGAGCGAGGATTTAATTTTTTTTCTCTCTCTCTTTTTCCCGTCCAAAACGTTCGATTTCGCGTACAAAAAAAAAAGTAATTTTTTCCCCTTTTTCCAGCAGAATGTCCCAAAGTTCCCTCCCGCCGCCGGCGGCCATCTCGGCAGCCAGTTACAGAAAGTGCATTTACTCAATTTAGCGCATTGTGGCTGAGGTTTGCACAATGTGGCGGAATCAGTCGGAAATTGAGAAATTCCTGCCAAATTGAGAAGTCATTTCCGGCGGCCATCTGGGTATCGCCGACCTATGTCTGCCCAGGACAATTGAGGGCAGCGGATGATGTCGACCATTTTGGCAGTCAGCGCCTTGCCGGCGGCGGTGGGGCATCAAGGTGTCGCAAACGATAGGATCTTGTGTAACACACAGCAGCATCATTAAGTCTGGGAGTGTGTATGCATAACACTTATAAGCATAGTTGGCTATCATTTCCGAACAGTTTAAGTTATAATTGTCAAATTCATAACATAAGCATCCACCCCTACTAGGAGAAGGGTCGCAGGGTCAAATATGCCCCATGTCAGGGTATGAAAATAGTTGGGCGTAATTTCCGAGCCGTTTTAGTTAGGGTTGTCAAATTCATAACTTATGCATCCGCCCCGACTAGGAGAAGTCTCGTGGGGTAAAATATGCCCCGTGTCATCTTATAAGTATAATTAGCTGTAATTTCCTAACCATTTAAGTTACAGTTGTCCAATTCATTACATAGGCATCAACAACGACTAGGAGAAGGGATGATGGGGTCAAGTATTCATTATGTCAGTGTATAAGCATAGGTGGGTGTAATGTCTGAACCGTTTGAGTTATAGTAGGCAAAATCAGAATATAGACATCATCCACAACTAGGAGAGGAGTCGTGGGGTCAAGTATGCCCCATGCCAACTTATAAGCATAAATGCCTGTAATTTCCGAACCATTATAGTCGCCAAATTCATAACATAGACATCAACCACGACAGGATAGATGGCTTCAAGTTACGAAACAACTACAATGAAATCATAAATAATGCATTACCCCCCTCCCCCCGGATGGCGAGAAGGGATATGCTAAGATATATCGGCCTGCATGTCACACCTTTCTTACTCACCACTATCTCTCCTTTCCCCTCGGTGTCACCGCTTGGCCACACTCACACACTTCCTTGTGCACTCCTTCCCTCTGTATTACAACCAGCGACACCCACTCACCCTCGTGACTGCCTACATCACCCCTAACAACACCATCCTCACATACGCTCGCCACTGTCCGGCCAGCGACTCACTGTGCGCCAAACCCCGAGCACCCATGTAACAGAGAGAGCAGACACCCTTTCCGACCATCGTGCACTCATGTTTACCATCTGCAAGTGATCAAGTACGACCTATATCTACGTCCTTGTATCCCCTGAACGACGACAGGTGAACCTGAATATCCTATTTGGTATACACGTACACTGCCTCCTCCAGAGGCATTTTAGACATTATAAATACAAATTATACTCACATACCATGTGACTGACCGATGCCCTCGTCATTCGACCATGACGAAGGCCACATCACCACTGACCATCCACGAGGGTCCGCACGAAGAAGCCACCCCATCACCAGGCAACCATCTTGGCTGTAAAATGCATAGTTGGCTGTAAGTTCCGAACTACATAAGATATAGTTGTCAAATGCATAACATAGACATCATCTAGGTTTGTTCTACTTACTAACATGCTACTACTACAAGTTGTCCTAGGCGAGCACCATCTTGAAGCCCCACTGACCACAAAACATACAGGGACCTTCAATGTGTGTACTTACTTCAATACAGTCAGTCAGTACTACCGGCAGTGCACTCATGAGCGATGTACCATAACATCTATGTATGTAATGAGATGTCACTTGCTATGAATACACAGTCATTGATAGACAGCCGAGTCCCCACACATACAATAATGCGTGCTAGAATGATAAGCTTCATATTACGAAACTAATTATCCCCTACCTTAACTGGTGTAGCAGTGAATTTTTATGCGAACTCGCTGGAAGAGGAGACCACAATGACCGGTCCTGTCTTTCTGTACACGATAGATAGCGACCAAGTACTGCATCCCCACCACCTCCCCCTTGTCATTGTACTTACCGGTTAACTATTGAAAGAACCAATGCAAGTACCCTGAACCATCCTTGAGGTATCGCAGGTTCGATTCCTGCAAAGACTCATTGCTCTGAGTGCTTTCTCATTTCGTCTGTAAGAGTGCATGAAAGGAAAAAAATTCCTGCCAACCCATATGATCGTATTGCACAAGGGAATGGCATTCGACAAAAGCCATGTAATCCCATCACTAATACAAATTTACTGGTTGGCCGAGCTGCCCAAGGCACCTGATATAAGCTCTAGTTCTAGGAAAAGTGGAGCATGATTTCGAATCCCCGCACCTGACACATTTAATTTTTAATTTTTTTGTTTCTGTACTCTATACGAATAAATATTGTATTGTAGGTCTGATTCCCTATTAGAGCACATGCAGACATTCGTCGGTACCACTGCTCATGAAAAGACTAGCATGACTGTCATACTCTGTTTCCATCCTGCACTCAAGTACTGAAGCAGGTAATAATAATAATAACTGGGGGGGTTCAGGGAGGAGTCACCCTGATCTGAAATATGAGCCAGACACACACACTCTCACACTCTGTGACAACCGAGTAAGGAGGTATCGCAACACACATACCACACTCTATGTACCCTGCTCTTAGATGATTCAGAACAGATGTTTTGCCTTAAAGCATGTGGGTTTTTCAGAAGAAGACCTGCAGGATGCGAGCACATATCATCGTTGTGAACTCGCTGGAAGCAATGATTGCCCTGCCTTTCCGTACACAATACATTACCGATTACATGTTTGCCAGCAGACAATCACTCGTTGGAGGGAAGCAAGGCCTCGCTACCATCCATGCACAGTAGATACCGACCAAGTAATACATCTCCACCACCTCCCCATGTAAACGCAATTGCCGTTATGTTATTGAAAGGAAACAATGAATTCCTGAACTAAACTCGAGGTATCGCAGTTTCGATTCTCGTAGAGAGTGGTAATACAAGTCTACATAAAAACCGCCAAGTCTACAACAGTGTTAGCAATTACAGTCATCAGTCCCCGACCTACACTCGTGTACCAAGCCCATCACTCATACCACATACACAAAACCACGAAGGCAACTACCTTTAGACTACTACTACTAACATGTGATATGTGTGGCGCAACATTCAGTAGAGGATATACTCTCCAGGGTCACAATGGTACGTGTAAATGTAATGCACCTTTGCTTGGCACCAGGCAGCATGCATTGTCGCACGACAATGGTAACGTTCCTGCTGATCCGCCATGTAATCTATCGTCCGTTCGAGCACCCATAACATTATGTGGGCCTGCATGGTGTTCCAAACCAGCATTCGAAGGATGAACTACGAGTGGTGCAGAGCATGAATCAGACGGACTGTCAGGAGGTGTAAATATTAGACCTGCAATGCTGACATGTGAAGTGGAAACCGAATATACTTACCATGAGCAATACAATAGTTTTGAGTATAGGGTTGGCCAGCTCAGTTGTCATCTCGACTTCGACGAGTGAACATCGGCTGTGGATAACGTGCTCTTATACATCGATGGAACAGGAAAGTTATTAATATCGCTTCTGTAAAAAGGTATTTTCTAAAAAAAAAATCTACAGACAGCATGAAGCTGGGTGGTTTCATAATGTGGGTCGTATTATGTTAGGATGTGAAAAGTGCAAATCCGAATTTGGTCGTCGAATTAACTTGAAAATACATCATGCATCATGTAAGGGCCGCGCTGCACCACCACCTGACAAGCAATATCAGAGCGCAGGTTGTATTATGTTCGTATGTGAAAAGTGTAAATCTCAAATTAGTCGTCGAAGAGACTTAAAATGACATCTTGCATCGTATAAGGGCCATGCTGCACTAGTTGTCAAGCGTTGTCTGAAGATATTACCAGCTCAATGTAAGGGTTCAACTGAGAGAGCAGCTCTTTGGCCCCACCACGACACCCATGCAAGTATTGTAACAAGATGTTTACATACGATGCAAGGATACACACACAAGATTCATGTAACAAGAGCACCATATGTGCGTCATATCAATGCGATAAGTGTCGAAGAATGTACGTACGTGTTGACTCTTTAAAAAGACATTTGAAACTGTGTAAGTCACAATCAAATGTTTAAATAGACATTTAGAACTTTAAAACAGAAAGGATACTGGGACTGATGATGATGATGATGATGATGAACAACCTCAAAGTTATTCTGCATCTCCGAAGCCTAATATTAATGGTGTCTTCCTGATGGACCCTACAATTAGTAAATCATCTCGAGCTTAGAACGAGTGGGTACTATTTGCTTAACGAATAGGCAAATACCGATTTCCCTCACATCACTACACCATAGTTTCATCTCTGGCCAGCAACAAGTAGGTATGAAGTACTGCAATGGCACTGCACAGATATGCACAAAGTTCATGTAAGAAGAGCACCATCTGCATGTCATATCAATGTGATAATTGTCAAAGATTATATGTGCGCGTTGACGATTTAAAACGACATTTGAAACTGTGTATGTCACAAACAACGGTTTAAATAGATCTTTAAAACATTGTAACAGAAAGAATACGCAGACTGCCGATAATGATGTTGCTCTCAAGCTGATGGTACCCTCATCAGGGTACCATGGCAATGTGGTATAAAACAGGTTGGAATAGGCCGGTCAGCTCAGTCGCTGTTTAGACCTCGAAGAGAGAGTACACCGGTTGCGGGCAACATGTTCGTATTCGAAGATGGAACAGGAAAGTTATTTGAGCTGCTACTGTAAGAAGGAATTTTCTACAATAACCAGCTGCAGAGAACATGGCGTCAGTTGTCATCAATAAAATCCCGACCGTACTATGTTAGCATGTGAACAGTGTAAATCGCAGTTCGTCCGATATGGTGACTTGAGATGGCATCTTGCAACCTGTAATGTTCACCCTTCACCACCTGTCAGGCGAATGTTAGCAAATAACACATACAGGTTCATCTACAAATGTCAAAGCTAGTTCTTTGCTCCTGCCAAGACATCCATGCAACTATTGTGACAAGACATTTATAAGGGGATATGATGTAAGAAACACTGAGATAGTACTTGTGTGAGGGATGCCATTCGCAGAGCATATCAATGTGATAAGTGTCCACAAAGGTATGTACATTACCGCGATTTAAGTAGTCATTTGAATATCTGTAAAGGAGAGACCACTGATAAACCACCTAAAGATTATTCACCACCCATGAAGCTTAATGATAATGACTTTTCCTGAAGCGATCTGCATTAAGGGGACTCTTGAAAGATTTGGTTGCACCGAATATGTCTATTACACCACACAATGTTTGCTATTTCCTGACAAGTATGAGCCCTAATATAATAAACCAACTTATCCATGAAGTACAAAATGGTCCAGTCAAATATAATATGTGACTGGACCATAGCTACACATAACCAGAGACTCACAACAATGACTATTGTACCAGAACCTTCAAGTCTTTGGCTGTAGCTGTGTCGCATCCATCTGCAGCAGAATATGCAACTGCTGATAGTATACACAATATATGTCAAGTGAAATAAGAAATGTTGGCAAAGGGTTCGGGTTGGAACCTGGCTTCGGTAAATGCTCTAGACTTGAGAACTAATGGGAACAGTTCAATTTTCAAATCGACGCATACCGATTTTCCACACTACCAAAAAGAAGATAACAACATAGCATCATCTTCAGCCATTAGAAGGAGAGGTATAAATTTCTCCATCAACAGTCATTCACACACAGTTGCTAAACTGACTTGTACGACATCTGTACTGTAAGGAGTCATCCATGAGGGGGCAGCATCGAGGAGTCATCCGTGAGGAGTCAGCACTACATAGTAGCAGTACATGTGTGTTTGTGTTCATACATATGCTTGAAGAGGTTACAATTGAGTACAACTGCATGTGAAACTTCCCCGATCGATCATCAATTATGTGGCAAATAATGCAGTTACTGTGACAAGTTCTTCAGTAAAAGTTGCAATGCTCGTCATCACGAACAGAGCGTCTGTACAAAGGCGCCAATCTCTATAATACACACATGTGATATATGTGGTGCACAATTTGGTTGATGTGATAATCTAAAGCGACACACTGGTATGTGTATGTGTATCGTACCTTTGCTTGACACAAGAAGGCATGTCATGACTAGTCTTCCTGCTGATTCGACATGTACACCCATACCATTACATGGACCTGCATGGCGCTCCAAACTGGTGTGTGAAGAAGGAACTACGAGTGTTGCAGAGCATGAAACATACAGATCATCCATAGTTATGATCAACACCCCTGCACAGCTAACGTGTAAAGTGAAAAACAATGAAGATGCTACTCAGGATGTTGAGAACGACACTGTGATTTCCAAGTTTGCTGAGGACGATAATGTGATCGCCAAGTCCGCTGAGAACGATAATGTGCAAAGTAAAAGTATGTTGCTGAGATCTATTCAGCGTGGAAGAAGAACATAGATGCAGTCATGTGTCGTAACCCTTATGTGAAGAGTGACGCGAAGTCTGACTACTTGGAAGACCCCAATTACCTAGTTGACAGACTGCGATAGTTGGTTTCATTGCAGAGAGGTGGGTACCTGGCTGTCATCGGAGAGATAAATTCTATTATTGACAAACTCAGAGCAGGAGGCTTTATTGAATGATGTATATATATATATGTGTGTGTGAATATGCATGTGTGCGATCTGGTTATGTATAGAATAGATATAAACATCAACAAAATATATTTGTTTGTTTTCCTTGTCTGTACTTCCTACTGTCTAAGAAATGCACCTACTGCTGTATGGTAGCTCTCCGGACAGCTATAACAGTATGTCATCATCATCATCATCATGTACACCATATTACATGAGAAGTGTTTTGGCATGGCTATGGAACAAACCACTGCTGATGTAACAAATGATACACTCTCACGTTTGTCAGAGCTCGGATGAGCCAGAGAGCTCGTGTGACTGTGTATTTACCCTCATTTAATGCACATACAAAAATCCTTATGTAACATGGGTAACACACGCCTACAAGTATGCAAAAAAAAAAACATTTTTTGTCAGGTGTAGGATTCGATCCTACGCTCCCCACACAGGGAAAATGAGCTTAAACTCACCACCTTAGACCTCTTGGCTAAACTGGCAATCTGTATTAGTAAGGCGAGCTTATTGAATGTTATACTATGTGTGTGATGATGTGGGTGCTGCCTAATTAGAGCGATGGTATGGTTGAATATGATACAATACATGATGTACTCATATTTTATGTTGGAGGAGGCTGGCATCGTCGGAACAGAAGTAATGGCTGAATGTTCATCGAAGCACAGATGTACGCCATGTACAGAGAGCATTAAAATCTCGGTATAAGATGAAATGCAAGTGCATGTCATGCCTGAATGCGCTACTGTGGTCTTTGACCCCAGACACTCAGTGGTGGGGTGGTGGTGGTGGTGCGGAATAGAGTATGTCTACGAAGGCTCGGTGCTTGGGTAAAGTATGACTCTGTGTATAATTACGGATATGGAAGGCCATGGGCTCGGTACACGAGTGTGCAAAGACTGCCTCTAATTTCATGCAATGAAGGTTCGGTGTTCAGGCTCGGTACACAGGTATGGGTAGGTCCATGAAGACAGAGTATGACTAACTCTAAGTAAGTGTAAGATGGTGTATGACCGCTGTTAATTAGAGGCACGGTACACATACACACACACACAAGTGCATCAACTCGTGAATTTGAAAGGTAATCAGGTGGTGGACCAATGGCGTAGGTAGCTGAAGGCCACAGCCACCATTTTGGACCAGAACATCCTGTTCTGCCAATCTGGTCTGCCATCTTGGAAGTCGCACTCTCTAGCAAAATGGTGGCTGGTGGTGGGTGGCCAGTACTCAGACAAAGTTTATTTGCAAAATGGCGGTCAGTAGTGGGCGGCCATGGTGGTAGCTAGTACACCGTTGAATGTAATTGTGTTGTAAGTCTAAATGCCGAATCTCAGAAGTCGCAATGTCTAACAAAACGGCGGCTCGTGGCTGGCGACAATGTTGGAGGCCAGTATACCGAGGTGGTGGTCGGGATGCATTGTTTGTTTCCTTTGAATAGTATAACGATAAGCACATTGTCAAGGAGAGGTGGTGGTAGGGATGCAGTACTTGGTCAGTATCTACCGTGCACAGAGAGGTGGGACTGTCATTGCGGTCTCCGCTTACAGTGGGGTCATGTCGACGACGAGATGCGCTCACTATATATGGGTATTCACTGCTACACCAGTTAAGGTATAAATAAACCTCGCCTCTCTATGGTATTAACAGTTCATGGTGTTTTGTGTGTGTATGTGTGTTGCGATACCTCCTGCCTAGGTTCGTGTCTTTGGTTGTCACAGTGGGTGTGTGTGTGGCTCATATTACAGATCAGGGTGACCACTCCCTGAACCCCCCTTTTATTATTATTATTATTACCTGCCTCAGTACGTGAGTGCAAGTCGTCAAGACAGAGAATGACTGTCATGCTGGTCTCTTCATGGGCAGTGGTACCGGCGAATGTATGCATGTGTCGGGTGCAGGGATTCAAACCCATACTCCACTTTTACTGGAACCAGAATTTAATTCAGGCGCCTTGAGCCGCTCAATCAACCTGTCAATTTGTATTATTGATGGGATTACATGGCTTATGTAGAATGCCATTCCCTTGTGCAATACGAACGTACGGGTTGGAAGGTATTTTCTTTCCTCTCGTGCACTCTTACGGATGACATGAGAAAGCACTCAGAGCGATGCATCTATGCCGGAATCAAACCTGCGATAGCTCAAGTATGGTTCAGGGCAGATGCATTGGTTCCTTTCAATAGTATACCGGCAAGTACAATGACAAGGGGGAGGTCGTGGGGATGTAGTACTTGGTCACTATCTATTGTGCACTGAAATGCAGAACCGATCATTGTGGTATCAGCTTCTAGCGAGGTCGCATCGACGACGAAGACGACGACGACGAGATGCACTCGTAGCCTATAAGTATTCACTGCTACACCAGTTAAGGTAGGGAATAATTAGTTTCGTAATAGGAAGCTTATCTTTCTAGCAAACGTTGTTGTATGTCTGGAGGCACAGCTGTCTATCGATGACTGTGTATTTATTGCGAGTGACATCTCATTACATACATACATACAAGTTTTGGTACATCGCTCACAAGTGCACTGCCAGTAGTACTGGCCGACTGTATTGAAGTAAGTACACACATTGAAGGTCCCTGTATGTTTGGTTGTCAGTGGGGCTTCAAGATGGGGCTCGCCTAGGACAACTTGTAGTAGTAGCATGTTAGTAAGTAGAACAAACCTAGGTGATGTCTATGTTATGCATTTGGTAACTATATCTTATGTAATTCGGAACTTACAGCCAACTATGCATTTGACAGCCAAGATGGTTGCCTGGTGATGGGGTGGCTTCTTCGTGCGGACCCTCGTGGATGGTCAGTGGTGATGTGGCCTTCGTCACAGTCGGATGACGAGGGCATCGGTCAATCACATGGTGTGTGAGTAGAATTTGTATTTATAATGTCTAACATGCCGCTGAAGGAGGCAGTGTATTTGTATGCCAAATAGGATATTCAGGCTCCCCTGTCGCCATGCAGGGGACACAGAGACTTAGACATAGGTCGTACTTGATCACATGCTGATGGTAACCCTGAGCGCACGATGGTCGGAGATTGTGTCTGCTCTCTATGTTGCATAAGTGCTCTTGGTTCGGCGCACAGCGAGTCGCTGGTCGGGAGGTGGCGAGCGTACGTGAGGATGGTGTGGTCAGGGGTAACGTAGGCAGGCGCGAGGGTGAGTGGAGGGTCGCTGGTCGAGATGCCGAGGGATATGCGCGAGGAAGTGTGTGTGTGTGTGTGTGTATGGCCAGGCGGTGGCACCGAGGGTACAGGAGAGACAGAGGTGAGTAAGAATGGGGAGACATGCAGGCCGACATACGTCGGCACATCCCTTCGAGCCATCGGGGTGTTATGCATGTTTTTATGATATTTTGGTAGTTGTATCTCAAATGCTTCGTAACTTACAGCCGTCTATCCTGTCGTGGATGATGTCAATATTCTGATTTTGCCAACTATAACTCAAACGGTTCAGACATTACGCCCACCTATGCTTATACACTGACATATTGGATACTTGACCCCCCATCCCTTCTCCTAGTCTTGGTTGATGCCTATGTTATGAATTTGACAACTATGACTTAAACTTTTCGGAAATTATAGCCAACCATACTTATAAGTGTTATGCACACACACAGGCTGCTCTGTGTTACACGAGATCCGATCGTTCGTGACGCCTTGCTGCCCCACCGCCGCCGCCAGCGAAGAGCTGGCCTCCAAAATGGTCTACATCCTCTGCTGGTCGTCAATTGTCCTGGGTAGACATCGGTCGGCGATACCAAGATGGCCGCCGGGAATGACTTCTCAATTTGGCAGTAATTTCACAATTCCCGACAGATTCCACCATATTGTGCAAACCTCAGCCACGATGCACTAAATTGAGCAAATTCACTTTCTGGAACTGGCTGTCAATATGGCCGCCGGTGGCGGGAGGAAATTCGGAACCTTCTGGGGGGAAAAGGGGGGGTTTAAAATGTTTTTGTACGCGAAATCGGACGTTTTGGACGGGAAAAATGTAAAAGAGGGAAATTCTCGCTCGTGGGGTCCACAGACCGACAACAGCTAACATGCTAATTAGGCTCCACCGCTCCACTGCCAGACGCCAGGTGTTTCAAATCCGCTATTTTTATGCTACTGCTATCGTGAATACATGATAAATAACTTTACCATTCGCGCTTTCTCACTCTACACATACACTCATGTAGCAAATTTGCGAATAATTTCTTACGGTGTAAGAATGATATGCAGCGTGTTACTAGATGACTCTCGCCTAATCCGTGTAAGGTCACAATTACATGGATCCGAAACCACAAGCTTTTTTCTTTTTTCTTTTTTTAAATTGCGAAAGCAACGCTGAGTGTTAATTAGCTAGACACCATTTGTATTCTGCATGATGTGCATCTGTGGTCGATTCCTACGCGCAACCTCTAACACTATGCGTCTCATGTTTCCAGCACTAGGCGTTCCAGACCCCACTTTTAAACTAGCTGTTGTCACAAATCTGACCAAGAATTTCAGACACATGTTAAAAGGATACAATCAATTTTTTTTTTTTTTCACGAGAAGTACGAGTACATATACTACAGTAGTTTTAGAACTATCTTCACGCTGATAGTTGTAACTTCCTTGGATGCAGCTGTTCTTCATTCCCTCCCTAAAGCATTTGCAAACGAAACTGTGTTTGATCTCTTCTCTAGTCTCAAGCGCGTGACCTTATATATTTTCATTCCTGCCGGAACATTCAGGTGATTTTTGTCGCGGTGCCAGACGTCTTATTAACGGGAAATATTTCCCTTGTTTCTTTCACGCAAAATACTCACATAGAGGAAGGTAACGAATTATGGGGAAATACGGAGGTTGTGGAATCATGTCTTATTTCTTCCAGTATGTGATGCAATGTGCAGAGTATCTACGTAACTTCTTCAGCAGACGCTGTTGTTGCAACACGACATAGTGGATGTACTCTATTGGCGGTTTCCTCACACTTTTTTAATAAGACCTTTGGAAAATTACCTCGAGTATGGCGTGTTTAGTTATTTCCTGAAAATGCCACGTATCACGAGTGTTTTAAACCTCTGTTAAAATAAAAGTAACTTATTTTTCGTTAGATCGAAGTTCTACCTCTATGTTTTATTCACGAATTATTACATTTAATTTGTAATAAATATGAATGAAAGCAGCGAGAAAACATGTGGGTTGGTTAGCGCCTAGTAAGACATAGTTCTCATGCGAAATATTTTTACAGTTAGAGCCTAAACGCAGTGAGCACTGGTAATCAGACCTGGTCTTGGGCAGTCCCTGCACATGGGTGTGATGTGTGAAGTAACCGTGAATGTGTTAGCACTGAGTGTGTTGTTGAATACGTTAACAACTAGTTTTACTCGCGCGAGAAAGTTTCGCAGGTAAGTTTTCTGTACATTGTTAGGATCAGTGTTTTGTGAGCTATTTACAAAACTACGTTATCGAGTAGGGCATATATTCAAACCCCTGAAAATGGGATTACACTACACGTTTGTTCATTTGTGTGGCAGTTCATGATGTGCTCATAGAATGTAGGCCCCACTTTGGGCAGACATGACGGAATACTTCATCCATGTGGTATTCCATGGGTAAACTGCAATTTTTCCCTATGTGCCATGCGAGATGTTTATTCAAATTGTAAATAAGGAAGAGCGGTGTGTTATGTCGGACATTCGTTTCAGGGCCATCAGCAGCCTCTGATACGTGGCTGCCTTTCGACATTTTGCCACCACCAAACAAGATACGAAAGACATATCGACGGGGCCAACCCAAGTGTTTATCACAGATCCTGATGTCTTCCTCAAATAAGAAAAACACAGAGGTCTCTATGAACGGGAAAGACACTAAGAGAAAGAACAGGATTCTTGCGAAGAACTGTGGCAAACCGACTGAGGAGTCAAAGCTGAGAAAGATTTCCAAGAGATCACAGTCACATTTGTGTTTAGAGAGTCATCGAATTCAAAAATTTTAAATGGGTTAAGTGTATCCAGTGCAAGATGTGGGCTCATATTGAATCTGCAGAGTGAGGAAAAGACGAGTATTTTTGAACACACACACAGATATATATATATATATCTGTGTGTGTGTTCAAAAATACTCGTCTTTTCCTCACTCTGCAGATTGTATGTGTGTGTATATATATATATATATATATATATATATTATATATATATATATATATATATATATATATATATATATATATATATATATATATATATATATATATATATACACACACACACACACATACACACACGGGCGCGCGCGGAATATCACAGGGGTTATAGAATGCTAAAATGAAAATGCATGTACCAACTAACTTGAATGACATAAACTAATTTCAGTGATATATGTTATCATATCTCAATTTCTGTAATCATCCTCGAATTAATTTCATATAATACGTTATCTGTTCTAGCAAGAATTTATTATTAGAACCAGTTTTGTACTAAAGATTACTAACAGAGATATTTTCATGTCAAATAAATTTAGTTTCCGGTTGTTTGTAGTGTAGGACCTTGAAATTTAAAAATTAATTTAACAAAAATAATTGATGGTCTTAAATTCTCTGTACCTAAGTATAGGTAACGAGGGCACTGAGTATACGGGTGATGTTTTCAGCCAATTATGACGCAAAATTTGAAATGTATGCCTTAACTAGATTTTATTAAAATTGTGGACATGTAATATTGGTTCAGCGACACCATAGTTGATACAAAACAAGGAGGGTTGAAGGGATGACGTGTACAGAAAGGTCAGAGAGGAAGGTAGTTTCGTGAGACTTATTTTTTCAAAGAAAAAAGACAAAATTTCAAGTAATGATGACATACTAAAAAAAAAAAAATTGTATTTTGAAAGAGTTTAGTGGTTCCAAATACACAATGGTGCCAGTCAAAAAATATTATATGACCGACATTTGGGAAATATGAGATGATCCAAAACCCATCCTACTTATTTCTTCGTTGTTCAAACCTCTTGTATATGCGAGAAAAGATTTTTCACATTGTTAAAAACCATATTTATTAAGTTTCCCTCAGTATAGTTCTTGGTACGTTACGATATTTTATAACATGTAGTTTAGATGAACTACAAATTCGGTATGATATATCGAACAAAAGATATTAATCGGAAATGACATCTGAAAACAGGAAATACGGCAACGGAAAAAAGGTGGTAATGCACGGAGCAACAGAAATGCAAGGAAATAATTTAACGCACCTAACGTCAAAATATTATGCTCCGTAATTTAGTCCAGAAATTTAGTTATACCTGTGTACAATAAATAATATGTGCTAAAGAAGACGACAGAAAGGAAATATTACAGGAATTATTAATATGTAGCTAATATTATCGAACCAAGTATTTCTTGAAACTCTATATTATCAATTCATGAATCCCGCGATATTCGATATGCTGAAATTAATTTTATCGCTTTTTTTTTTGCATCTTATTTTTTTTTGCAAGTAGTTTCACTACATATTGTATTTACCATATATAAATACTATCGAAATATTCAGGGGTAATGCATTTGCCACACAAATTACTCCACGAAATTGAGTGAAGTTAAAAATAAACTTGAGAATCGACAATCCGCTTATGCAAGTTATGGATACTAAATTTGTTACGCTCGGCTTAGAAACATCAAAAAAATATTTCAGACAGCACACACGTAGGAAGAAAGAACAAACACAAACTTGGACAGCAATAGTGATTTCAATTCTTTTTATAAGAAGTTTGTTATTTAATAAAATAAAAAAATAAAAAATTGAAAATTTTAAGAGAAAAATATGTGCAGTGCTTCCAGAAACTCGAGTTTAAGCACGTGATCTTGACTGGTCGTAAAAGCTTATTTTCTTCTTCGACGATAAATTTATTGGGTAGTTATGGATGTTAATACTCTCGCTGTTGAAAACACTGCTGTAAAAGGAATTCACTTTACGACGGGGGTTTATAGAAAAAGTTGGTAGTTGGTAACATCTCGAGAAGCGGATGGCTGAGACAGCTTTCAAGGTCACGCCACTTTCTTCGAGTGTTATTGAAAACCGTACTTTTAGTTCGCAGTTATTCTGCCAAAGGCTGATAGTTCAGAAACTGAATTTCGAAAACGTAGCTGGGGGAAGAGAAAAAGTAAAATTGTAAGGCGCTAAATAATTTTATTAACGAGTAACGTGGCATAAGTCATATAGGAATTAAAAATCTACATCAAAGCCCTCGCGCATAAAGTTGTTAGGTTATCCAACCATAGACATTCTGATGGTACTTAAGACCTGAAATGCTGAACAGAAAGTTCAAGACTCAAAAATGCGTACGTACACCTCGCAGTTTTTAATGTGTGAAGGTAGTAGAAAGGAACACTCATTTTCTCAGAAACACGTTTAAGTTGCGTTTTCAAGCCTCGATCGGTGAATTGATACATGCAGACATTTCCGATAAAATCGTACTCAAAACTTTAAACAGAAGCATTTGTTTCCTTTTTGAAGCAAATATAAACAACCTAATGAATACAAAAATTTTGCAAAATTAATTTTTGGTAGCGCAAATCTAGTGTTTTGTACGATATTATAAAATAAATTAAAACATTCTTATAGAAGTAACAGATAATGTGAGTAATTTAACACTTTTTTTTACCAACATGTTTTTTATGCACGAAAATTTTAAAGGTTTTAAGTTTGCATCGCTTGATGAAGTAGACTTTTCAGCAGCCGCTGCTTTTAATGGGGGTTAATTTCTTTGGCAAGCAATACAAATAAACGCGTATTTCAAGAATTTATTCCGTCTTCGAATAACCACGTAAACTTTGCTGGTCCCTCTTTATTCGATACTAACAACCCATCTTATTTATGCCCCTATATTAACTTTCTATGTGATTAACGTACACCGAAATTGTCTTCGTTCAGCCATTTTTTGTTCTCATTTCACGCGCCGAGTTAAGTACCTACAGAATGTTCCCGGTAATGTGAGATATTTTGAAATCAACCTTTGAAAAAACAATCACAATCATAGTCTGTTTGCTGTTTCAATGCTGTTATAGCACTGTAAGATTGAACCTGCCTTTGTATCAGTGCAGTTTACATAGACATCGACAATCATAGTCTGTTTGCTGTTTCAATGCTGTTATAGCACTGTAAGATTGAACCTGCCTTTGTATCAGTGCAGTTTACATAGACATCGACAATCATAGTCTGTTTGCTGTTTCAATGCTGTTATAGCACTGTAAGATTGAACCTGCCTTTGTATCAGTGCAGTTTACATAGACATCGACAATCATAGTCTGTTTGCTGTTTCAATGCTGTTATAGCACTGTAAGATTGAACCTGCCTTTGTATCAGTGCAGTTTACATAGACATCGACAATCATAGTCTGTTTGCTATTTCAATGCTGTTAGAGCACTGAAAGATTGAACCTGCCTTTGTATCAGTGCAGTTTACATAGACATCGACAATCATAGTCTGTTTGCTATTTCAATGCTGTTAGAGCACTGAAAGATTGAACCTGCCTTTGTATCAGTGCAGTTTACATAGACATCGACAATCATAGTCTGTTTGCTGTTTCAATGCTGTTATAGCACTGTAAGATTGAACCTGCCTTTGTATCAGTGCAGTTTACATAGACATCGACAATCATAGTCTGTTTGCTGTTTCAATGCTGTTATAGCACTGTAAGATTGAACCTGCCTTTGTATCAGTGCAGTTTACATAGACATCGACAATCATAGTCTGTTTGCTATTTCAATGCTGTTATAGCACTGAAAGATTGAACCTGCCTTTGTATCAGTGCAGTTTACATAGACATCGACAATCATAGTCTGTTTGCTGTTTCAATGCTGTTATAGCACTGTAAGATTGAACCTGCCTTTGTATCAGTGCAGTTTACATAGACATCGACAATCATAGTCTGTTTGCTGTTTCAATGCTGTTATAGCACTGTAAGATTGAACCTGCCTTTGTATCAGTGCAGTTTACATAGACATCGACAATCATAGTCTGTTTGCTATTTCAATGCTGTTAGAGCACTGAAAGATTGAACCTGCCTTTGTATCAGTGCAGTTTACATAGACATCGACAATCATAGTCTGTTTGCTATTTCAATGCTGTTAGAGCACTGAAAGATTGAACCTGCCTTTGTATCAGTGCAGTTTACATAGACATCGAGTTGTAGGCATATCAGCGTACAATTTGTGAAAAGCATGACGCAGACTTTGAGACAGCAAGGGTAGATCCAGCGTGAAAATTGTGTACATTAAACAGTTAATTTATTTTTAAAAGTTATTTGTAAAGTAAGTAATAGTTATTAATATTTATTTGTTCGAATTCTTGTAATCTGTTAAAAAGCTGCATAGATAATAAATATTCACCAAAAAGTATTATTCCCTTTAAGATGTGTAAATATGGTTAGAATTCTACTATATATTTTAAAGGCAAAATTTGTTTATGTAGTTGTCCAGACAAAGTTAAGACGAGTGGAATTATGTGTTTTGCGACAGCCACTATCATAGCATTTAATATAGTTGCACAGCTTGGATATATGCTTAACACTGGCTTGTATGCTTTCATTTGAGCTGACAGCGAAAGAAGTAACGTACTGTGGTTCTAAAACTCGTTGTTCCATTTGGGAAAGTAATGTGAGTGAGTGTGAGTGGGGCGGCTCTTAGCATCGAGGTCTTGAGAGCAAATAAGGGTGAAGCGAGGTGAGTACAGAGCAGCGCCGGAATGAAAGGGCGGGGGGAAACGGGAGATTCCCGAGAAAACCCGCCGACGAGCGCCGTGGTCCGGCGCGAGTCCCAAATGGTACCCAACCGGGAATCGAACCCGTTTCGCCAGGGTGGGAGACAAGGGGAACCACGCATAACTTAGAACAGTCATAACTTAGATTTCTTGAAAAAAATTCCACACAAGTTAGAACTATCATAACTTAGGACTGCCATAAATTATAAATTTATAACATAGAACTGTCGTAACTTAGAAAATCACAACTTACATGAGTTGTAACTTGAAAAGTCATAACTTAGAAACACACAACTTAGAACCACATAACTTATAATCGTCGTAACTTAGAAAAACATAACTTAGAACTGTCATAACTTAGAAACGTAAACTTAGAAACACACAACGCAGTCACATGAATTAGAAACATTATAACTTAGAAAACCATAACTTGGAACTATCGTAACTTAGAAACACACAACTTAGAACTACCATAACTTAGAAACAGACAACATAGAACCACATAACTTAGAAACATCATAACTTAGAACTATCAGAACTTATAATATTCACAACTTAGAAACACACAACTTAGAATTGTCCTATATTAGAAATACATAACTTAGAAAATTCTAACGTACGTGATTCTAAGTTATGTGTTTCCTAGTTAGCTATTTCTAAGTTATGACAGCACCCCAAACGTACAAAACTGAAACAGTCGCCTATACCGCGGGGCGGGGGGGGGGGGCACGCTGGCGTAATGGCCAGATGCGGCGAGCAGTCTGGCTCCCCCGCGGTATACGCGACTGTTTCACTTCTGTACACTTGAGCGCTCTGTGACGTCGGGTCCACGTGCACAAGCCCGCGGACTTTGCCGGGGCCAACCCAGCTGCGGCGGCATCCTGAAGTAATTTTCCTGCGCAGCGGAGTGTACCTCAGATAATAATGGTCGCCGAGTGGGCTGGGTGAAAATAAGGGCGGCGAGTAGTGTACAGGGTGTGTAGAGGGCGGAGGGAGGGAGGGGGGGTTATGAAATATGGATGTGGCATGTTCGGAGGTAATTGCATGTGAGTGTGCGTATCTGCTACATGTAGCGAAAAAAAAAAAAAAGGAAGAGAAAGAGAAATAAAGAACGGCGACAGAGAGAGAGAAAGAGAGGAGAGAAAAGAGCCATTGCTTCTGTTCGTGGAGGTAACAGCTGTCATAATTGCGCAGGGCACGAAGATGATGATGGTTGCTCGGGTTGGAGTGGGAGGAGGAGGGGGGGTGGTAGGTTCACGTGACCTGTTATCCCTGTTATTTGTGCGCTCCCGGGAGCATGCGCCGAAACGTTCCGCCCGCCGGCGACAGCAGGGCGCGTTCCGTCTTTGCACTCTACTATGGGGGGGGGGGGGGTGGACGATTCTTCTCGTTCTTTCTCTACGTTCGCGTGTGTTCTAGCGTGGGCCTAGAGCGCGCGTCGCCCGACTCGCGGCCTCCTTCATTCCTCAGCGTAATCAGCGGCTTGATAGATGGCTTCCTGCGGGTAGGACACGATGATTGAGAGCGATGGGGGGCGGAAGGGGGGGGGAGGTGCAAGAGAGATGATCGCTGTTTTCACAAGTCTTATAGGAAAAAATCCATAAAGAGAAACCAGGCCGCAGCCGAATGTACGTACAGTTCTTCATTTTCAAACCGTCGCGGCTTCCTTCTAGAACGTTTCGATTATGTTTCAGGAGGGCAAAGTAACTTGACGGATCAAAAACACGTTTGGTTACTTAGCGACCTGACGAAGAGTAGGCCTATAGGCTATTCATGGTAAAATGAGCACTTTTGAAAACCCTGCTTAAGATCTACTTGTATGTACACTGCATATTCTTATAACATATGTACAAACAACATTGGCATGGGCCTCATCACTTTATTCATGCGTCGGTCAAGTGAATCGGTAAAATTATCATAAAAGTAAATATTTAACAAATTTGCTCATTTTTACACTTCTGTGTGTTGATATAACCGGAAAGCGGAAGAAATAATTTAAGTTGTTAGAAATGGTTATTTAACACTTTTTATCCGACGTTAAGATACGGAACTACTTCTCATCCATAGTTACCGACTTTACTGCGCGCATGTCACTCAATATGTTTGTTAAAATATATGCAGGTAGGTCTAGTGAATTTTTTCTAAGGTTGATTTCAGAAGTGCTCTCTTCATCGTGAACAGCCTTTAGTAACACGAACTGTCTACAAAGTCATCGATCCTGCACTGTTATAAATTTCCGTATATTTACGGAGTGTTTTACGGAAATATACGGTGTACATACGAAGAGCGGAGTTAAGTACGTAAATACAAAATACGGAAAGTCTCCGTATTCCCTTTGGCTTCGAGTTACGGGGACGAACAATGCCGATTCTACACGAAGCTTATTTTGGCACTGTAACAAGAAAGTTATCGTTTCTGCGGCAGTCAAGGATATCCAAGCGACTATGACCTATTATTTCGTACATTAAAAAATAGCACCAGGCGTCTGTAACATCTGACAACACTAAAATTACACTAAATTTAATGCAAACTGAATTTTTACTTTTGTCTTTTGAATACAAATACAACAGTTATACTGCACTTTGTAAGTGAGAGTTGTAGGTGGAAATTAGAGTCGTGGAATGGTAATTTTCGACTCGGGTTCAAACCTCGCTTAAGTACAAAAAAAATTTTCACATTTTTAATATCATTTTTATACACGGTAGAGCACCCGCAAAACGAAAATTAAAGACATTTTCATTATCTCTTTATTTTAAACGGAAAGTACAGAAAACTAACTTGGAAATTAACGCAGAAGTTCCGTGAAATTTACGGAAAGTCCGTTTCTGAAAATCGATGTGTCCGTGATTTTATGGAGAGTTTACGGACACTTCTGGATAAATTTTTTTCCAGCACTTTTCCATAAAATGAAGGAAATATTTTTTTAACAGTGTGGATGGAAGCATTGGGGATGCCTTTTTCCATCTGTTTCGCCCCTTGCCATTCCAGTCAAAAGCTGGTACATTTCCTTGACGCATAACTTGGCAATAGCTTCTAGAAATTATTTTCCTCTTCTGTAACTTTTCGTTTGGTAGTATTTGTCTGCTTATCGATTGTATATAAATTAAATAAAAATTAATTTCCAAAGAACGAATGTGTAGATTTTCTCTAAACGTGCAATTTGTAAATACAGACACACAGTAATGAAATAATGTAGACCGTATAAAAGTTACGAGCTACGTCTGGAAACTTGAACTAGTGACTCAGAAATGACGTAATTGTTTTCAATAACTGCATGATTATTAAAAAATTTTGTACATTGTTCGTTTGTGATTGTCCCTGAATTTTTGTTAAAAGCATGGCTTAAAAATTAAACAAGGCCAAAACTTTTCAGCATCTATTAAGGTATTGTTTGTTTCATTTATGTGTGTCCAGAACGCTAAATTCACGATTTGACAAGCGATTAATCAAGATCGACGGAACCTTTTTTTTTTTTTTTTTTTTTTTTTTTACATTGAATTGTGTGATTTCTGGGCAAGCTGAAAGTTGTTAACTGCAAAAATAAAGAACGTCTAGCTATCCAACACCCGGTGGCATCTGCCTGGGCCGTGGGAAGAAGCGCAATCGTGGGATTCGTAATCGCGCTGGATCCGTGAGTTGGTGCCCGCCCTTCGTGACACCGATGTGAATAAATTGACAGGACCCGCCGGGCATCTCCTCCCCCCCCCCCCCCACCTTCCACCTTCCAAAATCCTTTTGCCCCACTCCACACGCAGAAGAACGCGAACGTGTCTGAATTTTCGCGGTAATGAGCTAATTAACGAGCGCCCTCTAACTAGTCCCCCCCCCCCTTCTTCGCCTCCAACTGACTCACTATCCCACTCCAATATGCGGGCCCGCGAGATCAGACAGCCTTTCGCGCCCGGGAGTTGCTCCCATCGTCGGGTCAGCTGTTATCTTCCGGAAAGAAGGGGGAGGGGGTGGAGACCTGGAATAAATACTTCCGCTGCCTGGAAATCCGCGCAGCGAAATAAAAAATTATAATAAAGGCCACGAAGCCGGGAAGGGTGATCACGAAATGATGCTAATTAGCGGGATAAATCTCTCCGAATAGCGCGAGTTACTGTCCCTGGGTAGTGAGGGGGTTGGGGGAGGGGGGAGCTAAAGGCGTTCCCCCAATCAAACGCCCATCTGCCATTAACCTCCTAACACCGCTACGCCGGCGAGGAAAATAAATTCCGGCGAGCTTCTGTTTCGATAAGCCCCCCCACCCCCCTGACAAATCACCCACTCACCCAATTCCGCACCCCAAACCACGACCACCTCATTTTCCTCGGGTCCGACGTGCACTGGGGCCGCGGTGGCTCAGCGGTTAGACTGCTCGCCTCCCGCCAAGGCGAACCGGGTTCGATTCCCGGTTTTCTCGCGAGTGGGAATCGTTCCGGACGATGCCCGCTGGTCGGTGGGTTTTCTCGGGTATCTCCCGTCCCCCCCTTTTTTCATTACGGCGCTGCTCCATACTCGACTCGCTTGGCCCTCATCGGCTCTCAAGACACCAGCCGTCCAAATCTCTTCGCTCGCTCACTTCAACGAGCACTGCCATGCATTTTGTAAAAGTAACGTATCTATGTGCAAAGGCTGTTCACGGTAAGGTGAGCACTTTTGAAAGCCCTGCTTAGGATCTACTTGTATACAAGTTGTGTATTCCTCCATCTTATGTAAAATTAACATTGCTATGGGCCTCACCACTTTAATTATGCGTCGGTCAAATGAAACAGTGGAATTATTAAAAAAAAGTAAATACTTTACAAATCTGCTCATTTTTACACTTCGATGCATAGAAGATAAACAGAAAGTGAAGGAAATAATTTTAAGTTATCAAACATGTTCACCTAGCAACTATTTATTCGACGTTAACATATGGAACTACTTTCCATCCACCGTTACCAACTTTACTAAGCGAATGTCACTCAATGCACCCACTGAAATTTATGCATGCAGGGGGAATTAACTTTTTTCCAAGGTTCATCTCTAAAGTGCTCACTTTATCGTGAACAGCCTTTACCTATCTACTTCGTGGCAAAACTACGGTTTAGTGGTTGGTGTGTGAAATCAGGAAGGAACCTGCAAACACAAACACGCGCATATCTCGTCAAGAGTTCACATTCCATCCCTGATTTTTACAAGTCCTCCAGGATTCCATTTTTTAAACAGTGAGAGCAAGTCGTAGAGGTACGGAAAGCAGACACGGCTTGATGTACGAGGTGAGTGCGCTCGGTTAACGAAACGCATACGTCAAAGTTTGCAATTACAATCGAGGTGGCACTGCAGCTGCAAGGGCGTGCAACAGTTAAAAAAGAGGTCGGCGTGGTTGGGTGGAGAGGGGGGGGATGAAATAGCGAGATCGCTTATCACGGCCGTCGAGAAGAATAAACGAGGGGAGAAGCCCCGTTGAATTATGAGGTAGCGTGATTACTTATCTCAATGAGGAGAAAAATAAATGGGGTGGCTGGGCGACTGGGGGAGGGGTGGGGAATGATGCTTCGTGATTACTTATCGCGAAGGCGCGTAGGAACCGTTGTTGCAGTGTAACATGGCGATAATTCAAATTGTGCTTTTGCATTTAATTACCATAAAAAAAAACCGCTGCACACATTGTAAGGCTTCGTTCTGGTACAAAAAAATCTCACACATTATCAACGATGTAATCAAAATAATGTCGAGGTAGGACTTAATATATAGTGCTGTACTTAACGAATGAGTTTTGGTGTAATCACTTAGGTCTGTAACAAATGGCGTATCTTTGTCGAGCTCTTTTTTTTTTTTTTTTTACCTAGCAAGTATAAAGGCAACAAATGCTTGCCACAAAATATTTAAATGTTTATAATTACAGCTCCTAGTATTTCGCCAATTCATTCGGCGTGAGGGTAGACTTCGAGTACTAATTATATTTGTAGACTGTTCACGGTAAACTGAGCACATTTAAAAGCCCCGCTTAAGATCTACTTGTGTGCGTGTTGTGTATTATTCCGCCTTATGTAAAATTAACACGGCCATGGACTTCGTCACTTTATTCATGCATCAGTCAAGTGAAGCTTTGGAATTGTCAGAAAATCAATTATTTTACAAATCTTCTAATTCTTGCACTTAGATGCATTATAAAAACAGAAAGCGAAATAAATAATTTAAGTTATTACAGATGTTTGCCTAAGACTTTTAATTCGACGTTAAAGAATGGAACTACTTCCCCGCCATCGTTGCCAACTTTATTGAGCGCATGCCACTCGGTCCGTCCTTTAAAATATGTGCAGGTAGAAATAGTGATTTTTTTTAAGGTTGGTTTAGAAAATGCTCGCTTTATTGCGAGCAGCTTTAAGGGTTGGGTTATCGTTGCAAGATTGTCCAGGAAATCGTTCTTCGCTTAGTGGGCTGAAACCCTTCCGTTCCCCTACTTATACACAAAGTATGTATCTATATACCCATCTATGTATTCTTAATACATTCAGACCCAAGTGTCCAAGTGTACGCAATTGTGTACATTACGCATTTGTCTGTAGCTGCAAACGGCGACGCTCAATGACCAATGATCTCACATGTGGGATCTGATCTCGGTCATAACTGGTTCACATAACTGTAGCCGAACATGTAGCTCAAATGTCATTTACTGTGACAACGACTGTGACAAGCGCTGTGTCAACTTATATACAGTACGTTGATGATTGCAACATCTGAGACCGCAGATGAAAGCGGTTCCGAAAGGGTTAAGGCGCCGCCAGTCGTAGGAAGTTGGACTTAACGCCTCGTCGACAGCGAGGTCGTTTAGAGGGATTGGGGAAAGGAATGGAAAGGAATCGGCCATGGCCTTTGTTAGAGACCCATCCCAGCACTCGCCTGGAGCGATTTCGTTAAACCATGGATAACCGAAATCAGGGTGGCCTGACCGGGAATCGAACTTGGGTCCTCCCGAATGCGAGTCCAGTGAGTAACCACTGCGCCACCTCGTCATTTGGATCTCATTGTAAGAGGTTGTGTGTATTATAATTTTTAAAAATCCATATAATACTCCACTGCATCCTTTTATTTTCAGGACTTTATTGAAGGTCGATCATTTGTCGCCAATTCGTAAATTTGGCTAACCGAACATATACGGAACTACTTTCCATCCATCGTTACCAACTTTACTGGGTGCATGTCACTCACGATGTTTGTTAAAATATATGCAGGTAGGGTTTGGTGAATTTTTTCTAAGGTTGATTTCAAAAAATGCTCACTTTATCTTGAACAGCCTTTAGCCCCCTGTTTAAGATATTTATTCATCTGTAAAATAGTGTTTTAAACTATAGCGACAGTGCTGTATCTTTTGTGAGCAGAATGCTGTATTGGATCCTTACAGCCACCACTTAAAATTCTAACGAATCAGAACACACCAAGCTTGCTTGTGCAATTTGACATCCACGTCTCAATGCTTCCTTAAGTCGGGATGTGACCTTGGGGCGTAATTTTTTTTTCGCTATGGAGGCTGCTACTGCAGAATCAGCAAACATACGATGCTATTTAGAGTCAGCATAGGTATGTGAAGTGTAAGCTGATGCCATTTGTACAATCCATTCATGGTTACTTAGCACTTTCCTGAAACTCTGCCAAAGTTCTAATTCCAGCATATTTCTCCGCCTCGTGCAAACTAAGGTTAAAAAATGTCAAGAGAATTACACCAAAGGAAAACTCACCATATTCGTGCACACTCAGTTGCTATAATATTTTGTATGAGAACTAATTATCACTAGGCGCTACCAACACACATGTTTTCTAGTTATTTTTTATAAATATTTATTATAGATTAAATGTTATAATTTATAATTAATATATTGGTAGAACATAAATCTAACGAAATATAAGATACTTTTAAGTTCATAGAGGTATAAAACGCTTGCGATACGTGACATATTTAGTAGACAGCTTAACACGTCATAAATGCGGTGATTTTCCAAAGGTCAGATTCAAAAAGTGTGAAGAAACCACGAATAGACTATACAGGCTATTCGCGGTAAAGTGAGCACTTTTTAAGGCCCTTCCAGTAGGCAATAACCACTAATAAATATATTTTATATGGCATCTTCAGGCGCAAAATTTTGGGAGCGGTGCAATGTACGCACTATGTTTATTGGCCACATTACAATGTTTATATTAGAAAGTGGCGGAAAGATGGAAACTAGCTCAAATAAAAAATGTAGCAGGGCCTTGAAAAGTGCTCACTTTACCCAGAATAGACTATAATTGCATGTGAGTTACAGTAAATGAATCATCCCTGTTATAGCCGCACAGTCCTAGCAAACCTAGTTCGACCTGCCCCTCCCCTCCCCCTACCTTCACCGACTAACAAGGTTTAGATTTCCGCATGACGTGTAACCAATATTCCAGCGTGTGGGAAATGAGGCGGCCGGTTCCGTCGACCTGCGGGTGTTCTCGGATGACTCCCGTCTCCTTTGCTGCTCGATCTCTACGTCACGCCACCGCCAAACTCTGCGTTTTGAACGCCGCCCGAATCTCCCATTCTACGCAAACCAACCTGCACAGTGAAGAATGCTCATAGAGATCATTTTTGCTCAACGTAAAGTATCGACTTTTTTTTTTTTTCAGATCCTTTCTAATTTATATTTTCAGGCGTTGGAAGTAAGAAAAGTTTTTGGTGAGTTCTGTGCCTAAGCCGAAGTAGCACTTTTTCGTTGGTATTACGTATGAGTGATATTTCGGGGAAAAAAAATTCCAAGACAAGAGACAGTATAAATCACTGTAGGGTCATCCAACTTTTTGTATTGGCTGACAAATGTTCTGGTCCGTGTTAACTGTATGCTCACGAATCACGTAGGTTCAGTGACGTAGTTACGGAATCCTCCGAGTGGCTCGGCCTAAATGCGGAAACGACACCAGCAGCCAATGGAGGCATGACAACAGCCGAGGTGCATATACAGTATTGAAGTCTACTGCGTGCTCCGATTTTTTTTCGCGAAAAATCGTAGGCCCTACCTATGAGCTGTGCTTAAGATATGTGTTCGTCGGTAGTGATAAGGACCACTTATGACCTTGAGAAAAACACAGTTTTGCTAATCAGATACCCCACAGTGGAGATGATTGAGCATCTTACAATGCAGTGTATGTTGCCCGCCAAAAATAACCTTCCATTTTATTAAACTTGTACACAGTCGTGTACACTGGGAGAGAATAGTTACGCTGTCTGTTCTGCGGGGTAACCAACGACTTTAATTTATTAGAAAACCGAGCTTAGAAATACTGACGTAAATGTGACTTAGATGAAGGGAAGGACGGTCAGTTTTAAGAAATCCAGAAAATATGAATGCGCTGTAAAAAAAAATTTTTGTATTTTTTACTGAGAAATTCTTTGTAATTTTACAAATGCTTGTAACAGTACAAAGATGTTTCTTGTAAAACTACTCGTTTGTTTAGACTACAAGGTCCGCGTTTGTAATAGACATTAGGAAATGTTTGTACTGTACTAACCCGTATCCACGAGCTCCAGGAAAAAGGCGGACACTTAACAACGCAAAACCGTATATAGCTGTTTGTGCAAGAACTATTGGTGATGTAAAGTGTATCTGCGTGCAAAAAGAAATATATTGCAAGTTTGAATTACGTAAAACACTTAAAACCACTGAAATACTGATAATAAAATGAGAATTTCAATAAAACGTGATCGTATTATTCATTATTTGTTGATGCTTCGTAGCTACGCAGAGCTCTTAAATCGGCTCTTAATACTCCGTTGTTAAGAGCAGTCCCAAAGGTTTTAACTCCACAACAGAACTCTTATAACTAAGTACATGTAACTATTTTACTTAACCGCATTAACAACTATAGTAATTTGTATGTACTTGTTCGTCAATTTTAAGTAAAAATAAGCGTTGGTAAGCCAAGTTCTCTTGTGGTTAAGGCGCGGTCTAGTATTACAATTGGTGTGAGTTCTAATCCCTGTGCTGGCGAGGTCTTTTTTTTTTTTGTAAATTTTATATATATATATATATATATATATATATATATATAAGTTGTTCTTTGTTACTAATTCATCACATTTGTTTTTAGAAGAAAAATTAATTTTATGTACACTTCTCAATAATGACTGTTGTAATATACAAGGCTATTATTTGTAATATTACAAAGAAATGTTTTGCAGATTTTACAAGAAATCTCTTTATAGTTTTACAAAAGGATTTTCTTGGCAACTGGGTTTCCAAAGATTTTTCTTGTAAAAGTACAAAAAAAATTTCTAGTGTGTGATCACTGGTTTTTTTTTTTTTTTTTTTTTTTTTTTTTAACAAAATAATTGTACTTCATTTATTCCACACTGAAATGCCCTGTTATTCTCATTGCGGTGCTACTATTAATTAACTATAAATATACTGATTTTCTTCTGTTTGAAACAGTCGATTCCTTTTGACTCGAGACGTTAGCAGTTTTCCTGTTTGTTTACATTCCGGATGCAGCAGTTTCAATATGCATTCAGTAAATATTAACTGATTCCGAATCGAAGTGACCAGACTCTTATGCCGCTAAATCCAGCCGCACAAGACAGCGAAATGTTGTCACTTGCCAGAGACATGTTGGGACGCCGTTCGCCAGTTTGTAGGGACCTGCGAAATGCGCGTTATTTTGTAGCTGTAGACTAAACTCCAAGGCATTGTATGCTTGCTTGTCTTCCGCCGTTGGCCGAAAACTTGTGTAGGACTCCCCACCGACGTTTTCAGCCAGCAGTTCCTGCTCAGCGGTTGAACAACCACTCTACAGTGGAGAGAACACGCGGGTTAACAACGCCGCGCAGTTTGCAGTAGCCAATGAAAATACGAATTGTTCTTAAGTATGTAATAAACACAATGTGCACATTCCACCGCACTCGGAAGTTATACAGGCACACAAATGAGAAAATACGTGGGAATGGATATCTAACGTTTCTAATATACTCAGATGTTCACTTCATCGGCACACAAAAACAGTGATGATGTCCACTGCAGTGTTAATTTCGCGCATGGGCGTGGGATGGCACAAAATCATGAACAAAACTTTAAAAAAATTCTCAAATAATTGAGAATAGCCTGGACGACCGTGTAAACAGTAGGTAATGAATTTTTAACTATTTATCGTGTTTTGGATTTAAATATATTTTTTGTTTTGCAAAAATCCGAGGAAAGTATTTTAAAAATCCGGCACAAAATACGTAAAAACTCCACTTTCCCAGGACTGAGTATATTGTTCATATGTAGCTGTCATAGAATGTCGACATATGGTGCCGAATTTTCAGGCTTATAAATCCCTTTCGGACTACAATGTTTCGGTTGGAATTCCCAGGCAAGTGATTGATACAGGTATTTTTTAAAAATAAAAGTATGCGTCAGCATAGCGTGGAAACCTTCCACCGAATAGATTGCCAGTGAACGAGACAAGAAGAACAAGGGCCAAGGGTTAAATGTTACAGCTGTATTGAAACCCAGGATAAAAGAGAACCCGACCATACAGGAAAAATTTCCGCAAACACAGAGTTATAAATATGCGGATAAACTAAAGGATTTTTTCTACAGCATGAATGAGAATACTCTTGTGAGACGAATTTAGTACGGTGTCAAGTGATTATTATGCTTGACGAGATTACTTCTAACCTCGGAGATCTGTTAGTAAGGGAGAAATACACATTGAAACTACAAAGCTGGATTAATCTCGCTGAAAAATACGTAAACCCACCTAAATTGCTGTGTTGCTAATATATTTTATTAATTTTCCAACGTTCATCGATCAAAATGTTTCCTTTCTGAGTTACTTCACGTTTACAATCGTGAAAATTTGTGTTGTAAATTATTCGTAGTTTCATGAAACAGATTCGAATGCAGAATGTAAGAGAATTCCTTCGTTAAGGAAGAATTGCTCTGTATGATGGTATTTTAGATAATTTATACATTTTTAGGCTTTTTTTGCCTAAGAATTTATGTTAAGGGGATCCAATACTCATTTCTAAACTGTGGGCTTTAGAATCTCTTTAATTACATTTTGAATTGTGTAAAATTCCAAACCCGAAAATTCTGTAAAAGCCAGCCAGGAAGATACATAAATAAACGACTTCAGCATAACTAACGTTGCAAAATTTGTAAGCACATAATTATTATTCGTAATTGCAATTATGTTTTTCGGTAATTTTCGATACATTGTTTTTTTTAACATTCTTTAATTATTATTATTTTTTTTTAGAGTCACCGTGGTAATATGGAGGGAAAAAAATATGCATTGCATCCCATGATCTTTTCTGGTAATTTTTGTGAAATACTTTAATTCCGAAGGTGCTTCACAGTTTGCAGAACAAGTAAGGGGACTGTTGACAAAAATAAGAGAAACGTGATACATGCCAGAGGAATAGAGATAGACAGATAAATATGTCTTTCAGCATGACATCAGCAGTGACTGTGTGTATAAGGAAACATCTTAAAAGTATTTTATATAGCTTATAACGAATTCTACGGTGTATCATACACACAGAGAAACAAAAATTAGAGACGTTATAACAGCTTTATTTTTTTTTTAAGTAATCAAAAACAAGTGCACTTCATGGAATGGCATTACCTAATTTAAAAAAAACTAAACGGCGTTTATAAACCATCGGCGTCAGTGAGCAAGTATGTTCCTTAAGCACCGTCCAGGTCATGTGAAGCCTACATTTAACCTACTTGAAACCTTGTATTTCCTAATACAGAACTTGTCACACTTAACCATGGCAAAACCTGTTCGCTACGCAGAGAGTTATTCGTGTAGCAGATTAATTGCTAAGATATGATGCAGGTGCGCATTTTCCTCCGCTCGCTGAGAAACTGACAAGGCAGCTACTTGCGAGTTATGTGCCGAACCATAATATTATACTCTTTCTTATTTTTACGTGAAGAGGTTGATCAGGGGCTTGATCTGTCGGGTGAATAACTGGGAAGGCCAGAACAAATTAAATAACCGCTCTGAAATATGCCTGAAATGAGGACAGAAAATAACGTGGGATATAAACTCCCGTGGGTAGAGACCAGAAAAATTCGCGAGTTCAATTGCCCGCGGGCTAGACTCTACAGTTTTGTGTACAGATATGCCGATATCCACTGTGCATTGGTTGTCAGCTTTCGCAGTGGAAGGCGACGATTGGGCCAGCGTTCTCCAGAAGGTGTCAAACACCGTGTGGACCAACGGCTAAAATCATATAAACATACGTGTTTTGAATTCTAGTTTGTTCCAAAATGAATCCGCGAAGATTTCAGGTCTCTCTACCTATAAAATGTTCACGGTAAAGTGAGCACTTTTGAAAGACCTCCTTAAGAGCTATTTGTATGCACATTTTGTATCGTTCCGCCATATGTAAAATTAATATAGCCATTCGTGGGCCTGGTCACTTTATTCATGTATAAGTCAAGTAAAACTGTGAAATTATTATAAAAGTTAATATTTTACAATTTCCTTAATTTTTGCTCTTATATGCATTTAAAATGAACGCGTATTCATAAATGATTTCTTAACACTTTAAATCCAAAATATGGAACTACTTTCTCTCTGATATTGACAACTTTACAAAGCGCATGTCTGTTATAGTGACCGTTAAGAAACGTGCAGGTAGGGGCAGGTAGATTTAAAAAGTGCTCCATTTACCGTCGAAAGCTTTAGAAATGCTATCGGAAGGGATCTAAACCACAGAGTACTTGACCCATTCAGTCAAAAATAAATAGATAATTTTAGGCTTTGCAACAAACAAATCTTTTGTTCGGAAATGTAGGGATATTCAAGCGACCCTTTGTCTTAAATCGGGACGTATTTGGTTCTTTCCTAGATACGTAATGTATCACAAACTCCTTATACATGTGTTCTCATATATGTATCATATTTTAGGTTAAATTGAATTTTTATTTATATATTATATATAAATCGTAATATTTCAATAATACAATTAATATGAACGAAAATAATGAGAAAATAACACCTGTTAAGAAATAGTTCTTATGTGATCTATTATTACACTGAGTGCGCAAGAAAGAGGTGTGGTTTCCTAGACTTGGGTGAAGCTTCGTTTGCACGAGGCGGAGGAATATCCTGGAAGTAGAACTTTATCAGGGATTCAGAAAAGTGTGAAGTAACCATGCATGGAGTGTAGTGCGACCTCTTCGCTGTAGACTGGTTGCTCAATCATTCAGCCTTTAACTGTAGGGTTAAAGTGTCCTTGGCACGTGCCGCACATGTTATCAGTCAATAGCAGAAGTCATACCAGCATGCACGAAGCCTGCCTGGGAGTTTAATCTGCGGTCACAAAATAACGCGAATTACACAGGCCCTACTCGTTAGTTACGAGTAAATGTATTCATTATAAAAAGCGGAATAAGTAATTTATTCCGTGTCAAGCTAAAACATTTTCGACACTCCTATACCGCAATATGTGTAGAAAAACGGATAAATTCGAGTTTTTGGTACTGTTCCCCATTTTTTTTTTAAATATCTGTGACTGTGTTGCGTTAAGAGTCCACCTTAAAGGTGGGATTAAGATCTCTGTTGGAATCATTCCTTGTTCATTCACGTTCGTGTAAAAAAATATTTTTTTAAATCCCAATGAAAGCTACATTTCTACGGCTATGAAGGTTTGCAAATTTACTAAGTTTATTGAAAAAAGCAAAAATGGTACAATTTTTTCCCCATACAGCTCTGGTAGATTTACTAAAATTTATTTTTAGGAAAAGTCATATGCAACGACGCTCAAAATTTGCATATTTTATCGTGGTATGCAGAACAGTTTTCATTCAATGTGTGCGTTAAACGCTACCGTTTCAGTTAACTGATAAATGTGTTATAAAACACATCAGTTTTCCAAATTCTTACGCCGTAACAGACTTGTTTGGGAACTTCCAAGTATAGTATAATCTCAAAGCGCCTTGCGCTATTTTCGAAGTTTGAAGGACAAAAACAAGTGTACAATAAAGGTGATCGTGGCGCACACCTATCCCAACGCTTTTGCATGTTGTGTAGGGTAGTGATGCGTCCAGGCTTTCGTCATGCTGTATCAAAGCTACTAAAGGCTGTTCACGATAAAGTGAGCACTTTTGAGCTCAACCTTGGGAAAAAGTCACTGCCCCCTGCCTGCATATATTTTAACGGGCAAACTGAGTGACGTGCGGCCAGTAAAGTTGGTAACGGAGAATGGAAAGTAGTTCCATATCTTAACGTAGAATAAAAAGTGTCACGTAACCATTTGTAATAACTTCAAATATTTCTTTAATTTTTTTTTTCATTTTAATGCACCAAAGGTTAAAAATGAGCAGATTTGCGAAATATTTACGTTTGTAATCATTTTACAGTTTCACTTGACCGACGCATGAATAGAGTGATGAGGCCCACGGTAATGTTAATTTTTACATAGAGCGGAATAATACACACTGTGCATGCAAGTAGATCTTACGCAGGGCTTTCAAACGTGCTAGTTTTACCGTGAACAGCCGATATAAGTGGTGAACCTACGATTTTATGGAGGGAAAATTGGCTGCAAATATCAGTGCAGTGCTCAGCAAGTAGGGACACCTGCCCTTCACGGAAATAATTCCAGGCAGGTTGAACAACAATATCCTAAGGTTGAAGTAAAGCAACTGCCTATGGAGCACTGCGCCTGGCAGTACAATGTGGAGAATTCGTAAAAAAATTAGTGCAGACACCATCAAATTTGTCAGAGTAAGTGCGATTTATGCTGTATATGAAAGAAGAATGTAAACCTATATTTTGCAACATGATAAAATATTTGACTAAAATATACTTTTTAAATGTATCGATAAATTAATCGATCTCTAAGTCCGCATTTTTTGGAAGCTTCGGATCGCAGGATTTACAAGAAAACCTTATTCAAGCAATATCGTCATAATATTTACTGTGATCATGTGTAATAAACTCATAGTATTAATGTGTTCATATGAATTATATAATTAACTCTATTTACGTCAGTTTCAGCCGTAAATGTTTGTAACAAATGGACGCACATAATCAATTATAAGAATTATTTCCTACATTATTTTACGATTCTCTTACATACAATCATAAACATTATGCCGATATTCCATGACGAAGATTTTATTGCAAATCCTGCTTTCTGAAGTATCCAGAATGGAAATATATTTAAATTTTGTTTACAATTCAGACTATTTTAATCATTTTTTTTTTTACTTGGGCAAAATTATGGCGACACTGGTCAACAAACGACTAAGAAACACAATCGATGCAACAAATGGACTACAACAGCGACAGTATAGCTTCAGGAAAGGTAGTGGTTCAAAACGACGAGTCCTTGAAGTGGTAATGAAGATAAAACTATAACCACGGGCATATGTCCTTGGAATTTTCCTATACATAATAGAAGCATTTGACCACGCATGGTGGCCATAAATACTATGGCAACTTAAAAAATAAAGAATAAGTGGAACACAGAATAAGTATATTAAAAAGAAAAATGGATAGAATTTCCGGCAAACTTTGACGAGGGGATGCCCGAAAAACCCAGTCTTGCGTCCTCTCCTATGGAACGTCCTTCTCGCCAGTTTACTTGCCGATGGCCGCACCAACTAAACGTAAGGTTTTCGCCTATGCAGAAGATGCGCTATTCGCCATACAGGCATGGAGCATAAAGAAGATAACTAGAAGCCAAAAACTGAGGAAATACTAAATAGAGCATAATAGTGGGAGGATTGCGGTGAAACTCAACTTTGCAGTGGACAAGACAAATGCAATGCTTATGGAGGGTAACTTCAAGAGAGCGCCGATGATTAGATTTCAAGGCAGGCCCATCAAGCTGAAAGACACGGTCCGGTACCTTAGTGCGTTTATGGGCAGTAAATTACGATTCCACGACCACGTCAAGTTCTCAATGGATAAAGCTGTATCAATCTACAGCAAGATGCAAACCACGTTTTCCGTCTCCTGGGGACTTGGCTTCAATACGATGATGACACTATACGGGATGATTCGCAATTAGACCGACAAGCTTCAGGAGGCGATTCTTCGTGCAGAAGTGAAAGGAAAACACATTTGACACTTTATATCTAAACCTAATATTAAAGGAGGTATGAGCCCTTAGAAAGCAAGGTTTTAAACGGTATTTTCTGCAAAATATCGGCTTTTATGTTGAAGCTTGTGACGCCCTTGTCCTAAGGACGTGGCAAAGGGGAATAACACTGCCCAAAATTCAAGCAAGAACAGAAATTTATATTTGAAAAAACTTTCTCAATGCAAACTTCAAAGGAGTGAAAACCTGCAATCTGTCCAGAATAACCTACAATTACTGAAAAAGGAAAAGAACATTTGACTTTGATTCATTTACTTTGTTCAAAATATTGTTCACAATACCATAATACAAAAAATACAAAGTATGTAAAATATATTGTGTAGTACAATTCATTATAAAATCTATATGCACGCTAGGGCGTGGTGCAACTTTCAATCCTTTAAAAGAGGTTTAATACTGTCTGACGTGGACAAATTTTAGATCTTGATTTTTTTATATAAGTACACATGTAACGTGGCTAATTTTAGTAGCATCATACCTTAACAAAGATTGTTTTGAAAATTACTAAGGTCAAAATTTCTATGCTCGCCTAGGTGTGATGCAACTATCAATCCTTTAAAAATGGTTTAATACTTTCCCACATGGACAAAATTAATATCTTGATTTTTATACAAGTACACATGACACGTGGTTAATTTTAATAGCATGCTTTAACAAAGATTATTTTTAAAATTACTAATGTTCAAAATCTAGATGCACGCCAGGGCGCGGTGCAAAAAAAAAAACACATAGGCAATGATACTTTGACAATTTTACTACTGGCGTATGAATATAAAAGATCTTAAAGAAAATTTTCCCCTAAGTAACTTGACATTAATTTAGCACAAAGTCCAATATGGACACGATGAACCATAAAATGGTCAAAACTGGACCCAATCTAATCCTTAGCATGATTATTTTCTGCAAATACTAAATATTAACAATTATTAAAAATGCCGATTTATAGGCAATGCATAAATTCGCAATACATCTGCGCCATGATCTAAAGCGCCTACAATTATCAAGTATATGTTATTTTTCCGGCCGGATGGGCCATGACTCTATGTTTATTACAACATTACTGTTGCAAATACTTAGCTTCTAGTCAAAGACCTCAGGCTGTCCATGTCTGATCTGCCGAGGCCGTCACACGACTATTTACACAAAAATTCTTACAATAACCCCTAGCGGGGTACCCCTAATTCCTTGTCCAATCAGGATGCGTGGAAGGTTCCGCCAGTTTTTAATATTTTCAAAACCAACTGTCACTTGGTGGAAATGGCGTCACGTGGCGCATTCTCTGTGCTTGCAAACTACCGTTCCGCGATGACAGCGCCACACGGCGACAACTGCGTGAAACAACCAGAGTTCCTCCGTTTCAGAGCCGGGCAGTCCGCGATGAACGAAGGACGCGTGTTATCTGAGCGCCGAGAATAGCCATGCACGTTCCTGCGGTCAACAAGAAACGTTTCTACGCAGAATCAACGATGGACATGGAAAATGGATACGTCGTTTTATAATCTTAGAAAGTACGTGTTTTGTTATAGGCACAGGTATTTTTCCTCCTACTCTCGTACACGTTTTTAAAGTACACAAACGTCACAAACGGTAAACTTTTGCAGTCTTCACGCAGGCGTCTCGGTCAAACAGATACGTGATGTTGGGCGAATTTGCAGTAAATTGAGACAGGTGTCTCAAGGTCCCGATAACGTACAGTAATGTTCCGAGAGTTCTCATCGTATTTTAATCCGTTAAACGATATTTTGCGCAAGTACGATTTAAAACCTCGTTTTTTAAAGGGCTCATACCTCCCTTAATATTCGGTTGAGGTAAAAAGTGTCGCATATGTTTTCCTTTTACTTTATCATGAAGAATCGCCTCTCGAAGTTTGCCAGTCTAATTGCGAATCATCCTGTATAAAGATGTCTTCACAACAATTGCCATGTGTGGAGCAGTAGTGTGATACAGAACAGCATCACAGATACAGATGAAAAAGCTAATTTTAAAGACACACAGAGCAGCGCTGTTGGCAGCTACGAAGGCATATAGAACAGCATCCACGAAAGTTCTTCAAGTGATGCCGGGGTAATACCCCTGGAACTTTTGATTAAAGGAAGAGGATAGATAACGGAAGTCATCGAAGGTAGAAAAGTATTACCCCAGTTGAAGAAGGAGAAGAGAGAAGAAACAGTACTTTTGTGGCAGGAGAGATGGGAACATTCTGACAAAGGCAGAATCACATATTATATATATATGTATATCCGACTGAAAAAGAAAGACTTAATTTCCTCTGTATCACAACAGATATTTCCTGTCACAGCTGTTGTGAGACCACGGGAACATCAAGGCAAAACTATACAAGTTCAATTTGAAGGAATCCCCTAACTGTGTGAAATGCGAAACAGAATATTGTGTCCGGCACGCGGATCGAGAGTGTCCCGGAATTGGAGATATAAGAATTGAACTGAAAAAGGTAGCTAGCAATAACAGGCGGTGGAAATATTGACGTTAGGAATATAATGAAAAGTAAATAAATATTTAAGATATTTACAGACTGGTCGTCGAAAGGTTGGGAGAGTTCGATGACTCGTTAACTCACAACCAACACACGGTAGCCCCGTATTAAACAGATAATCCTTGAAGTGACACTGTAAAAACGCTATAGAAACCTAGTAGTGGGGGCGGGCCCACTACAGAAATTGGGAGTTTCCTGATGAAAAATCAGAATAAACTTTATTGAGGTACAACCATTAGGCAACTAATTAGAGTGGGGGGAGGGAAACACCCCCCCCCCCTCCCCTAATAGTGGGAAAAAATAACTCAGTGATGACGACCCGGCAAAGATCAAGGCTAACGAAACTGGAGAAATAGACACGGAAAAATGCTCTGAGTCTAGTGCGGAAGTAGCGATTGAAGAAAGGAAACGAAGCTTGTTAAAGACAACTCGACGGGGAAACGGTATTTGAGACGTAAGGTCATCCGCCTGCTTGGCAAACACTGACGAAAGGCGTTGTAATGTATGGCATAAATTTATCAGTATAGGCTGTTAACGGTAACGTGAGCACTTTTGAAAGCCTTGCTTAGTATCTACTTGCTTGCACGTTGTGTATTCTTCCGCCTTATTTAAAATCAACGCTGCCATGGTCCTCGTCGCATTATTCGTGCGTCGATCATGTGTACAATTTAAATTGTCAGAAAAGTAAATATTTTACAAATATGGTCATTTCAACACTTCGATGCATTAACAAAAACAGAAAGCGAAAAAAAAAAAAAAAAAAACTTAAGTTATCGTTTTTTATTCGACGTTTAGATATGGAACTAATTTCCATTCATCGTTACCAACTTTAATTGGCGCATGTCGCTCAGTGCGCCCGTTAAAATATATGCAGACAGTGACTTTTTTCTAAGGTTAGTTTCAATAGTGCTCACTTCATCGTGAACAGCCTGTAGCAGTAGTTATTGCCACTATAGAGGCATAGTATATAGAATAAGAACCCCCTTGATGTGTGGAGAACAGTGATGTATGGCAGATCAACCTCGCTACTTCTATCCTCCGGACACCAAGGGCTACCACGAAAGGGTAAAAAAATATGTAAATGACAGGCCCCCTACGTGGTGAGATGCATGTAATAAATTTATATATGTATATATATATATATATATATGTTAATAATCTGGTACAACAACAGGAAGCCATAGACCAAAGTAAAAATTGAACGAAAATAAGTAAAAGCGAAGGATGACTTATACCATTGCATTTCAAAGAAGGGGTACATTTGTAGGAGTGGAACGTCACACATGCGTGGTCCAACCTATGGCTGGTCACGTAAAAAAATATATATACTATTTGGTTATTGACCGGGTTTTTTTTTTTTTTTTTGTGAGAAGACAATATCGTATTTAACCGGGCCAATCAAAGTAATGTTACTTCGATATTGAAAGTGTTATATTCACAAATCGGCACATAAGACGCATACGTAATAGTCGAAAGCATACGATCGCAAAAGTGGATTTGAGCTAAAGTGTTTTGAAATAGAACTTGAAAGGAGATCCTTTCGCATAAATCGGTTGTCCCAAAAAAAAATAAAAATTACACAGATATTCCCATACAGCAGTCCGTAATTACCTTGTAATTTTTAAGCCATATTTAGGGGCAGCGAAATTTCGCGAGAAGGTTTCACGACAAGAAATATTTCAAAACACCTATATTGATTGACTGAATTACTTTTCGACATGCGTTAACTGTCTGCGCACGAATAAATCAGCAGCAGTGCCTATGTTGTCGTATTCTGAGTGGCCCGGTTAAATATAAAATTGCCGTTACAAGCAAACAGCAACCAAAGGCAATAGACAAACAGATTTTTGTAGCTTATAGTATTGAAGTCTATCGTGTACTAATATTTTTTTTCGCAAAAAAAAAGTCACTAGCTCAAACCATGTTTGAAGGTCTCCAAAATAATGTTTGCAATATACAAGATAAATGTCTTGAAATTGGTAATCCGTTCTAGCCTAAAGGCATTGAAGGACAGAGATAGGCCTAAGTACACAGAGACGAAATAACGTGAGCGTTTCATTGGCGTGTGAGTACTGTTACGTATTAGCTTTTAAGTCAGTTCATACCTGAAAGTGTCTTTATGGGTGTAGCTAAATAATGAATCATGATTAGGTAGAGCATAACAGTATAAGATGGTGTTTATTGAACATAAGGATTGTACAATAACTATTTACGTGACTATTAACAGGGGGAACTTAAATGTAATACCAATATGCTAATTAATGATGTTATGTTTTATTACCGCACGCCACTACTGTTACACTCTAATTGGAAACTCCCCACCTTGTTCATGTTGCCGGAGACTGATTCTAGGAGGCGGTTAACGACGGCCGGACATACCCATCTCGACTTCTTCTTGGTCCATTGCCCCGATGACAAAAGACGCCGCTCCCAGTGTTACGTTGGCCTATATCGGGCGCATTGTTTAATATTTTTCAGTCCGCTTTACTGGCCGGTGGAGGGGGGTTATCGCAAGGTGTTACTGCAATCACGCTCGTGCCCTGGCTCAATGTTCGAAGGTGTGATCAGGCAGGCCGTCGAGCTAAGGCCTGATCACTACATAACATCACCCATGCTCTGATAGCTTGCGCAATGATCTGAAAACGTGTATTGCTTCTGAGAGGCTGCTGCGTAATGCGGAAGGCTCCCTATTGGCTGGTATTTCTGTTGGTAAATACGTTGTCCAGCACTGAAAGGCGTCCCAAAAATTTGCTGGCATGTGAAGACATTTTTTTCTGCAGCGTGTGCTGCTGGAGTCCGCGGTACAGGCGGCTGTTTCACTTCTGTATTCTTTACTACTCCGTGCTTAAGTGCAACGCCTTCTCGTACGAGGAGCCGCGGTGGTATTGTGGTTAGACTACTCGCCTCCCGCCCTGGCGAACCGGGCTCGATACCGGACGGGGTCGGTCCCCGGACTTTCGTGCCGGACGATGCCGCTGGTCGGCGGGTTTTCTCGGGGATATCCCATTTCCCCCGCGCCTTGCATTCCGGCGCTGCTCCACAATCACCTCGCGTCACCCGCGTCGGCTCTCAAGAGCTCGATGCCAAGAGAGGGCGGAAATCTCTCCACCCCACACTTCTTATCGTACGCAAAGAGTGCGCGAATACTCGCAGAAAGTTAATTTTACAAAGCGTGTTTTTCAAACACGCTGGAGTGCAGTTCCCGCCACACGTAAGCTGTCGGTCGTCTCAAGGAACTAACTTAATGCACGTTGCGTGTTGGCGAAGTGAAAGGTTGAGGAAACCAACATACGTTCTTTTTTTTTTTTTTTTTTTTTTTTTTTTACATGTGTCGGGTGAACAAAGGAGGTGGTTGTAATTTACGTCTTGGTAGATATATGGCGTGTCTCTCCCACTCGTTTATAAAAGGAAGTGGTCGACACCTGAAGACGTAATGCTGCTTCCATGCCGACACTTTTCGTTCCGCATGTCTCCTCGGCGCCAAGCCTGACTTACACGGACATCTTGTTACATTTCAGACAGTTCACAACTCTGCCAGCAACACGTTGGGCGTCGTTTGAAATATTTCAAGTAAATACTCAAGTCGTCAGTTGTTACCTTTAAATGTAAATCATGACGTTACAATTAATATCTCCTCAGACACTATTTTACTCGCTATTTCTTCCCACAAATTCCACAGGTCATTAATTTATCTTCTTCAATAAAATATAATGAATATTATTAGTTTTCCTTTTTGACAATGGTAGTTACAAAACTTATTCCCAACAATTATATAAAATATAAACGTATTTTTTATTACTTATTATCTCATTTAAACTTTTCAACTTCCCTCACGTCCATCGTTGGAGGTGGTGAGAATTTCTCTAAAGAAAAAATTAGTTCTATTTTACATCTGCCTTTCTTATGTTGTCTCCTGTCCTCCGATTGGCTGTTGTCTGACCACGACACCTCTCTCCGTCAATCAGGAATGGCGAGAAGAGGGACAGCTAGGATGATTTTATTTAGTACTTTTGTTTAATAAACGTTTGATTCCGACCACCCTCGAGGAAAGCAACGAAGAAAAACAAGCAAATGAAAAATTCTAAAACGTAATTTGGAAATTATGTTAAATAAAGTGACAACATAAGCAAGTGCCCTTTAATTGTATACGATGAGAACGTCTATGATCAACGGTAAACATGACCCAGAAAATGTGCAATGTTACAATCTTCTGTAAGCGAATAAAAGTTAAAATTAAAATTAGTACAAGACGCGCTAAATCAACTTACAATGAGAACCCTATCCCTATTGCATTCTCAAGTATACGATCCTTGTCGGGCGCAAACAACGAACGTGTGCCTCGGTGTCCGACGTAATTATAATGAAGAAATCTTCCTTCGCCCTGTTCCCGCTAGTTGAGGAGAGTGCCTCGTGGCGGACTGCGAATATCATTTTGGTCCGGCGAACCGCTCATAGCTGCATGCGGTCGTCGGCAACACTCTAAATCTCCATCAGTGAGAATTAGAACTGCTTAGATCAGCGAACAGCGTCTGACTTGTTCGACGGTCACTTCAGTCGATTCGCCTGGTGAATTATCGAAGAAAATGGCATTTTTCCATCGCCTATTGATCAGCGATATTTTTCAACCGATCCATCGACCATTTCACTTTCTGTGTTTGAATAATTTGTTTTTTTTTTTGACTGGTGGATCAGTTAAACCTGGTGTGCCAAATGAAATAAGAGCGTTTGAAAGTGAGTGTTTTCACAAACTGATGAAAACGTAACCAACACATCAACTAGTAAAACCCATTATATACGTAATGTTACAAATTGTACAATATACTAAAAGTAATTGCACACATTCAAGACCTTCATATTTTGGATGAATTTCTGCAATACATATATTTTATGTAATACGTTTTACGTCGGCTTGATAGTACAATTAGTACCCAAGGTTGCAGTTTTGAAGCGGAATACTGTAGACTCTGTTAGGTACTATTTTAATTTACATTAAATTGCAAAACCTTCAACATTGATTATCGGAAATATTTCTACTAATTATTTGGCTATATTAAATAAAAACACTATTCAATTCGCCGAATGCAGGTGGCCATGACGCTTAGTCAGTGAAATAGTTTCCTTGAAACAGCCAATGATTTTCCGCCGATTCTGAGTGTAACAGTCTTCACTCGGTGATTTTTCGCTGATTTTAATTTAGAGTGAAACATTGCTACATTTATAACACATCCCATTCCTCGTCGTCGGCGCAGACTAGGTAAAAATACGTTCATCTCTTGGTATAATCCATACACGGGAACTTCGCCCTTTTCTGAATCCCTGCCAAAGTTCTTCTTCCAGGATATTCCTCCGCCTCGCGCAAACTAAGCTTAACCCCTCGAGAACGGCACAAATTTGCTGCCACTGAATACAAGCTGAAGCGAGCTGCCTGCGTTCACCACTCCAGCAATATCAATTGTGCTGGTCTCTGTATCTCCACTCTCCATCTTCCTGTTGGTCCTGGCTGCACCGGACACGCTCGCTGTACTCTGCGACGTTTATTATTGGCTGGCCGTCGGCCAACGAAGTCGTGTCTTGCCTGTATACCAATCAAAGTGCCGCAACAGGTGTAACATGTTTTACAATCCATCGTGTTCATTAAAGAAACGATTAAAAAGCACAGTTTCAATATTACGAACTGGAATGTTGACTACTTGTAATTTATTACTTGGATTCCGGTGAAATCCAGCGAAACAGTAAAACTATAAAAGTGTGCGTTTTGTCCTCAAGAGCAGAGGAGTTTCCCTATAAATGTGGCCCCGTATATATACGTGCATGCTCCCGAAAGTGTTAACTACATCTAGAAAATCACGCCAAAGGATAACGCACAGAATTGGTGCGCACTCAGTGAAACGGAGTTTTGTATAAGAACAATTTATTACTAAGCATTACCAACATACAAAATTTTCTCACTGTAATTCATTCAAATTATTTATAAATGAAACATTAGAATTGATAGATAAAATATTAATAACATTTCAATTTAACAGGAAAAAGAAAGTAACTTGTATGAACACAGGTATGAAAAGCTTGTGATGTAAGGCGTATGTTGGATGTAACTAAATACGTCATACATGGGGAGATTTATCAAAAGTTTGATTTAAAATGGGTGAAGAAACCGCGAATATACTATATAATCTACTTGCCAGTCGGCGGCCGAGCGAATACGGATCCTTCCGCAACACGCAGAAGGCAATCGCATACGAAGCCCATTCCAGAACCTCGTGCAGCTGTTCCGAGCTGTAAAAGATGCGCGTACACTCTAAGAAATTATTCTTAGAATTAACATATAAATCTATACGAAACGTGCGAGAGTGCGAATGGTAAACTATTTTCTCGTACATCCATGGTAACGGTCCCACATTCGCTCACGATACAACCAAATACGCAGGGAAGACTCCAAACTTGTATAATAGTCATTAACATATTTGCAGTCTGGCATGTGGTATTATTTCCATATAATGTATAGGTTAAAATTTTCTATCACAGTTGAGCAAAAATCACACGAAAAATTTCTACTCTGTATTTGTGCAAGGGAATTCTTTGCAAACTGGCTAAGTATACTTTTCCAACACTACGAACTATGTAGATTGCATTTCTCGAACTCTTAACGGGCAGTGTGTGAAAATTATATTGAGTTCTAACTAGCCAGTGATTTAAACTTCGAGTTTATAACAAATATTAAGATTCATAAAAAAGTTTCTTATGTTTTTTAAAATAACGTGTTGTAAATACGTGCTGTTATTAGATATGATTGTTTATCGCGAGAAAAGTTCACTGTTTGCTAGGATTCAATGTACTGTACGCATGTTTGACAATTTTCTTTACACATTGGCTGTCATGCGTGTACGAGGCCACTACTCGATTTCACTGGGCCGATGAGGATTCTGATAATATAAGGCAGAAAGTTCGCGATTGATCTGTAAACAACTTAGCCGAGTCAAAATTTTGTTCATCCAATCATGAAAGAATAAACAGTGTGTTATAGGATACATGTTGGCTCAAAAAAAATTTCGCGATTTTTCACCATCTGTGACTATTATATCTGTAGGGTTGTAGCATATTTGCGGTTTCTTAAATCTTTTTGAATCAGACCATTAAAAAAAACTAATGTATGACGGTATTTTTGTTTTTTTTCCCCCTTCAAAATATGTCATTTATCACAAGCGTTTTAAATTTGTGTTAACATAAAAGTGGCCCACTTTAATTTTTGTAAAATTTAACTTTAACTTTTATTTATAAATTATTATATTTAACATATAAATTGTATCAATAAAGACAGAGAGAAAATAGGTATGTTGGTAATGCCTAAAATATTATTACACTGAATGCACACGAATGCGGTAAGTTGGTTCTCTGGTGCAATTCTCTAAGTACACTATATACCAAAAGTAATTGGGCACCTGTCCCCAAGGTTTCCCGGTGGTTGTCACCCTGTTAGAATCTCGTAGGGCCACCTCTTGCGGCTATAACAGCAGCCACCCTGTCTGGCATGCTCTCTACGAGTGTTTGCAGGACATCCGCGGGGATTCGTCGCCATTCCTCTTGCAACCATACCACGAGTTGAGCAATGGATTTTGGCCGCACCTGGCGAGCCCTCACCCGGCGATCCAGCTAGTCCCAAAGATGTTCTATAGGGTTGAGGTCGGGGCTCGGGGCGGGCCAGTCCAATCGGCGAATATTGTTGTTGGCGTACCACTGCATAGTAGCCCTTGAAACATGGCACCTGGCATTGTCATCCTGGAAGTAACACAGGTCCATTCCGTAAAATCGCCACAATGTTGGAAACATTTCATTATCCAGAACGTTACAATAGGCCTCTATGTTCATGCTACCACGGACAGACACCAGCGATCCTACGCCGAAGGCCGTGAAACACAAATCAACTGACGTCCTGAATTACCTAATCTTCACGGGTGGCCAATTACTTTTTGGTAGATAGTGTATTATTTGTATGAGGCGGAGGAAAATTCTAAAGGAGAATTTTAGCAGAGCTTGAGAAAAGTTAGAAGTAATCGTGAATGGAGTACACAGGAAAATATTTGGCAAACAGTTTCCAAAGCGTTGTTTGTAACAAACACAGAAATTGTTTACTACGCAGGAGCGAGTACGCCCATATCAACGGCACCGCCTCACCATTTCACTCCTCTATACTTAAGGGCCGGGCTACAATTGACATATAACTAACACATTCACAGTTATAGATATAAGCGCATTCAGAACACAACACAGTCACAGTGGCTTGGCTGCAACAGAAGTAACGATAGTATTTTTAGTTGGTTTATGTTGCTACATTTAGTAGCAAAGAAATTTTAGATTGACCTGAGACATTTTTTGAAATGATAAGTTATTTTCATACCAATTTTTAACGTTAATTTGGTTTATAAAAGTTACAAAACTTCCCTGGTTGCGATTATCCAGAAATAAACAAAAGAAAATATCTGCCCCAGGAATGAAGTCAACATACACATTCTCTCGATTCGTAAAAATATTTTCATTTGATAACGTAATATAAGTATCGGGGCTTCTGATTGGCTGAATATTGAGGCACAGCGATACTAACAAGGAAGGTTAAACCAAGTTGAATTTTTCACTGTGGTTAAGTAAGTGCTTTCCGCTATGCGCGGTTGTAGCCAGTCTAAGTGAAAACAAGCAGTTTAAATGTTATGTATATCACTGTGTTGTGTTAATGATGTACTTATAGCTAGGGACATGCAAAATTCACGTTATTATTTGGCATCAGGCTGAACTTCACAGTACTGTATGCACTAGAGGCGGCGTCGTTCCTCCATTGGCTGCTGCATATATGTGAAGACACTCCCTCTCTGACTGTACTACATGTGATTGGGGCACACAATTGTGAAGTGCTCCTTTATTGGTGCAGAGTCACCCAGGGTGTGTCACATGGAGTATGGTACAATGACAAACGTATTGCAGAAGTAAATATGTTTCAAGTTTAACATGTCCCCAAAAATAACGCGAATTTTGCAGGCCTCTACTGATAGCAACTGTGGCCGGGCCTTAACTATTCAGTGGTAGAGCCAAGAAAAGCAGACCACGATCATCGATGTACCCATTATACACGTGGAATGACGTCAGCTGTACAACTCCAATCTAGTGCTTGACTGCGCCCAGGTCCAGTACAAAATGAACCCTATAGCCTATTCATGTCGTCTTTGAACTTTAATTTTTTAATATAATTTTTGTAAAGCACCTCATATGCGGCACGTTCGGTTGTTTCATAGTAGGTCGTACACTACAAGCGTTTTGCATTCCTTTTAACATTAAAACACTTTTTTTGTTGTTACATTAAACCTCTTTTTTTTTCCTACTAATCATTATATTTACTTCATAATCAGCAACAAATATTAAACACAGGAAAAGGTTGTAAAGGCTGTTTACAATAAAGTGAGCACTTTTGAAATCAACCTTAGAAAAATATCACTGCCCATGCCTGTACATATTTTAACTGGCGCACTGAGTGACATGCGCCCGGTAAAGTTGGTAACGATGGATAGAAAGAAGTTCCATATGTTTACGTCGATTATAGAGTGTTAGGTAACCATTCGTGATCATATTTATATTATATTTCAATTTCTGTTATTTTTTTAACACCCCAGTGTGTAAAAATGAGCAGATTTGTTAAATATTTATTTTTCTAATAATTTCACAGTTTCACCTGACCGACGCATGAATAAAGTGATGAGGTCCGTGTCAATGTTAAATTTACATAAGGGGGAAGAGTACACAACGTGCATACAAGTAGATCTTGAGCAGGGCTTTCAAAAGTGCTCATGTTACCGTGAACAGCATATAGCTGTAATGGTCATAGCTTGTAAGGAAGTGTTCTTATGTAAAATATGATTAAATTAGAATCCTTGCGTTATTAATCAAGTAAATAGTTTTTCTATCACAATTATGTTTTCAGGGATGCTTTGATGAAAATACAACACAAAGTTGTGTACGAAAAATAAATTTTTGATCGTCCGCGTCCAGCGAACAAATACGAGGCGCTGGTTTCTGATTATCATTTTCTTCCAGATTCGATTACGTTTTTTTTTTTTTAATTTGGCGGCAAGGTATATAGTGAGTAACCGAAGGTAGAAGTTTTCCCAGGGTTTCAGGAAAGTTGGAAGTTACCACAAACAGCCAAAAAATTTTTATAGAATATCTGCGGGCTCCATTGGAAAAACATGCTAGTATGCACGCGTGATACGAGAACAGGAGAACAGCTGGTTTTCCACACAATTTATTCAAAAATACCAATACCAACAAGAGGGCAGCTATTTATATGGGAGGTGGAAAATAAATTTTGCATCAGATTACGTGTTTATTTTAATTATTTACTTATTTTCCTTGCGTTCAGTTTTAGTACTGCTAATTAAGCTATATAGGTTTCTGTTTGTACAATTTTAATATTTTTCCCACAGGGTATATTTATGTCGTCTTTGCGAAAGTGTTATTCTGAAGTAATTTTTTTTTTTTTTTATATTTCACTTTACAAGTTAATATATGTTTGTTCGTTCAAAAACATACTTCGCAAATAAATTTAACAAATAAAAAAATATTTTTATTGCGGTTTATACAAGATTGTGTTCATGTTCGTGTCATGTGTTATGTTTGATTTCCGTTCGAATGCACAAAGCGGAATTCAGAGAAAACTGCAAATCTCAACCAGATTTCTACAAAAAGAAAATTTTCAGATTTATTTACAAGTATTTACATTGCGACAAACCTGTTGGCAGGAGAGCTTGGTTAGTATTTGTAACATCGTGTTTCTCACTAACAATTTTTATAGGTCTTACTAAGAACTATTTGTAAACTAATTGCCGAATTTTTTCTTGCATCATTAATGGTAAAAATATCATTTTTATAACGCACTGTTTTATGAAACATATTAACATCATTTACGTACTGCATCTGCATTTGAAGTGTACATGCATCACTGGCTTTGCTTGTTGATTTTTTACACGCATTCCACAGCAAAGTATTGTAAAAAATTGTCTCGTGTACTTCTAGAGTTACAAAACACATCTTGGCATCCAGTTCTTAAAGATATGTTTGCAAACATACAATTATTTTTTGGAGCGTATTTAACGAAGCTGTTCATTCGTGTCATTATTTTTGTGATCATTCATACTTCGCTTGTGTCTTTCGAGCTATTTATTTATTTATTTTGGCCGAGATGAATTAACGTAGTCCTACGTGATATCAAATTGTATATTGCAGTTCATATGCCGAATAACAGTTTAGCCGGGAAGCTTACAAAAAATGTTCATTTTATCAAACGTTCATTCTTGAGTGCCTATTTGCATTGCCATTTTGGCAAGAGGCCAGCTGTAATCGAAGGATGTAAAATAAAGCTATTTGCATACGTTTTTTCTTGTGGAGCTCTAACTTGTATGCGGTTCTTCCTTAACAAACTGCAATAATAAAATTAGTTAATCATACTCACTCGTTATATAAAAACTGTATACTCCAGGTTCACACGTGGCAAAAACGAACAACTACATAATGTCAAGAATTTTAGATCTAAAGGAATTTCTTACTTCTACTGCAGGCGAGATTTTACAATATTCTAAATTTTATTTCATAGATATTATCCCAGTTTAAGTAAACACAATGATCCTTAACTACCAGCACAAACTATGAGATATGATTTGTAATGGAAAATGAGGTAGAAAATATAGGTAATACGAACTATAACGTAACTTGACTAGTAAAGCACAAGGGCAAGCCTTCGAAAATAGGTAATTAGAATTAGTTATTTGCAAAATTCTACAAAATACTTGAGATGAAACAACAATTTTGTGAACGCTGTTAGCCTAATTTGTTATCTCCTAACTGTGGACTTTTAATGGGTAATGGCATTCGCTCATCATTCGGAAATTAGCGCGTGCCCTGATATTAACGAAGAGAAAGTGCATATGTTACCCGCGTGTGTTTATCGATTGTTATCGCCTGTAAAATATTCACAGATGGCAGATATAAAATCATGACAACACTATTCACGAATCTATTGTTTAATCTCATTTAGTTCTTGGCATTTTAGAAACAACTGCTTTTAATTTCATATGTCATATGCAGCAACATGTTTTCTACATAAACTTCCTTAACGAATTATGTCACAAAGTCTGTTACATAATATAAAAAAGGGGCCAGGGTGGCTGGCTGAGCGGTTAGACTGCTCGCCTCCCACCTAGGCGAACCTGGTTCAGTCCCCTGCCGGGTCACTCCCTGGATTTTCACAAGTGGGAAACGTGTCGGGCGATGACGCTGGTCAGCGGGTTTCTCGGGGATCTCCCGTTTCCCCCAGCCTAGCATTCCTACTCTGCTCCGTGCTTACCTCATTTCACATTTCACACCTCACCGGCTCTCGAGACCTCGCTGTTAAGGCCAGGCTTCCGCATGCACTGGCGTGTAGGGAATAAAATGCTAAATTCGGACAAAAATCTGCCATTTTTTGTGGTAGTGTTTTCAACTAATGATTTTTTTGTTGGATAATGAACGCATCTAGATTTTTAAACCGTTCAAATCATATTTTTTTTTAAATTTCAAATTCACTTTTTAATTATTTATAAACGGTCACAATTTTATAAATAATGAAAAAAGGCATTTAAAAATAAAAAATGAAAACTTGGAAGGTTTTCAAATATAGATGCGTTCATTCTCTAACAGAAAATCTTTAGTTTAAAATACTACCACAAAAAATGCCTTACAGATCTTTGCCCGAATTTAGAATTTCATTAATTCCCTATACGCGAGTGCATGGTGAAGCTTGGCCTTAAGAGCCGCTAAAATCTTTCAGCTCAACTCAACCGTAATATAAAAGAAAGGACAATATTTTGTCGTGAAATTGCAGGTGTTCTCAATTTATGGTTCGAGGAGTGTATTGCGCCCTGTGCTCGAGAAACACGTTCGTGTGTAGTTCGTGTAACGTAGTCTTTCCTGTTGCGCAGGAAACAGCCCACCTTCTCCGGCCGTCTGCTGAATCACCGCCGCGGTCGTCCATCAGACACGCCTTTCTGATCCGACAGCCACGTTGTTTAACGAAGCAATTAGTCTAATTCACGTCCGTGCCATTGAAAATAACTCATCTCCGAAAGTGGAGTTGCTCTCGCATCCTGATTAACAACAGAGAGGAGGGCAGAGGGGGGAGGGACCCCTGGAGAAAAAATGGTCCGCTCTCGGAGAATGGGAGAATGCCTCGCATAAAATAAGGATAACCCCACCCCATCCTCGCCCACCTACCATTTTCCTATCCCCCCCCCCCCCTACATACACACACACAAGCGTAGGCGAAGCGGGTGTTAGGCGGGTGAAAGACTACGGAGGTAGAAGAAAGAGGATATCGTGGTTGGGACTAGGAGGGGTGGACCCTTGTAGAAGGAACCGCCGAAGACAACAGATGACACGCAGTGTTCCGGCGCACGATTCTTGTCTCCTGCACTCTCTCCACCTTCCCTCCATTCCACGCCTGTTCGTATGTGTTCCGAAGACGCCGAAGTAGAGCCACTCACGTCGTTCCCGCCCACAGCGAATTTCGCTTCGGCGGAGTTCGTCTTCGATGCCTTTTGTACCTTGAATCACCGTATACTGCAACTGCATTGTATATGTACTTCTCTGAGGTTTAGCCTAAACCTAGGCACTAATGATTTTTATTTTTTATTTAATTTCCGCTTTACTTCTTTGCGAAGTAGAGGGTATGATACTTCAGTAATCACGCGACGTTATAGAGGGAAGTTAATAAAATAACTAAAATTATTATTAATGAAACCGCGGGGATTTATTTCACTGCACTCATTAACGCTTTTATTCCCGATCACTTATCAGGAATGTGAACTTCTACATTAGGTACAACAGCATAGACCTGCGCCTTAAAAAAAGACATATGCAACACGAGCTCGTTTAATCGTACTAGCAGACGTTTTACGTCACGTGGAGTGACAAGACTCTAAATATTACAGAAATATAAGGATAAATTAAAATATTATTAGTAATGTCACATTTATTCTAATGGTATACACGAGAAATTATAACTTTTTTTTACATAAATTATGAAAATTTTTCAGTCGCACAATCGCTCTTAATGAAATGTGCAGTGCAGAAGTAAGATGCCGGTGTCAAAATAAAATACTAGCGTACCGCACAATATTACAACTATCAGTCCGATTAATCACAAAAATCGACTTAACGAGACTCGAAAAGTGACGCTCTATTATATTGGACTATATATATGCCTCACCCGGGAGTCGAGAAGCAAGGCCGTCTTTATTAACTACTTAAACCACAAAAAATACCAGTAATTAAAATCAAATTTAAAAAATGTTTAAACGTGGGAAAAACATCCGCAATATTTATATGTATACACGCCTCAAGACAGATTTTAAGAGGCTTGTGTGAGACAGTTGTATTTCTTTTCCTCCCAACAACGAATGTGTTTGGGTACGCAGGTGTGTGTGTGTATATATGTATGTATGTATGTATATATATATATATATATATATATAATATATATATATATATATATATATATATATACATATACACACACACACATGATGAATGTCTTATCTTGGAAGTTTAATGGCAATGATGAGTCCATATTTTTATGTTGGTATGATTGGACTGTGTCCATTGCCAACCATATGACTAAATAAAAATAAAAATCGCACTCATACACACAACTCAGCAAGACAAAAAAAAAGTACCTTTTTATCAACGCAATTGTCTATGGTGTTGCAAAAGATTGTTTCGTATTTTCTCTTGCTGAATCCTGAGTGTGTGTGTGTGTGTGCGATTTTTATTTTCATTAAGTTTCGTGGTCGGCAATGGACACCGTCCGAATCATACCAACATAATAACACTTAAACGGTTGCGTTTTACAGACATGATAATATTATTGTTACGAACGACAAATTAGTCTTAACAATTTTTACGTCATATTTTTTAATAGAAATATTGCATCAATATTTTCAAAAATTCATTAGAAAGATGATGATTGGTATCATTTAATCGGTTACTTCAAGTCTTCGAATATCTCGAAGCAGTTGCTCTCAATTTCAAGCATAGCTTGTCTGAAAATTATAGTTTGGCTCCTGACTGTTCGCATAAATTTTGTTCTAAAACATGAAATGAAAATTAAAAGTCAATTTCCAAGGTTTTTTTTTTTTTTTTTTTCTGGAAATTTTTAAAAATACTTCGACCAGTTACCAAACACGCGTCATTTGTGTATTATTGAGATGACAAATTCTTTTAATCAGGTGATTAATTGTTTTTATCAACATGGGTTTCACTTAGAAAACATAAACCAGTGTGAACCATAGAGTAACAGTGAGGAAATTCGCAAGCAAATTATGAATTTTAATTAACTGTTAAAGTATTGGCCCCGATTTACAAACTTAAATTCAATTCCAAAAACTACGGACTATTATTTCGCTGGTTGCTCACGCTTGCTCCACAGTGTAGGCTACGTGAAGTTTCTTCGGCGTCATTGCGTCAAATCACGAATACCTACTTATTGAACTACTAAATAACTTTCATACTTCTAGCAAACGTTAAGTATTGGAAACAGCAGTTCCTTTGACTGTTTTCGCCCAAAAAAAAAAATGAAAAGGTTTTCTGCTCGTATTAGCTGAACAAGTTGGAAGTTCAATTTTTATTCAAATACGTTTCAACTTGTTAACATTGTTATATTTGCGGACATTTCTTTCTCTTACATTTACGCGCCTGTCTTTGAAATTGGTATATTTTTCTTATTGCCATGTTCATGCGCGGATTTCTTTAAACGAAATTTGGCATCTATGTTTACGCTTCGAGACGCAACAAAAAATTTTAACTTGCGTTTCATAATAAAAATTAAAGATAGTCAGCTCATTCATAAAGGTTAAATTTCTTTATTACCTTCACAATTTTATAAACGTGCACAGTGTGGTTTTAATACAATTACGTGACGACGACACATTCTGCTGTTAAACTGAGAAACAATTGCTAGATGTGTTTTTTCACGAAGAGGGTGTATTCACGTCTATGGCGTATTATCGGGTTGTGATTATTTTTACCATATTTATAAATCTTATCAAACATAAATACTTAATCTTTTTTTTAATATGTTTAATACTTGTTCGTATATATTTTTAAAATAGCAATGATCTTGTACTGCTAAAGGTACTCTTGGAGGATAACTAGTCGAATTCATCAATTTCGGTAATCTATGTTAGCCCAGTAAGTAATCAGTAAAAAGTATTTAACTCAAATTTTTTCAACCAAATTGTAGAAAATAGAAAATAAATAATTTCAAAAAAATTTTATATCTTGTAGGGATTTTATGATCCGGAAATAACCTGTACGGCGTCCATTCGGGAATGACTGCAATCTCCGGTACCCACGAAACGAGGGTGTTAAAATTTTATTTTATTATCAGTCTATAGGGGCCTAGTTAAGATGTTTTGCAACTGCACTAAGATGAATGCGTCGATGTTGGCACTGTATATCGACCCCCCATTTTTACAACCTTGCAAACGAAAAATTCTGACAACTGTCGAAATTCTGGTAAATCTCGAAAACTGATACCCTAATACAAAGAGGGAAAATATATAAAGCACTATCTGAGTCGCTGCAATGTTAGAGTTGTTCAATCGCACATCGCGCATTCTAAAATACCATGAAACTAGGGATGTTGAAAAAATATCGATATATCGGTATAAGTCATCGATATGTTTCGACAATATCTCATCCAAATAAATATTTTTTCCAGGTATTGGAAATAAATATTTTTAAAATGTTCTTTCAAAAAGCTCTATTTTGATTTATCAAAATTAATTTAAAAATTATTATTTTTACTTTGGCAACATGCACCAAACACAGGCGCCACGCCACATCTGTCTGTAATGACTAATGTGCCTCAATATGTAATCCAAGCAATTTTACATTTGTCAAGTCTTTTAGTACATCAAATATCGGATTTAAATGTTCCAAAATACGATATTTTTCTTTCGATGTTACATTTCGTAGAACGATACTTTTATAATTAACCAGTATAAATAATATGGATACTTTTTCCCGATGTCGACATCCCGAAGTTTAACATTCATAGAGAGGTTCTCGAGCCACAGAGGACTTGTGCGGTTGTCGCCCGCGGCTCCAGCGGGACGTCGTACATAATGCCGAGCGTCCTTTCTCTCCGGGTGTCATAAGAGAGCTAATAAGAAGTGCATGGGCTGTCAGAACTTGTCGACGTGTCACGGGACGCGGCCACAATGGCTCTCTGGGAACGGGCGGAGAAGGAACAGAGTACCTCGGGGACACGCGTGCAATTACATCATATTTACTGCTCCTTCCAGGCTCTCTGGACCCGACATCTGTCACGCCCCGTGAATGGGGGGGGGGGGGGCTTTTCTTCCCTCCACACACCCCTCCGCACCAAACCCCCCTCTTAATAATAAGCCGGATCCGTCACCTGACGGCTCGGGGACCGGCTGCGCGAGTGTGTTTGTGTAGGGAGCGGACGTAATTTCAGCCGACGTGTCCCAACCGCGCATTGAAATCTCCACCCTCGGGGTCTCCTCTTACGCGGGGACTGCCTTGGAAAACTGCCGGTCGCTTCCTTTCACGGTCCCCGCCGAGTGAGGGGACAAGCACCTTCTCTCACCCTCTCGCGATAAAAACCTCAAAACGACACGCTCGCACAAGAGTGGGGACACATCACATCCCCTGGTTCCATATCTCCCCCCCCCCCCCTTCCTCGGCATATTCCCAAAAAAGATTTTTCGGTCTGCTCAAACTGGTGAGCGGCCAGAATGGGGTGAACGTGAGACCTGGCTTAGAACGTTGGCCGTCGATCGGGAAACACGTGTCCCAAATACTTTCATGCGACCATCCTCGAGTTTCAGTACACGTGGTTTTATTTATTAATTTTTTTGGCGCAAGGGTTAACAAACACTTTTCCAAAGTCCAAAGTCCTGCTCGAATATTTTCCTTCCACTCGTTGTGTATTTTTCCCTACCCGTAAAAAAAAAACTAACGTTATCACTCTTAGAGACCTGCAAAATTCGCGTTTTTATTTAAGGCCACAATCTCCCATTTCTACAGCTTTTGCGAGAGTTAATTTTATTGAACCCAAACGGGAGCCGATATTGTAAAATCCTCTTATAGTTTTATTCAAAATAGTTTTTATTATGTGTTCTAATTTTTTCAACACCAAACACTATACAATTTTAATTAATTATTAAATAAATAAAAATTGTAATAATTATTTAATTAGATAGAAGTATACCGTTTTTTGTGTTGGAAAAATTAAGACTACATAATAAAAACAATTTATAACAAAATTGTAAGAGGATTTAACAATATATGCTCCCGTTTGGGTTCAAAAAAATTATTCTCGCGAAAATTGTAGAAGTAGTTGATCATAGCCTCAAGGACAGACTGAACTGCAAGTTACTGTACGTTTGACCTACTTCAGTCGTCGGCCGGAAATATGTCCGGCACGCCTCGACTGTCCTCTCACTTGTGTATAAGGCAGTGGAGTCTATTCTTTCACCGAAATATAACGCGAATTTCCCACGTCTCTAGATACCGCGCACCCGAGCATCGAGCGAATAGCAGTGTAAAACTACCAGAAACAAAAGTATCTTACTGTCACGTCTGTTCTTATGGTAACACGATTTTCATGAGTGGGTGAAGAGATTTGCAGCTCTCAGTAGCGAGGTCTTGAGCGCCGATGAGACTGAAGTGACTCGAGTATGGAGCAGCGCCGGAATGAAATGACGGGGTGAACGGAGGAACCCTTGAGAAAACCCGCCGACCAGCGGCATCGTCCGGCACGATTCCCGCATCCGAAATTCCGAAGCGACCCCGTCGGGAATCTAATCCGATTCGCCTAGTTGCATTGCGAGTAGTCTAACCCCAACACCACCGTTGCCCCTGCATATTTTCATTTTTAGCGCAATTCCCCCCCCCCCCCCCCGAGATATTACTTCTCCCTCTGTGTACACCAAAATAAATAAGTTTTGTTTCGAGCAGGAATACATTTTCAAAGGTTCAAAATATTCAATATGTTTTGAATTATCAATAGTTACGTTACAGTGTGATTCTAATATAATACCGTCGGAAACAATTCAAAATCCTACGAGAAGTAATTTTTTTACAGGTGGCATAAATATTTATTGAAGTTTTTCAATGCTGAAATTTCTACTCGTATGCGCATCACTGGCTAGCTGTAGTTTCTTGAGTGTTGAGTAATCAGGTTGCAGGTGCCTAATGTATCTAATATAATTGAAGAAATCGAAATTCCATTTAAAAACAATTCAATTTGGAGTCGTAATTTTTACGCATGCCACGGTTTGTGGTTTGTGAAAGCGTTTTTCCGATTGACTGTTCTCCTGGGGAGTAAGGCCATTTCCGAATTCGCCATTGAGGATGTTACATCAATGACGTAACCAGTTTATATACTTAGGGTGGAATTGCACTGATCCAGTGACAGTCAGGAACAAGGTATTTCCTAGATTCCACTTCAAACTAGTATGTTGCTGTTTATTTTATTTAACACATGTTTCAAGGGAAATGCAATATTCAGCGATTAGTAAAAATTCCACGATAAAGCAATTTCTTGTTGTTTAGTTCGTAATACATTTTCTTTGTACAAATTATGTTATTATCCATAACAAATAACTGCGAAATACAACCAATTAAAAAAGATAACTGTAAAAAAAAATACAAAGCTGGCCCAGTAGCTACTGAAACACAAAGAAATGTAGATTTACAAATTAGATGTTTTATATATAAGCGGAAAATTAACAGAACGTTCCAAACAACAATGCGAAATTAGTTCTTCAAAAGAATAACTGAGCAATATTTCGACAAAAGGGAAAGGATACCATATAGAGCATGTACTGCCTTTCAAGCAGAAAAACTTTCGTTAGAATTCAGTGGTATAGTTTGATGGAAATTAAAAATGCTATATACGAGTAGGCTGTACGAGAGAAAAGACACAATATGAAGAACTTCAATCCTGTTCAGAAGGTAAGAGTGAAGATGTATAGTAATATATAGAATTTAAAAAAATATTGAGAAAGGAGTATAACAAGCGCACTTCTGTCTTCAGTACTGTTTGCCATAAAATTAGAACACGTAAATAATCCTAACGTCCACACTAATTTTTCGCTTCAACTGTTGAGAAATATCGAATTTCTGGTCTGGCTAGTACATACTCTATCCCATAATAGTAACTTACACAGTAGAGCTTCAGAAGAAGAGTTACTGTAGATCAACGTACAAGCAGCTACGAATTACAAAGTTTTGACGTGTCTGTAGTATCAATGAAACCGTATTGGTGCCGGTGTGTGGACGCACAAAAAAAGTTCATGATTTTACCTATTTCGCGCCATTCTGGAAATAAACTTGCACCACTGATGACGTTAGAATCCATCAATCGGAATTCTAAAAAGAAAAAAATCAATAACTACAAAAATTTATACGGCTGAAGTATTAGGCTGTTGGTATGAACTTAAATTAACTTTCAGTCAATTCGGAAGGAAATATTTTCTATACATGACGTTAACCGGTAATATTTCGTAATGTCCAAAAAAAAGTTTTTTGTTACTTATGTCCCTAACGGAACACGTATTCACTTTATTCCTTTGCTATTTCTTGACATGCTCATAGTCACCTGCATTGAGAAAAAGATTTTGTTGAGTCAAACAAAGATTGTTTAGCGCAATCAAAATTAATTGTTTGTATAGGGACAACGAAAAATGTTGTTGTTTTAAACAAATGATTTTGTTGTTCTTACTTGGTTGCCCAAACCGAAGAGTTGATTGGTGCAACCAAAGATTTGTTTGGTCCTACGTACATTAAACAGTTTCTGTTAATATGGGAAGAAAATCAGGATTCCGACCTATATTCGAACCGAGATCACATACACCCGAAGCAATATCACATACACCTGAACCAAGATCACATACACCCGAACCAAGATCACATACACCTGAACCAAGATCACATACACCCAAACCAAGATCACATACAACCTGAACCAAGATCACATACACCCGAACCAAGAACACATACACCCGAACCAAGATCACATACACCCGAACCCAGATCACATACACCCGAACCAAGATCACATACACCTGAACCAAGATCACATACACCCGAACCAAGATCACATACACCCGAACCAAGATCACATACACCCGAACCAAGATCACATACACCCGAACCAGATCACATACACCCAACCCTGATCACATACAACCCGAACCAAAATCACATACACCTGAATCAAGATCACATACACCCGAACCAAGATCACATACACCTGAACCAAGATCACACACACCCGAACCAAGATCACATACACCCGAGCACTACGTCCTAGTAACCTCAGATAAAATGATTTAAAATAAAATAGCAATTTGTAAATACATACATTTATATTACTTGACGTGAGAATAAATATTTCAAGTTTTACAGTTTTGCATATTAGTTTCCTATCGAAATTATTTTATTCGGATGTTTATACCATAATTACCCCTCTAACCATAAATAAATTCACTTAAAATACATTGTTGCTATACTTACCGTCACAAAAAATGCAAACAAACTCTCGAGATGTATTTTCTAAGACAATCAAATGAGTCGCCAAACAAATATGTACAGTTGATTCAACTAAATATTTAGCTGAAAGTCAAAGTTTTTTTGACCCAACACAGTGGTTCTGTAAATTGAAACATGTACTTTGTCACATGAACGCAATTAATTTTGTTGCTTTTCAAGTTTGGTTTACTCAAAGATATATTTCGTTGGGGTAGCTAAATATGTTTTCATATACAAGCCAATTTTTTGTTTGCATTTCTGTCTGTGTGTGTGTGTGTGTGTGTGTGTGTGTGTGTGTGTGTGTTACATTGACGCATATAGTCAAGTCACAAAGAAAAAGAAGTACTAAACAAGTTTACATACGGAGTACGGGACATTTGGGACGACAAAATAAACAAAGCAGTCATAAAAGCCGCTGCGTTTTACTGAGAATTCCGATGATAAAAAAAAAATCATGAAAAATGTCGCCTTGAATGAGACAACATCTTGACTAACAGCCATATAGATTCATTTCCCCGCATAAATCATAAGGGAATGAAAAATAGGCTCTGATCAAACATTCAGATGTACTGCAATTTTAATGAACAGCTCTGCGTTCTTTACAGCGAGATTCAAATTCGCAGAAATATTTTAATCATTATGATGATAACACCCAAAATCAACATTCTTCGAAGTTTGTGTCAGTTACTGACATTTTTGAGCCGTGTTTTGAAAACTACTGGGCTGCTTTTGCAATTCGCCAATTTCCTGTTGGTTGAACTCAATGAGCTAGTGCCGCCCATTATGAGCATCATTTTGTTTACATAATCCTTTCACCGATATCATCTAAAAAAATAACTCAGGTCTTTTGTATTTAGGAGAACGTGTATGTCAACGCGAGAAAATTACCTATGGTGTATTCGTGATTTCTTCACACATTTTTCAATCAAACCTTTCAAAAAGTCACCCCATGTATGACGTGGTTAGTTGTTTCCAAAATGTGTCATACTTCACATGCGTCTTATAACTCTGTTAACTTGGAAGTCTCTTATTCTTAATTAAAGTGAACATTTACTTATAATTTATTTATAAAATGTAATATTTCATTTATAATTCATATCAATAAGAACAGTGAAGGTGTGTTCGCAATACCTCAATTAAGGTTCGTATGTACCATAAAAGTTGGGTTCGGATGCACCATAATTATTATCATACACACTTGTTGTGTACCATAATTATGGTGCGGTCATGCAATAACTTTCGGGTTTTGCACGGTAATTTAAAAATGCGCACCATAATTGAATCTGCATGCTTTAGGCATGCTAACGCACTCGTAAAATTTTACCTAGGTCCAACGATTCGTGAGTTATTACCAGCAACTTTTTCATGCGTACCATAATTATTTCTGCTGGCAGCGATCTTTCCGAAAAGCCTTCGTGGGTCCAGATCGGACGAACGGTTCAGAAGTTATTAAAGTTTAACGGTACCAGTGTACCAAATTATACAATTTATTTCATTACTAACGTAGTATTGACACAGCTGCACGTGCCGAAAGGTACGAGCGAGTGCCGATAGGCGTGATTGAGTAACTCGAATAGTTATTGTACATCCGATACATACTTCATTATTAATCATACACACAAATAAATACCATAATTATCTGGTTCACCCGTCGTGGCCTAGTCCGCGGATTCCGCGGGCCCGTCCTCTGGTATTACTAAAAGAGAGTGTGCACCAATATGGTGCGTTGTCCCGTTGGTGTAATTTCATTGGCCTGGTTAAGCTTTGTTTGCATGAGGCGGAGGGATATAGCCTGAAAGTGGAACTTTAGCAGGGCTCCAGAAAAGCTGGAAGTAACCGTGAATGACTTATAACCTTCTTCCTGCTCCTTTCACACTCGAGCACACGCCGTGTCAGATGGCCTTGTGAACTCAATACTTTCTGAAATGTAGTCATGCCGTCATCTAAAGGAATTCGAAAGGTGAGTAATAAACCTTATCATTGGTTTTACGACCAGCCCCTGCTCATGTTGATGGGGGGTTTTCATCGACGGTGAAAGTAACCAATAACAATTACCCACACTTTCTCTAAGCATTATTTATGTCACTTTTCTGTGAACGTCAAATCAGAAAACCAAATTTTAGTCATTCCCGTTCTCCTTTCTCCGTCGAGTGGCATTGTTAATTTTACATAAGGCGGAATAATACACGACGTGCATGCAAGTATATCTGAAGCAGGGCTTTCAAAAGTGCTCATTTGACCGTTAGATTTACAATTAAGTGGCCTCCTTGTAAGCACTTGTGTCTATAACAGTTTTTAAAAAACTACGGAACATTTCAATGTATACATTTATTTTCAGAACATAAATAAAAGCCGACCTTTTGTTGCCAATTTGTAAATTTTGTTACTGAAACGTCAACGTGGTTGTTGAAATATGTTTAAGTCAGCAGAAATCGCTTCAGGTAACTCTCTGTCTCTGTTTACGATATTTATCCGTCCGTAAAACAATTGTTTATACAACTATATAGATATATATGGCCAGCCAGTCTCGTCACGCATTTTTCTGATCACCCCCGCACTTGTAATACAGGGGTATAGGGTGTTTCTTTTTTTTTATTTGTGTTTTATTTTATTTGAAACTACATTTTCCCATTACAGCCTTTATGGATTACAATTTTATATGATATTGCAACTATCTGCACCAAGTTGCCTGGAAGGTGACAGTGGCGCCGTTTTCCTGAATTCCAACCCGACTCCCCTAGCAGCTTGGGGGTAAATTTCTTGACATTCTATTCTATTGATGATTTTATTGTGCCTATATTGCGGCCCTAAACTACTACTACTTATATATTATATATATATATATATATATATATATATATATATATATATATATATATATATATATATATATTTCAATTCCAGCCATCAGTATTGCAACTTCCACAACCTCCAACTGAGAGGGGAAACTGGACTCCTTTTCAATCCCCCTCCCCCCGTGGTCCGGTCCTTAAGTCCGGAACCTTGGCATACCATTACTCTTTTCTCCTTACACATAGCCTAAGTCTTCAGTGCCCTGATTCGTTTCCTGTTTACTTAAATATTCCGATTTCTCGTGTCTTTAGTTCGCTGCTTTGATCTTCACTGTATCTTTTAGGGTTTTTTTTTTTTTTCCGCGTGGGAGACAAGACCTCCCAGCTCATCAGTCGCATTCTGTTGTTTCCTTTCGAAGTTCTCTTCTATGTGCATCGGGAACACCCAAGCTGTGTGGTGGGGCCGCTCCCACCAAAATGTTTCTATAGGGGTTTTACGGTATCACTTCGAGTATAACTATTTTTTTTTTCTTCCTTTAATCGGGTAATGGGAACCTTTATCTACCCATGGAGGAGGATCATTCACGAACTCTTGTGAATTTTCTCGAATCCAACTATAGCGACAAATTGGCATCTTCTCTGAACATGTTTCAGTTTTAAATCCCAATAATCACGGTGCAAAGCTCCGAGAGAGCGAAACACACGCCGAGCCTGTTTATGCAATTTTTCCCATCGCACTCGCCTTGCTCCATTGCGGCCGGACTCCGACCTTGGAGCTTCAAATATTTTTAAGTAGAGACGCACTTAACCTTCTCAGTGACAGTGTCCTCTATCTAGGACGTTTCCTATTGTAATGGAATGTTATATTTAGTGACTTCTAAACCATACACTTAGTAGGTATTTTCGACTGGGAGTTAGTCAGAACACACAAGATGCAAAATGTACACAAGATTGCATTTTGAGTTATATCTGGATCGCAACAATGTTATACAAATAAGGGCGTTTCGTAACTTATGTTACAGGCTTTGGGAATTTGACTCCTTACGAAAAAAAAAAGTTACGAAAATGCAGATTGACATATGTCCGGAAACGACGTCTAAGAGTGGAAATCACCCCCAAAAGCTGGGCTTTAAAATTAATATTTATTTAATAAAGCGGAAACAAATTAATATTAACTTAAGATATTTAAATATTGTAACTTAATATTACTTTTTTGCCATTATATTTTGTAAAAAACTACTTTTAAAGCCCAACTTTCGGGGGTGTTTTCAACCCTTAGACGTCATTTCTGGACATACGTCAATCAACATTTTCGTAATTTTTTCCCAGAAGGAATCACCTCCCAAGGTCTTTAACATAAGTTACGTAACAGCCTGTATATTTACTGTAACGCGCAGAGGGATAATATGTAATTAGATTAGTGCCACATATTTTTTTCGTATAAATGTCCATACCTGCACGCTCACCTTCTGTTGAGTCGTCGCCGTAGGCTGGTTGTCATTACGGATGCGGCGGTCGTGCACGATGGCGCCGCGACCAGGACAGCATCTTCTCGTCTCGGTGGCTGGCTGCAGACAGGCAGCTTCTTCCGGGTGCGATATGCTTTCACTAACGATTATGTGTTATAAACTTGTCCTGGTTTGCCTTCCGCCTCGTGGCGGAACTGCTGAGAGCTTGTTTTGTTCCCGTGTGTCCCCCGCGGCTAACGACGCATTGGCATTCTTTCGCTGCTGGCTTTGGCAAAGTGTCGAACACTGCGGTGTCTCCCTACGGTGCGTTCGGCGAGTATGTTGATTTGCAGGCAGCTTCGTGCTAATGGTCTGCCCTGTACACAGTAAAACATGCCGTCCAATGAGAAAGGTTCCTTACGTGTGAAAAACATCGTTCGCTGTTGGAAATAAATTGCATTGCCTCATAAACCACTGTGCTGCTAGTAAGATGAATCACAGACAGACTTTTATTGTTCCAGATGTATGTCAAAGCATCGTATCGATATCAGTACAGTTCCTAACAAAAAATGTAGTTGCTGTAACACCTTGAGCTAGATATCTATCTGTGACGGAAAGGGTTAAAGTAAATAAATAGCAAGTAAAGGCTGTTACTGTTAATGAACCTATATCACCCATATCAATGAAAAATTCTGGCAATATTTAGTTTTGTATTCTGAGTGAATAATTCGCTGTTGCAATTCTGCAAGCATATATACTGATAGCACTGCTATATAAAAGTGGTTTTTTTATCGCAGCATGTACAAGAGTACCATTGTATTTATAATATTTCAATTTAAATGGCTTTCTAATATAAAAATAACGCATGCCTCAGTTTTCTAATAGTCATAATGAATTTGACTATACGTTGCCTAAATAATCACAAAGTTTTTATTTTACTAATTTCTTTCTTTTTCTCTTCGAACCGCAACAATTATAAGAACCATTGAAAAGCGACACTTATTTCTCCTGTGTTTAAGGTTCATTTTCGGGATTACTAAAACTATTTATAATTTTATTGAAAAACTTGAAATGAAGCTGTAGGTTAACCGCAGGTGAATTTACGAGAAATTTTTTTATGGTATTATGGTTACATCAAAAATTATTTCGGGTGTGTTTAATCTTATTACTTTGAGTAATTGGGAAACATGTTTGGCAATAGCTAATAAATTAAAATTACTGTAATTCCTTTAATTTTCCTTTTGTGATTTAAGTTCGGCTTTGTTGCACATTTATCGAGCTAAAAATTTACACCATAACACGAAAATGCAAAATATTTTTAAAATACAGAAAATTATTTCGGACGCTTGAGCAACTTAAAATTCTACCAACTGAAATGGCATAAATTCTTTTTAATCATCTCCAACATATTTGATGAAAAAATAACATAACAAAAATGTAGAGTTTTATAATATTTAGACCCGTTTGTGTGGTACGTAGGCACCTGAAGAGAGAACTATTTGTTATTGTGGTACACTCCCAGTAAAACGGCAATAAAACTGAAGTTAATTATTTAGAATAATTTTCCCTCATTTATAATAACAAAGGCTGCTCACAAGAATATTTCCATACGCGCATGCGAGCTTCTTATTCCTATGTTGTATTGAAAAGATTTAAGTCGTCGTCCCCTTCCACCTCCCTCTATTTAAACGCTATGGACGGAAAAACTCAATTATCTAGTATTCTGGTTTTGCGTCTGATCAAGAGTAAACATCTTCCTACGCCTTGCGTAGAAAACCACAAGTCAATCATTCGCTTTATTATGAGCTTAGGAATGATTCGTGTTCAGTATCTGGTCGTGTCAACTTCAACTTCAACGACATGGTTGCCTAATGCTTATGCGCGGGACCATAATAGTCCAGGTCACCAGGTTACGTTATTTAATAGGTTAGCCGTTAACGGCAGTCCGATTCAACTCGAAGTAAAGTGGCGATTTGGTTGTCACTGACAGCTTTATAGGGTGAGTATAAAAGAATGTCCCCGACTTTGAAGGTTTATAATATCGAAACCAAACAACCTACATCCGTGGTTGACCAATCAAATGGACCGCGGAAGTGTGGAGTTTGTTTACCACATCTTCACAACCACGAACGGCCACGAACGACATCTACGCGATACTCGAACTCGTTCCGCATTCTTGTCAGCACGTCCGGTGTCACGGTTCGGATGGCGTCCGTAATTCTCATTTTGAGGCAGTCAATGTTAGCCGGCAAAGGCGGACGAAACACTTGATCCTTTATGGTAACCCCCCCCCCCCCCCCCGTAGGAAAAGGACGCACGAGGTGATATCCATGGCTTCTTGAGGGGGGAGGGGGCAGTGATGAAGAGCCTGCTCGCTGTCTGCTTCGCGACCAATCCAGCGTTGCGTCAACATCTCGTCCAGGTATCAGCGAACAGCTATGTGCCAATGGGGAGGCGCGCCATCCTGCTGGAAAATGAAGTCCCCCCCCCCCCCCCGCCACCGGCGCGACTCACCTAACTGAGGAAACAACCACTCTGCAAGCATGTCCAAATAATGGATTCCAGTAACAGTGGGCTCGTGCAAAAAGAAAGGGCCGAGAACAATATCATCTTCGGATACAGCGCGAAACACGTTCACTTTGGGGGAAGCGACGTTCCTACAAATGGTAGAGTGAACCGGCACAACGTGAGGATATGGGGTCAGGAGCACCTACATAAAACCGACGAACACGAGCGCGCTTCCCCCAAAGTGAATGTGTTCTACACTGTACCCAAAGACACGGTTTCCGGCACTCTGCTGCGAACCAAGGTATAGTGAGTCCCAGCGTAGCCATGTAGCGCACGCAAAAATACTTATTGCTTACTACATTGACTCATCCAAAAAAACTTATTCCATACTTACTGTGACTGTTGACAGTGAACATTTACCCCCCTTTAGGGGATTTTAGGGACAATACACCCTCGCGGTGTGTTGCGGTTGTAATTTAGTATGTTTCATGTTTTCAGAGAATTCGACAATTTCAAGATGAACGTTAACACGTTTCGTAGAGATGGAAGTTCTTATTTTCCAAGGAAGGTGTTTGTCAATATTCATGTCATTGAAAATGACGTTAGTAAAGATGATACTGCGTGGACTGTACGAGTTGTGGCCATTGAAGAAAGTTATATATTATAGCCATTGTTATTTACATTTGCACTACAGGGTATTACTGCAAAAGCTGGCTCTCGTTTCTTAGAGTTCTGTTTTTTTTTTTTTTTTTCAGACGAGCAAATAATTCTGAAGGCCCAAAACCAAAAGACACTAGTGAAATAGATTCTCGAGGTATAATTTGTTAGAAAACGTTCCCAGTTAATGGAGGTGTAAGTGGTAGCACTTCTATTATAAATTCATTTGGAAACCCTGTTATGTATTCAAGAAAGGAAATCAAATTTAATGTTGGCGATCAAATTTATTTGTATAGAAAGTTAAGAGGTACTTGTAACATGAGAATATTAGGTTATGTAGAATTGGTTTATAATCCTTGATATGTATTTGTTATGTTATTATGTATATATGGGATTATATGAGATATAATGTATATTAAAGGGTTTCTCCATATGCAGGCAGTCTCATTAAATAATACTTCCCGTAGGACCATGGTGGTCACATTGAACATTTATGAACATATAGTACAAAAAACTTCACGCTTCCACGGTGAATTTGATTAGTCGACGAAGGTTGACCTGTAGTTACATGTTCTATATTGCAATAGGTAAAGGGGCCGTTTGCTTGTCCGGGATACTTTTAGCAAACACGGCTGGAATACACTCGGCTACAAACTTCAGTGTACGATTGTACTACCCAGAACCTCGGTATTTAACTGAACACCCTTAAAAAAAAAAAAAAAAAAAAATTAACTAACTGTTTACTTCCGGCCGTAAGGAAGTATTAAAACGGTGAAGGGAAATATAATCCATTCAAAGAGTTACTTCGCACTTTTCTGAAGCCCTGCCAGAGTTGTATTTCCAGGATATTCCCTCGCCTCGTGCGTACTAAGCTTAGCTAAGCCTAGAAAACTACAGCAAAGGACAGCGCACCTAATTCGCGAGCACTCAATTGCACTATTATCATGCATTACTAGGCGCTACCGACACATATTTTTACTATTATCATGCATTACTAGGCGCTACCGACACATATTTTTACTATTATCATGCATTACTAGGCGCTACCGACACATATTTTTACTCGCCGTGTTTATTCATGTTTATCATAAAAGAAGTATTATAATGCTTAAATGAAATATAGGTAAAACTTCAATCTAACCAATAATAAGATACGTCTACGTTTACAGAGGCATAAAACGCTTTGATACGTGGCACGTTAAGGAAATAACTAAATGCGTAATACATGGGGTGATTTTTGTAACAGTTTGTATTAAAACGTCCGAAGAAACCGTGAATGGACTATAGCACAAACAAGCTTCGTATGCGTGTACTGTTCACTGTGAATTTCAAGCGGCGACTGCGTGGTTTAATACAGCGATATGTTTAGAAAAAATACGGCATTGTCGCTATTGTTAAAAACACTGTTTTACATAAGAATACATATGTAAACAGAGGGCTACTTTACAGCAATTTTCGAGGAACGTGACACGTTTGGACAACCACATTTATGTTTCAGTAAACTAACTTAAAAATTGGCGACAACATATCGACTTCTTATTTTACCCTGAAAGAAAGATTTAAGTGAAAATGTTCTTCAGTACTTTTTTTTCTCGATTATTACTTGCACAACTGCTTACAATGAGACCTATGCAACTAGCGAGCAGGTTAAAAGATTGTAACTACAGACTATTCACGGTAAAGAGAGCACTTTTAAAAGCCCTCTAATTTGGAATAATAGTCAATAAATATTCATTATTTAAGCCTCCTACGTTAAATTCCGAGTGCCGTGGAACTTACAAACTGTGTTTATTACTTGCATGGCAATATTTATTTTAAAAGGCTGTTAAAGGATTTAAAAAATTTCTGAAAGAAAAAAGTAACTAGGGCTTCAAGAGTGCTCACTTTACCGTGAAAAACCTGTAAATATTTTTATTCTGCTCTTCAAATAATGAATATGCAAAAATCTGCATACCCAATCACAGCCTTCTACCCTGCGATCAAACAACGAAATATCAGCTGATATCTGCATGGTTGTACATACAGCTGACTGTTATAAATAAATGTGAAGGGGGGGGGTGAACCCAGGTCGGGGGAACACGCGTAGGTCCCCGTCATCCCTGAACATGACATGATGTGAGACCCTAGGATGGAGCGGCGCTGAGATGCAAGGGCGGGGGAAGCGGGAGCACTCCAAGAAAGCCCACCGGCAAGCACGATTCCTGCATGCGAGGATCCGGGAGCGAACCTGCCGGGGATCGATCCCGGATCGCCGTGGTGGGAGGCGAGTGCGCCGCCACTGCGTCGCCGCTGCCCCCAGCTGATTGTTTATAAGTAGGTATAAGAAGCATACTTGTAGTTTTTCCTAACACAAAATAAATGCTCCAATATAGGACGCAGATGCTGTTGATGACTAGAATATAATTAATAATAAGTTCACAATTTTTGTTTGTGAAGGTTTTAATTACATTTTTTTTTTCTTTCAAAAGCTGCTTTCTGTAAAAGCAAGGAAAATTATATTCATACTTGACGCACGTTTGCAGCTTGCTAAGACAAACG